>NW_018921361.1:0-28564 GCF_002207925.1 Prunus avium
AAAGTTGTCATAAGACACGCCCAGTATGTGGTTGGGGTCCCATGTGGCGGTTAAGTACCAGTTGTTGTTGGAGGAGCCACCAGCAGTAGTAGCAATAGCAAGACTTGGGGTGAGTAGGCACGGGGACACAACTACCGAGTCAAGCCGAAACTCGGGGGACCTGACGTCTAGCAAGCAGTGCTACAACGCCATTAAGTAGAAAAGTATCGACATACACGAGAAAACGCTCACCAGTAAGAGGATGGGGCAGAAGTTGTGAAGTCTACAACATTCGGGGAACTCCTCTCTCTTTTTGGAGAGGAGGCGCTTAGCAGCTTCTTCCATTTGATTATTAATATCAGTAGGAAGAAATATTTGAGAGATTTGAGAATCAGTTTCTCATTGAACTCCTATTTATAGAGAATCAGTTTCTCTAATCTCCTAGTTGTACATGGAATAGGAATCTTGGAGAGATTATCTAAGAATTTTTTTTTGGGGCCAAAACAATAATGGTTTCTTTACTTTCTATTTTTTATTCCACAGGTTTCCGATTCCGAAGGTCGCATAGAGAGGGGGATTTGCAGGCTAGGTACAATGTGACTGGGAGTCGCTATCAAATATGTATAATATACGCTTCATAGGAAAAAAAATAATAAGTACGCACATAATAGGTACATTGAAATAATTAATAGGTATATTATCATTTATAAAAGAAAAGGAAAATAACTAAATTTTATATTAAAATCAATCACATAATAGGTACATTATTATTTAAAAAAAAATTAAAAAGTATACCTATTATTTTATTATTTTATAGATAAAATTAATAGGTATATGGTACATTAAAAATAATAGGTATATTCTTTTACACATAAGATAATAAGTAATTCTTTTATTCATCTATATATATAAAGCAAAAGGCATAAAATGGTGAAACATTCAAAATACCAGAAAATGCTATTGGTTAATGCAAACATTAAAAATTGAAATTATTAATTAAATGAGGATAATATGGTAAATTCACACCTTTTCATATTAAAAAAAATTTAAAATTAAAAGAAAAATCAGATAATGGATCCTATTTTTATGGAACACAACCATCCATTATCTTTTTTAATTCTAAAATAAATTTAAATTTTTTTAAAAAAGCCTCTCGCAAGCGCGGAAGCGCGTGTGGAGAGGCTAGTAAAAATTTAAATATTAAGTATATTATATTTTCAAGATAACAAGATATGCTCAAACAATCAAAGAACACCATAATTCATAAAAGGTAAGTAGATTATTCCTTAATTCACGTATAATTCTTAAAAGGAAAATAACAAATATATTGTTTTCGTTAAATCCACCTATAGATACTTGAAATATGAAATCTTTCCAAATTAATACCTACATCAGTTACAACCAGATTTCATGAAGAGAAATGTACATAATCTTTCTAAATTCAACATAATTAGGGGTACTTTTGGAATCCAAAAGGTGCAATTTAAAAAAGAGAAGTTATGCTCAGTTCTATTTAGAGTTTGGTCAGTCTTATTATACTGATGGAGATGAAGACGATGAGAAGGTTCACAAGGCATTTCACAAGGACTATACCTCGTTGAACTCAATTCAAGGTGCTAATGGTTTTAGTTTTTAATAGTTTGGTTCAATGGGTTTAGTTGATTCAATGGTTCCGTGGTTGCGGCAGCGATGGTGGTGGGTGGGGAGGCGGCTGGGGGCTAGGTGGTGTACGGTTGACGAGCGAGGGGAGGGGAGAATATTCTGGGTTTGCTGTTTTCTTTTGTTTTGGTTTTGTTTTTTCAATTGAATAATTTATTATGTATGGTTGATAAGCGAGGCTTGACCAAGAACAATCCACTTTCCTTGAAAATTTCAATTAGTTTGAGCATCTTTGCTGAGTTTGTTTTTGTCCAATCATCAACAGAACAATATTAACCCAACTCCCAAAGCAAAACTACGACAAATTCAAATTCATGAAATAGGATGAAACCTACTAAGGCTTTACTTTCATCTCTTCTATGTTTCATAAGCCAGGGTTGACCAACAAATTCAAATTCATGAAATAGGATGAAACCTACTAAGGCTTCCCTCATCTGTCACTGTTAATGTTTGGACTTTCATCTCTTCTATGTTTCATAAGCCAGGGTTGACCAGGAACAATCCGTGATCCGTATCTGTTGTCGAATAACTAGCCCCTAAATAGGTTTAATAAAATCTAATTTTCAGCATCCTTCAATATAACATTTTTTTTTTCCCAATCTTCAGTATAACATTATTAGCAATGACAAATATGTAGGAGAAATGGAATCATAAGTACTTCAAAATAAAACTTAATACACAAAATTAGAAAAGAATGGTATTTCAAACCAATATACATGAGTGGTCTCAAGTCTCAAACTATTCCCAAACGTCTTGCAAGTCTATAACTTATGTAGTACGTACACTTTGCGTATATCATCGTCGACAACCATATCCAAAAACTAGCAAAAATTACAGCATCCTCCGACTTAATGACGATATCCCCGTACCCAAGTGTTGTTATAGTAACCACAGACAAATACAAACAATCCAAATAGTTAAATTCTGTGAGTCTGTGAAACTCTAACATACCTATAACTACACATAAAATAGGTGCAAATAGTGGCGCAAGCAATTCTAACCAGCCAACAAAACTGTTAAACTTATGCTCACTAATGCACCGATCAACTAGCATAAGTTCCACTAATTTAATAAAACAATCACATAATGTCATCAAAAATAAATCCCCCACGTAGCACCATACTCCACTAAGAAAAAAACTCAACAATAACGTCAGAACTTTACCCCAAACACTATCGGGTACAATGTCCCCGTATCCCACAGTTGACATTGTTTGTGCCGTGAGGGAAAGTGAAAAGGCAAATGGTGATAAACTTCTTTTTTCATTTTTGTCTACGAAGCTATGCAGGAAACAACTTAATAAACCAAAAATCATACCAAGCATCAATGGCCACATGCTGATCCTAATGACCACTTGAAGACGAGTTGGAGGTGCAGGCCCTGGAATATCTTGTGGAAGAAGAGTTGCATCTTGTGCTACATCTTGTTGAAGAAGAACTGCACCTTGTATGTGCTCATGTGCAGCTTCTATGTGCTCAAGTGCAACTCGTAAGTGCTCAAGTGCAGTTTGTATGTGATTAGGTGCAGGTTGTATGTGATCAGGTGCAGGTGGTGAGTGAGGCAGGTCACCTCCAACTCCGCTTCCAAGTGTTGAGGGGTCCAACAGGGGCATGTGAAGGTTGACTCCACTTCCACCTCCACTGCTTTGATCACCAATGTCTTCTCTGATTTCCATAGTTCCTAGCATTATAGAAATTGTAAACACAGAGACAAGAAAAATTAGATAACCAGAGGATATTATGCAAATATGCAGGTAATTCATCAATTTTATACAGATTTTATAACAAAACAATAATAGGAAACACAAACCAATGATGCAAACAGATTTGACAAAAATCCTAGAGAACTGTTAAGACCTAGCAAAGATTAATTTTTGAAACCAAATACTGCAGACAGATTGACAAAAAACCTCAAGAAACTGATAAAACCAGGCAACAAGATTCAACTTTGGAAGCAAATGACAAATTTAAAGTTAAAACTTGAAAAAGAACAGATCCCCAAACAGAATGTCAAAAGCTAAAACGACCATAAACTTCATAAAGAACAAAGCACCAATAACAAATGCTGCAGATAATTCACCAAATTTATTGTTCTAGCCACAGCCAATTTCTCAAATTTAAAACCATTTACATGAAGGGAAAAAAAAGAGTTGGAATATTGGCAAATTTCCACATTTCCACATTTTCAAGAATGCAGGCAGATTGACAAAAATCCTCGAGAAACTCACACATCCAGAAACAAAATTCATTTTTGGAACCAAATGACAAAGTTAAAACAAACATAAACTTGAAAAAGAATAGAGCCCAATGACAAACGATGCAGATAGTTCATCATAGTTCCTAGCATGATTGAAATTGTAAACACATAGAGACAAGAAAATTAGATAACAGGAGGATATTAGAACGCAAAAATGCAGGCACTTCATCAATTTTATAACAATACAATATTAGGAAACACAAATCAATGATGCAGGCAGATTGACAAAAATCCTAGAGAAACTGATAGACCCAGCAACAAGATTAACTTTTGAAACCAAATAATGCAGACAGATTGACAAAAATCTTAAAGAAACTGATAAACCCAGGCAACAAGATTCGATTTTGTTACCAAATGACAAATTTAAAGTAAAAACTTGAAAAAGAACAGATACCCCCCAAACAGAATAACAAAGCTAAAATGAACATAAACGTCATAAAGAACAAAGCCCCAATAACAAATGCTGCAGATAATTCACCAAATTTAGTGTTCTAGCTATAAGAACGCAAAAACCGCAGCCCTTTTCTCAAATTTAAACCCATTTTACAAGATTAGGAAATACAAATCCTCAAGAAACTGATTAACCCAGCAACAAGATTAATTTTTGAAACCAAATGACAAAACCATAAACTTGAAAAGATAAAAAAAGAGTCAGAATATTGGTAAAGTACTGTGATGGGTCAATTTCCAAATTTCCACATTGTCAAGAATGCAGGCAGATTGACAAAAATCATCAAGAAACTCATAAACCCAGAAACAAGATTCATATTTGGAACCAAATGACAAAGTTAAAACAAACATAAACTTGAAAAAGAAAAGAGCCCAATGACAGACAAAGCAGACAATTCATCAAATCACTGTTGTGGGTATTAGAACGCAAAAAGGCCGATAGTTCATCATAGTTCCTAGCATCATTGAAATTGTAAACACAAAGAGACGAGAAAAATTCGATAACGGGAGGATATTAGAAAGCAAAAATGCAGGTAATTCATTAATTTTATACTGATATTATAACAAAACAATGTTAGGAAACACAAACCAATGATGCAGACAGATTGCAAAAATCTTATAGATACTGATAGACCCAGCAACAACATTAATTTTTTAAACCAAATAATACAGATTGACAAAAATCCTCAGGAAATTGATAAACCCAGGCAACAAGATTCAATTTTGGTACCAAATGACAAATTTAAAGTTAAAACTTGAAAAAGAACAAATCCCCAAACAGAATGACAAAGCTAAACCAACCACAAACTTCATAAAGGACAAAGCCCCGATGACAAATGATGCAGATATTTCACCAAATTTATTGTTCTTCTACAAATCCTCAAGAAACTGATTAACCCAGCAACAAGATTAATTTTTGAAACCAAATGAAAAACCATAAACTCGAAAAGAAAAAAAAAACAGAGTCGGAATATTGGTAAAATACTGTGATGGGTCGATTTCCAAATTTCCACATTGTCAAGAATGCAGGCAGATTGACAAAAATCCTCAGGAAACTGATAAAACCAGGCAACAAGATTCAACTTTGGTAGCAAATGACAAATTTAAAGTTAAAACTTGAAAAATAATAGATCCCCAAACAGAATGACAAAGCTAAAACGACCATAAACTTCATAAAGAACAAAGAATCAATAACAAATGCTGCAGATAATTCACCAAATTTATTGTTCTAGCTATAAGAACGCAAAAACCGCAGCCAATTTCTCAAATTTAAAACCATTTACAAGAAGATTAGGAAATACAAACCCTCAAGAAACTGATTAACCCAGCAAGAAGATTAATTTTTGAAACCAAATGCAAAACCATAAATTTGAAGGAAAAAAAAAGAGTTGGAATATTGGCAAATTTCCACATTTCCACATTTTCAAGAATGCAGGCAGATTGACAAAAATCCTCGAGAAACTCATACATCCAGAAACAAAATTCATTTTTGGAACCAAATGACAAAGTTAAAACAAACAAAAACTTGGAAAAAGAACAGAGCCCAATGACAAACGATGCAGAAAATTCATCAAATCTACTGTTGTGGGTATTAGAACGCAAAAAGGCCGATAGTTCATCATAGTTCCTAGCATGATTGAAATTGTAAACACATAGAGACGAGAAAATTAGATAACAGGAGGACATTAGAACGCAAAAATGCAGGCACTTCATCAATTTTATAACAATACAATATTAGGAAACACAAATCAATGATGCAGGCAGATTGACAAAAATCCTAGAGAAACTGATAGACCCAGCAACAAGAATAACTTTTGAAACCAAATAATGTAGACAGATTGACAAAAATCTTAAAGAAACTGACAAACCCAGGCAACAAGATTCGATTTTGTTACCAAATGAAAAATTTAAAGTAAAAACTTGAAAAAGAACAGATCCCCCCCAAACAGAATGACAAAGCTAAAATGAACATAAACGTCATAAAGAACAAAGCGCCAATAACAAATGCTGCAGATAATTCACCAAATTTAGTGTTCTAGCTATAAGAACGCAAAAACCGCAGCCCTTTTCTCAAATTTAAACCCATTTTACAACAAGATTAGGAAATACAAATCCTCAAGAAACTGATTAACCCAGCAACAAGATTAATTTTTGAAACCAAAGACAAAACCATAAATTTGAAAAGAAAAAAAAAACAGAGTCAGAATATTGGTAAAGTACTGTGATGGGTCAATTTCCAAATTTCCACATTGTCAAGAATGCAGGCAGATTGACAAAAATCATCAAGAAACTCATAAACCCAGAAACAAGATTCATATTTGGAACCAAATGACAAAGTTAAAACAAACATAAACTTGAAAAAGAACAGAGCCCAATGACAGACGATGCAGATAATTCATCAAATCTACTGTTGTGGGTATTAGAACGCAAAAAGGCAGATAGTTCATCATAGTTCCTAGCATTATTGAAATTGTAAACACAAAGAGACGAGAAAAATTCGATAACGGGAGGATATTAGAAAGCAAAAATGCAGGTAATTCATTAATTTTATACAGATTTTATAACAAAACAATGTTAGGAAACACAAAACCAATGATGCAGACAGATTGCAAAAATCCTATAGATACTGATAGACACAGCAACAACATTAATTTTTTAAACCAAATAATACAGATTAACAAAAATCCTCAGGAAACTGATAAACCCAGGGAACAAGATTCAATTTTGGTACCAAATGGCAAATTTAAAGTTAAAACTTGAAAAAGAACAAATCCCCAAACAGAATGACAAAGCTAAACCAACCACAAACTTCATAAAGGACAAAGCCCCAATAACAAATGATGCAGATAATTCACCAAATTTTATGTTCTTCTAGCTATAATAAAGCAAAAAAAAGCAGCCAATTTCTCAAATTTAAACCAATTTTACAACAAGATTACGAAAGGAAATACAAATCCTCAAGAAACTGATTAACCCAGCAATTAGATAATTTTTTAAACCAATTGAAAAACCATAAACTTTAAGAGAAAAAAACAGAGTCGGAATATAGGTAAAGTACTGTGATGGGTCGATTTCAAAAGTTCAACATTTTCAAGAATGTAGGCAGATTGGTCAAAATCCTCAAGAAACTGATAAACCCAGAAACAAGATTCATTTTTGGAACCAACTGACAAAGTTAGGACAACCATAAACTTGAAAAAGAACAGAACCCAATGACAAACGATGCAGATAATTCATCAAATCTACTGATGTGGGTATTAGAACGCAAAAAGGCAGATAGTTCATTTAAAAAAAATTACAGGGCTAAATCCTAAACTTACAGATTAACAGAATGGGTTGAAGAGATAGCTGCCAAAGTGTGGCAAGGAGGAGATAGCTGCCAAAGAGTGGCAATGAGGAGATAGCCGCCGAAGAGTGCCAATGAGGAGATAGATGCCGAACAGTGTGAGCAGACCCAACGAGTAATGCAACGAGTAATGTTCTTTTATGAAGGGTAAGGGGTGTCATTTTGATTTGGGAAAAGTAGTGAGTAAGTTCATTAAATGAACCGTAATTCATTTTTCAAAAACCTTTTGATAATCAAGGCATTGGCACCAAACACAATTGTAGGCAAAAAAATATAGAAAAAAATTAGTTCAAAACTTTTTTTCAATCACAGCAATACCAAATGACACCCCAAAAAAATCATGATAAATTACGAAAAATAGTTGGTATTAAAAAAAATATACATTAGATTTTATTGAGCACAAAACAAACCAGGTGAATAGTGTGACATTGGGCATTTTAGGTAAATTCGGGTTTTGGGCATTGGGTTTTCTGGGTGAATTTAGTGTTTTGGTAGAATGTGGGTATGGGTTGTTGGGTGGGTTTAGTGTTTTTGTAGAATGCGGGTATGAGTTGTTGGGTGAGGTTTAGTGTTTTCGTAGAATGTGGCTATAGGTTTTTGGGTAGGTTTTGGGCCTTATTTACGGTTGAGGGATTGGTTTGGATGGGTTTGGTGTTTTTTTCACAATGTGGGTATTGGGAGTTTTTACAGCGGAGAGATTGAGGTGGGTGCCTGCATTTGGGTGACTATGTGCAGTAAGAGCTCAAAGTTTCATCCTCAAGTGGTGGTGGTGGGTGGCGGTGGCTTTTGTGGCGGTAGTTGAGGCGCAGATGTGGTGATGTGGTGATGCGGCAGTTGTGGTGGTGGCAGAAATCATTATTCATGAATTAGGCGGCCCTTGCGTCTCTTGACACAGGGGCGGCTGTTCATCTTCAAACTCAAATATCCAAAAATTCTAGAAGACAAGACAGAGAGAGATTCAAACCAACAAACCGCACAATCTCTCTCTCTCGGTAAAATAACAATTCCGGAAGCAGTATCTCTACACGCATGCAGATCGCGACGGCTGTTTATCTTCAATCTCCAAAAATTCGCCATCTCTGGCCTCGAAAACAGATAAGAAGATAGACAGAGAGAGATTCAAACCAACAAACCGCACAATCACTCTCGATCCAGTAAAATAAGAATTCCGGAAGCAGCGTCTTTCCACACCTCCAAACAAACGACATCAGATAGACAGAGAGAGATTCAAACCAACAAACCGCACAATCACTCTCGAAAGATAAGAATTCCAGAAGCAGCGTCTCTCCACACCTCCAAAAATTCGACATCACAGAGAGAGATTCAAACCAAGAAACTGCACAATCTCTCTCGATCCTGCAGATCAATTCCGGAAGCAGCATCTCCCCACACCTTCAAAAATTCGACATCTCTGCTCCCCTCGAAAACATCAAGATAGGCAGAGAGATTCACAATCTTTTTTTATCCCGGTCATAAAATAACAATTCCGGAAGCTGCGTCTCTCCACACCAGCAGATCGCGGCGGCTGTTTAATCTCCAAAAATAAGATAGACACGGAGATTCAAACCAACAAACCGCACAATCGCTCCCGATCCCAGTCGATAAATAACAATTCCGGAAGCAGCGTCTCTCCACACCTGCAGATCGCGGCGGCTGTTCATCTTCAATCTCCAAAAAATTTAACTTCAACTGCTCTCAGAAAAAGAGAGATTAGAGGTAAGAAATAAAGAAAAGGAGCGGATATCACATATCAAACCCTTTCTTGTGATAGAAAGATGAAGATAAGAGGCTTTTTATGCGGCTGGCAGGTTAGGTTTAGTTTGTGCGTTTGTTCGTGTGAAAACAGCTGGCAGCACAAGTAAATGACTAATTGGGCTTTTTCAACTTCAATTCAGTTCACTTTTGGGCTTGGACTGATGAGTCTTGTTTTGCGTTTTTATGGGCTTCATTTGCAAACCTATTTTTCCTATTTTTTCTCTTTTTGTTTTCCTCGTACTTTCTTTCTTGCGCATGCCCGGTTTAATGGCGGTCTAACTTCCAGTTGCTTTTGCGCCTCCGTCTAGTCAACTCAGATGATCGGATAGGTCAAAAATTGTTCATCTCCAACCTGTCCTACCTCATCCAAAAACCACAAGTCCAACCACCCAAGGCAACGCAACAATGCTCAAAAGTCGGGCAATTTTTGTTGGTTCCATCATCTTTTCCAATGATTGTGGCGCCGGTTTCTATCAAACCTCAACCTCACTTCATGAGCTACATGGGGTCATGTCAATTTTTCCGTTTTTGGAAATTACTCAAAACACCCAAGCCATCGTCGGTTGTGGCGGCACATGGCAGCTCGTGTGGCACCTAGGGGTGACCTATTTTTGCCGCCATGTGATGTCCTATATGTACTTAGCATGACGGTATGCTCATATTTGAGAGATTCGATAGCTTGTCTAACAATCGGAGTTTCACCTATTATGGATTGTTTGATTGGAGATGATTGAATCGTAGGATTATTTCCAACCTTTTATATGTTGTTGTTGATGTTGCTAGGAGCGTGTGGAAATTAATGGACTGAAATTTCGAGGCTTGTATGACAGGACCCGACCCAAATTCTACTTTGGAATCTGAGTCGAACCCTGTGCGTGTCCGACACCTGGCGGGTGCTAGACACAATTGACCGAATTGCCCTTTCAAACAAACTCCAAAGAAATTCATGTATGACTTTTGTCGAAAATTCGACAGAGTTCCCCCCTGTAAATTGCTCATTTCCCAAAATTTCCACCTGTAAAACAAGCATATATATATATAATCCAACTGCCAGCATGCATAAAATTATGTTCAAGAAAATCAAGCATCATATCATTCTGGCCTCAGGCCTTAATAGTTCAAATAAATCATTATGTTAACAAACTCAATTCTGATTCTTAGCACATTCTAAGAATAGTATTAGATTTCAAATAACTTAATTGGACTACCTTTCCATCACTTATCCTCGCGGTTGCACCTAGAATTCTAGGATGCCTACGTATCCTTAACCAGGGATCAAGCCACATGTAGTTCTTTCCCTTTATATTTTGCACTTGTTATACTTATACAAAAACCAAACATGTTCATTTATTTTTATATAATTCATACGTTTGCATAAGTTTTCACACCAGTTTAAAGCATTGTAACACAAACATTCCTCTTCCACTTGGGTGTGTCTAACATTATGCGTCAATTCCTCGTGTCTCAGTTTGTGACACGTCCTTGCAGGTCCCGGTAACACAAGGTCGCCCGAGCTGCCGATTCTCGCAGGATTCAGGAGACGTTTAGTCGGCCGATCGAATAGCTTGATCAAGTGGTAGATGCCTTGATCCTTCCACTGTTGACCGAAGAAATGCTTCATCCTCGGCAGCCATTTTTCCCAGTCTGGGGTCACGGTTGGCCACTGTTGTTGCGGCCTGAGGACATTCCAGTCCTGGAAGTCTCCCCCGTCGAAGGCCGAGAGATCCACTAGGTTGTTCTTCAGATGGGCCACAAGCTTCTCTGGCATTCCGCCATTAATGAAGGGGCCGAGAACGCAGGAATCAGTAGGGGCGCCATCGTCATCAGCCCAGGGCGTAATGATATTAGGGAGGATCGAGCCCTGAATATCTCGGCAAATAGCCTCGAATTCAGTTTGGAAGGTTTAGGACCGAACTTCAACAGACGCGGGGGTACTGGAGGCCATTAGAGCAGGCTTAAGATGAGTGTTTAAGGGGAAAATGCGAAAAAAGGTAGTTGAACGCGAAGAACACTGGAGGAAAAGCTTGGGAAAAAAAGGAATAAAGTCTGTAGGGTCTGGAAAATCGCGAGTTCAGAAGGAGCTCTCTCGTAACCTTGGAGATTCGGAGATTTTTTGTGGGTTTTTTGAAGGTTGGAGAAAAGGGTTTTTGACAAAGCTTGGGCGTCTGAGAATTCTGAAAGCGTAAGGAGAAAGCAAGAAAGACTGGGTTTTTATATTGGCGCTAGAATTCGAAACGAAAGGGTGTGTCTCTCTCGAGAGACGTAACGTTCTGTCAGCACGCTCAACAGGCGCAATGACGTGTAGAAAGCCAAGGGGCCGGCGTTTCCTCTGACAAAATGAAGCGACGCCCTGGGCAATGATGGCCGACACGACGTGCTTCAAAGCATTAAATGCGCCGACTGACGTGCGCATTTAATGCCCCAGTTGTCAATCACTTCAGAAAGGAATGCAAAGGGTCCATCCCTTGGAATCCATTCGGCCCCTACCCATGCCGAGGCCGAAGCATCCAGGGATGTGGGGGCAATGTTTGTGCTTGATAAATCACGGCCATAAGCTGGCCGAAGGAACCCATTCTCTCGGCCCTGACACTTGTTTGTAAAACTAAAACGCGGCGTTTCGCCAGGGTACTTCGCCTTTCTAAAGACAAAAGAAGAAATGCTAAGGCATGATCAGCTCGGCCTTAAGTGCAGGCCGAGGCCGAGGCCTGGCAATTTCACGGCCAGAGGCATTAAAAGCAAATCATCACGTGACAACAGGGTCCCAGGCTTCATTTAATGAAGTAGTGCCTGTTCAAATGCAGCAAACCCACTGGCCACAAAGAAGCATTTAATGCACGAGGGAAGGTGGGAAGTGATTGAAGTCAGGATCTGGTGATGCAGATCAGAGTGATTAGACGTGGACATTCTCACAAAGAATTCTGACAGCTTGAGATATTGGTTCACCAGCTATCCAGGCCATAAATGCGTCTCCACGGCCAGAAGTTCAGAACCCACGATCGAGAGCGGCGGCCGAGATTCACCAGGATTTCGGGGGTCACACCACCATACTTCACGATCCCAAATGTCGATTGGACTGCCCACTTGCTCTAATCAAGCTCCACCACGCAGATTTTCAGCCTCGATTACTCCTCCAGGGACTCTCCCTATAAATACAAGGCTCGAGCTACATTCAAAGGGTTCAACACCAAAACAAAGCCTCCCACGGAGCAACTTATTTTTTCCTGTAATGCACTTTCAATATCTTTACTTGCTTTCCTAGGAGTAGTGTTAGGTTTCAGTATTTTTCCTGTAATGCACGCTCAACAGGCGCACCATCTATCCATCCAACACTCATCAAACATCTCGACGCACGGTAGACCGTGCTGGCACGCCCGCGCACAACCGCACCGCACCCAAAAGCAGGAAACCGCGTGTCAACGCACATCCCCTCGGCCCGGAACTCCAGGCCGTGAGATTTGCGCGGCAGATACAACTGGGAGACCTATGACGAACTAATGAAACAAGCCGTCATTCACACTAAGGCAGAATATCTCAAATCCAAGGGCGGACCTTCGGCATCATTTAGTCGAACGACACCTTCAGATCAACCCAAGCCACAGCCTACGATCGCTTCCCACCTGCCCTAAAACCTAATCCCACGCCCTGCCATTTGGCACTCCTTGAGTCCGACTCTTTCACGGCAGGCTTTAAGCTGACGGAAGGTTTCCAGTATCGGCAGGACGGGAACAAGCATAGCGAAGACCAAGGCGACCCAAACAACTTCAAGATCCCATGGCAAAATTGGAATGCGGAAGTCTTCAACCTGCTTAATACTACTTACAAGCACATTCTCATGAGCGAGAACCAAATGATCCCGAAATCGAACAATCACAAGCTCCCTCGCCAGAAGAGCAAGGACACAAGTTTTTTTGTCAGTACCATCGGTACAATGGCCATGATACCAAATCGTGCAACACCTTTAGAAAAATTGTAGAACGCCTCAATAGTGAAGCAAGCTGGATCAGTATTTGAGAGAGTGGCCCATCCCAGAACAACCAGCGAATCAGTAGGTTAACATGATCAGTGGAGGTGCTGAAGGAAACATGCATCTAATGGCGGACTCATTTTGTTTATACTAGTTGAGCTAAATCTTTTTCATTTTAAACCAAGTATCTTAGCCTAGTCTCTTTGAACATAAATAGGAAAAAGAAAAAGGGAATAGATCTTTTACCCTTGATGACCTTTCTTGATTTCTCAAGAATGAACACCTTTGTTGGAAAGGCATTTTGTTTCTCTTGATTTGGACTCATTCACCTTAAGGCTCCAAGATTAGAGTCCTCTACCTCACCACACCAAATGCTCATAGAGATGAAGAGAAGGCAATCAAGAAGTATGGATGCTAGTCTCCTTCTTGATTGGACCAATTTTTGGTTTATGGAAGATGAGATACAAAGATGATTACTCATCAACCAAAGTAGGAAACTAAAAATCCTAACTAGGTTTTCTCCAACACTTAGCTTATATAGGACAACACAAAAGGCAATTGGGTGGGTATTCGGAGCTCCATTTGGTCCATGGGTCATGTCATCTTATGCCACTTATTCCTTGGGCCGAATAGCCTTTTGGG
The DNA here is from genome assembly GCF_002207925.1 of Prunus avium. The sequence continues at coordinate 14,052 of NW_018921361.1, forward strand.
CTATTTTGTCCATTTCCTTTTAAATCATATTTAAAAGCCCAATTCAATATTTCTATATGTCAATATTAATTCCATAATGAATCTTTTAATTATAATTTCACTATTAAATTATAATTATAGTCTTACTTAATTGACCTGGTTGAACTATTTGGCTTTGGTCAATTGCTCTGGTCAATAGTTGACTTTTGATCGTTGACTTTGACATTTGATTATTAACCATTAACTCTTGTCTCCTCATTCGTACCTCTAATCACATTCTTTGGGTGTGCAGATGCGTAGGTTCCCTTTAGTAAGGCAGTGGGTTGACTCAACTTCTCAGAGAAAATATACAAATTAAATTCTACAATTAAATTCTTCCTGTTAATAAAGGTTAATTGAAACTTTTAAGAACATCCACAAAACATAGTTGTCGCCTAGCAGCAAGTCACGGTTATCCGAGCTAAATGAGACGTTATGAAATAACCTATTCAAATTGGAATGACCGTGCAATTGAATCCTTCTCTTATGTCAATCCTCCTTATTCACATTATTAGATCATGGAATTCGATTGTCAATATCCTAATGTGAATCATTCCTTTTATATGATTATCCTGGTAAGATTTGAAGACTTCTTCTTTCAAGTCTTATCCACTACTCTGCGCAGAGATTTAACCAATCATATCTTAGAGTATTCTCTCTCCTTTACTGAGAGTAGAGATTCCTTGTTGTACATTCATTTGCTTTCATGACTCTATTGAGAATCCTGATGAGCACCTTTAAGCTATGCCTAATTCAGCATCACCGTATAGTGCCTTTAAAGATTAACAACATAGCCACAATACATATGTGATGCCTCAGGCACCTACACACATATCAATGTGTCTCCACACTTAATGATTTGAGACCTTGCCATTCCCTACATATAGAGACGATTATGTGTGTACTGGTCTTTGCAGAATATTGACGCTCAATCAATATTCCTATGACTAGGAACATATTCAGGATTTAGGGATGATGAGAAGTCTCCATGTATGCAAGCTCTCATATCCACTTGTGTATTCCTTAGACTATGGTTGTTCTACATATTGAAAGATAATATAGGATGATTTAATGTATAAAATAACATTTTTTGCCCATTGATAACATAATATGTCTTTTATCAAAGATGTCCTTAACTCTAACTATTACATAATTAGTTGGCTTTAAGTGCATATTTCTAACACAATCATAATAATGGCTGGCCTAATGAAACCTACTTTTATCAATCTTTCAATCTCCTCTTTGACCTTCAATTCTTTCTCCATGGACATTCTTCTCATGTCCTGCTTGACTGGTAAATACCTTCTTTTATTGGCAACTTGTGTTCCACCAATTTTCTATCTAGTCCATGCATTTCGTGATAATGTCATGTGAAGCAATCCCTAAAATTGTGCAGAAGTGCAATGATTTCAGCCTTCAGTGGCTCTTCTAGCAATGCACTAATGAAAGTAGGCTTGGGATCATCTTCTGTTCCCAAATTTATTTCTTGTAAAAGGTCTTCCACTTATGGCAAAGAGTCATCCAGCGTCGTTGGTGCAAATTCCAATTCTTCTTCCTGCAAACTTTCTTCCTGCTCCTCCGCAATTTAATGCATGAATTCTGCCATGTTAAAGGCTGGATTCTGCATTAAAAATTTCTTTTCTGCCCAATATATCAAAAATCTATTCGTAATAGATCGGATTGTTGTAGCTCGATCATTTTCTTGTTAATTTGAGCTAGACATTAGAGGTTTGGAGGTTTAGGACAAAAGATCTATTCCAGTCCTCTAGAGAACCGGCTAGACCTTCTTCAATGAGTCTCTGGGTCATGACACCATGGGGGTGGCCATTCTAATTGACTCCAAAGAAAGTAAAAGGACCAAGAGCATCATGATATAATACCTGGCTTCGAAACATAAGGCAGATGGTAAAAATGGCCATGGATCGGCCTCTACTATCTTCATAAAACCTTCTTCATGCCAGAGGGCCAACTGTTGGTGTAGAGTGGAAGGAACACATAGGCTCTGGTGGGTCCGGTCCCTCCCAATTAGTGCATTGTAAGTGGTAGAAGTGGTGTCTACCACAAAGAAAGCAATCTTCAGCTTCGTGGTTCCCACTATAGCATCCACATCTTGTATCCCATGGGTCTTAGTGATGCCTCCAGCGAAATTGGTGACTGTAAGATGCATTGGGATTAGATCTTTCTCTGTTTTGCCTAGCTTAACCAAGAGTCTGTAAGGTAGTAGATTGATTGCTGCACCTCTATCAACCATGGTGCTTTCTTGTCTTTTCGCTACTCTAAACTTTTTTGACAAGACAAACACCATATTGATGTCAAAATTACCCTACAGCAAGTTCTCCAATTCTGCATCGAAAGTATGAGTCCCTTCATCTAGTTCTCCTTCGTATTCTACATGTTCCTCTTTGTACTCTTCAGTCCAATTCTCTTGATCATCTGTTTCAAGGAATCTAGTTTGATCCTACAATTGTGAAGGTTCCAGCTAATCATCTACAGATGGTTCGTAATCCACCTGTTCTTCCCTGTATTATTCAGTCAAGTTCTCTTGATCATCTGATGGAAGGAATCCGGCCTGATTCTATACTTGTGAGAGCTCTAACTGATTATTCGATTATGAACCTTGGTGGAAAGAGGATTCATTTGGGAATCTTGCTTTTGCCAGCTTCTCCGGTTGAAATACAGTCTGTTCTATTTGAATATCCCTGTCTGCCGCGCGGATCTCAAGGCCTGGGTTTCCGGGCCGAGGGGATACGCGTTGACACGCGGCTTCCTGCTTTTGGGTGCGGTGCGGTTGTGCGCGGGCGTGCCAGCACGGTCTACCGTGCGTCGAGATGGTTGATGTGGATAGAGTGTTTGAGTGATGCGCCTATTTTGGACTCAACTTCTAATCAAGTGATTGTAGCCGAGAGAGGAACGGTTCTCTGCTGTCAGGTTCACTGCCTGAGCTACAAGGCCGTTTAGTGATGGTGTTGGTGGGTTTTGGACGGTGCTTCGGCGCGCTGCTCAGGGAGCGACGGTCGTATGATATATGGGATGAATGAGCGAACAACAAGGATGATGCTCCGGCGCCTTGAAAATCAAGGGTCGTATGATATATTGATGAATGGATTTTCCTTACAGTCTAACACTACTCCTAGGAAAGCAAGTAAAGATATTGAAAGTGCATTACAGGAAAATATAAGTTGCTCTGTGGGAGGCTTTGGTTTGGTGTTTGAACCATTTGAATGTAGTCTTGAGCCTTGTATTTATAGCATGAGTCCTTGGAGGAGTAATCGAGGCTGAAAATCTGCATGGTGGAGCCTGATTAGAGCAAGTGGGTAGTCCAATCGACATTTGGGATCGTGAAGTATGGTGTTGTGACCCCATAAATCCCGGTGAATCTCGGCCGCCGCCCTGATCGTGGGTTCTGAGCTTCTGGCCGTGGAGACGCATTTATTGTTATGATAGCTGGTGACCTAATCTCTCAAGCTGCAAGAATTCTTGTGAGAATGTCCACATCTAATCACTCTGTTTTCTGTCGCCAAAACCTGACTCCAGTCACTTCCCACCTTCTCTGGTGCATTAAATGTTTATTCATGGCCAGTGGGTTTGCTGCAATAAACAGGCACTACTTCATTAAATGAAGTATGGGACCCTGCTATCACGTGATGATCTGAATTTAATACTCCTGGCCGCGGTTTTGTTCGGCCTCGGCCTCGGCCTACAATCGAGGCCGAGATGATCATGCCTTTGCATATTCCTTTTGTTTTCGGGAAGGCCGAATACCTTGGCGAAACGCTGCGTTTCAGTTTTTCGAGCAAGTTCTAGGGCCGAGAAAGGGGCTCCTTCGGCCGATTCATGGCCGTGATTTATTAGGCACAAACAATCCCTCTCTGGATTATTCTCAATTCCGACAGAATTAGCTTCTGTAAACACTTGCATGCTATCCTTGTTCCCGAGGAAAGCGCAATACTGCCTCTGTATTTTCCTCCTTTGTGCTCTTGTCAACTCGAGAGTTGGCCTGCCATTCTTTCCTATAGAATACCACCTGCCTAGTTTTCAAAGGCCTGTCATTTCCTAGTATTTTAATTGGCATTTCCTTCCTTGGTTGCTCAGTTACTTTTTTGATGTGTTGGGCAGGTTTATGATAAGTTCTCTGTCTAGCTGTGCTTTTGGATGGAGCTGGAACCATGGTCTGCTGGTGTGGTGCTTCGATTATGTCAGACACGCTTGTCGTGGGTCGATTTTGCTCATCCAAAGCTATTTCTAGCTCGCATTCACATTTGCACTTGCTGCACAGAACTACCCGAGCCGAGATATCGCATTCACATTTGCACTTGCTGCACAGAACTACCCGAGCCGAGATAATAGCCTTTGGCTTTCAGTTCACCTCTTTTGTGATTCTTTTACCCATGTTAGGGTTGACTTCCATTACTAGTTTGCCTCTCGCCTGTTCTGGCTGGCTCAGGTTGACCATGTTCACTTGAGGTTGAGGAAAAGGGTCTGTTGTCACTGTAGGAGGTTTCATGGCTAACTTGAGCTTTCCTACTGTTATTCCCTCTTGTATAACATCCCTGAAAACAACACAACTGTTGGTGGAGTGATTCCAAGAGTTGTGCCATTTGCAATAATGCCTGCCTTTGAGTTCTTCTGGTTTAGGCAACCTGTGAGGCGTCTATATTACCTTTTGCAAGATCATCTCATCAAATAGAGCGTCTACGTTGGTTAAATCAAAAGAGTAGACTTTGTTTTGTGCTAGCTTGTTCGGGATAAAACCGCCTGTAAATGGTGGTGGCTTTTGAACCTTTGGTGGCTTTGTCAGAACTTTTGCAACCCATAGGATGCTTTAGCTTTGCCAAGATCGTTGATGGTGACTTCTAGCTGAATTCGGAAATAATAGTCGTGGAAAGCATTCTCCATATGTTCCCATGTTTGGATGGAATTGGCTGGCAAATTGGTATACCAGGTAAAAGCTTGTCCAGATAAGGAATTCCCAAAAAGTCTAAGCTTTAATAGGGGATTATTCTCTATAGCTATGCATTGGACTGAGAATCTGCCTATATGCTCGACTAATGATGCGTGCGTGTCTTCTCCATTGAACAGAGTGAAATTTGGTACCTTAAAACCAGGAGGTAAAGGCATCTGATCAATGTAGGGCGGATATGATTTCTTGTAGGTTGGTCTCTCTCCCCTCTTGGCCTCAAGATCCATCATTTCTCTAATCATTCTCTACAGTGCCCCCATGTCATTTAAAACATTAATAGGATGTAGGTTCCGATCCTGTTATGGCTGATTCTGTTCAACTCTCTGTTCAATTCTGTGTGGTCTGGGCACAACTTCCTCCCTATGTTCTTATTTTTCCTCGAAATCTAGATAGTTTCTCCAGTTTCCTCATGGTCTATTCTTTTCAAAGTTGGCGAGATGGTTAAATCTTCCTTTGCCACTTCTATCCTTCACTAATGGGGGAAATGGATTGGGATCCATTCTCCTAGGCCTGTAAGGCACCACTATTGGTTGTTCAAGCAGATGTGTAACCGGTTAGCCTTGTGGAGCCTCTGGCCTTGGGACAGTTGGGAGTTCTAGATGATTCTAAGGAACCTAAACTGCTGCTGGGCATGCTGGAAGAGCTGGAACTTCCTGATCTCTGATGCCAAAGGCTGCCTCCCTTTGTCTAGCCTGGGCTTCTACCGATTCAAGTATCCCAATCATTTATGCAATAAGAGGATTTTCTTGATATGGCCAGGCCAATCCTGGTGGAGGTCCGAATGGGAGTTCTAGCTGTTGGACTAAAGCGTCTAGATTTGGATTTCTTGCAGCAGCTGCTACACAATCTTTCCTGAATTTCTTGTTAACTTGCCAATGCATCATGGCATTCATATTGTTTAGAGTATCTTGACTTTTCTGAGCTGCAACTTCCTGTCGAAGTACAACTTGCTATATCTGGTTCAATCTTCTGCAGCTAGGCTAGGAACGTCTACTATTGGTACTGCCGTGAGCTAATTGCCTAGCATCACTATCTTCTAACTCATGTCCTTCTTCTTGGAAAGCTTGTTGACCTTTTTCCATAGCAAAGCGTTGATTCTAGCTAGAGCTTCCAATATTAATACACTAAAAGATGTGTTTAGAGGTATGTATACTGTGAAGTCCCACTAGGCGTGCCAAATTTTTTACCCGTTTTGATGTAGTTCTTGTGGTGGTAGGGTAAAATTCCCCATTGACTTGAAAACCATTGGTGGTTAACAAGTTAACTTTCTTTTGTGAGCGAGAGTGCCACTGTTAGTGGCTAAAAACCTTAACAGACTTATAAAAATTTAATAAATTGCGCTCTAAGCTCTTGACTTTGATCAAGTGATTGTGAATTTGGGTGAGAAATATCTCTTAAGTAAGTTCTTTTCTTGCCTCAAACGGGTGAGGACTTTACAATTTCCCGCAATAAAACTAGTAAGCCTAGCCAAAAATGAATATTGAAAATAAATCAAACTGTTTCAAAGAGAACTGCCTATTACACAATTTAAACAAAAGAGAACTGCCATGTCTGGAAGGATATCAGAACATTGGGCTTCGATTTCTGCTTGGACTATTGTCTGTGACTCAGATTGTATTGGATGTATCTGTGTTGAAATTGCACGTCAGCACCTTCAACTGATGTGGTTCAGCTGGAAATCGATACCAATGTTGAGATTGCCAGAGCTTTAATCAAATTTAGCCATGGAGAGTCTTGTTGAATGGGTAGAACTGAGATCTCTTCAGTCTAGACTGCACTGGAAGTGGATGGATTGGTGATTGCTGACTTGGAGTTGCACTTTAGTACTTATTCTGCTTGATTATGAATCACCTAAGAGCTATTCTGGCAATTCTGAGACATCAAAGTATCTCTGGAAATTTGTTGAGGTTTTCATATTATTTATATAAATTTTTTTTTTTTTAAAAAAAAAAAAACTAAACTTTCATCTGCTCTAAACCAAATTTGTAATGAGAGAAGTCTCGTTTCTTTTGTGAACTGCTTCTTTGGACTGAAACATAGTCAAAAGTATGAGTTTTGCTTGTTTTATCAGAGGCTAGATGGCTTTTACAAACCAAAGAGCTTGGTTGTTTATGAGTCTGAAAGCTTTAGGATCATATGATCTTGCTTGATTTTGTCAGTACAACTGAGAGTTTTTGTTTGGATTGGATTTTTGTTGTCCTCAATCATGTTCACATCCTCCTATATTTATAGGAAATCTGCATGAGTGATTATTCCTTAATATATGGAGGACACATTGTTGAGAGGTTTCTTTGCTCTGGCGCAAAAAAGGGTAGTAGTTAATATGACAAGAAAAACCCCCATCAAGAGTCAGTTTTCATGATGATTAGTTTTGACCTCCTAACAACCAACTCTCTTATTTCTCATTCGTCTCTTGTAAACCAAGCTTGTATTGACGAGACTCTCAGGAGTATGGGAAGGAAACTTGGCCCTCTTTTCTAGCATTTAATGGTTATGGGGAGTGGTTTTTGATTTCACCTTTCTACCAACTCCCCTGCGTGTCCTCTACCCTTTTCTTCTGTTGATAACTTGTCATTGGGATCACATGGACATTGTAGAGAGAAAATATTGGAAAAAATGGCTCACCTAAGGATACAAGGTCATTTTGGCGCTAGGAGGATAAGTTTGAATCTGCCGTAAAGCGACCGGTCGCTGGAAATTGGCGACCGGTCGTTTTCAGGCAGATTTGAAGTTTGAACGAAAAACTTCTGGCGACCAGTGATCGGTGCATAATTACATATCATTTTGTATCCTTCTAACTTATGATTTGGTTATGTTTTTGAGTTAAACTTGTGCTTTTAATAAGTTTTGTGTTTGTTTCAGTGTAATAAGCTTGAAATGCATTTTGGAGACAAGTTGGCTCAAAATGGTGTTTGCAGATCAGTCAACTTCACGGATTGGATTGTACTTGCTCAAGAAGAACCAGATAACGAGCAATACATCATTGGAAAGATGCGGAAGTCTAGTTTCTGGAGAATTTTACGGTTCATGATTTCGAGTCTTCTAGAGAAAGTTATACAAGTTTTTGCAACTTAAGGTTAAATTCGGCAGCATCTGCGTTACTGGGCCAAAAATGACATTTGAAGGGCTTTCCGATTTTTCCTTGAGCTGGGCTGCATATGCTTGGAAAGATAATTCAAAGGGTTTGAAATTCCAGATTTTTCCAGATTTTTTAGGAGGGAAGATCAAGCCCAAAACAAGCCCACAAGCTGACTGCAATGAAGTCAATTGCAGTCTATTTTCGGCAGTCAACTTACAAGGCCCAAAACATACACTTTTATTGCTCAGATGGGAATACATTCTTCATACAAGTTGTTCCAATGGGTGTCTATTATGACATATCCAAATTTGAGCCCTATTGGATACATATTGAAACCTCAGGCCTTCCTACACCAAGCCTAGTTCAGAAGAATCGTTTTTTCCAACAATCAAAAGAAAACCCACATGGGTTGGCAGCAAAAGGCAGCCACAAATTGAACACCTTTGAAATCCCATGTGAAGAAAGCTTGAGGTGCAGCAAAAGAAGTATGGGATGGAATTGATTCCAACCACACTACCATAGACAAGATGAAGTGGGAGTTATGGATTGTATTAAAAGATGAATGATGGTGTTGGAATTCATCATGATATTCCTTCCTCTTAGCCCTATAAATAGAGAAGTCTTCAAGCTTCATAACAAACCCCAAGGGAGGGAGCTCTCAAACACTTCTCTAGAGATCCCCTCCCTTCTCTCCCTCAAATTCTCTTAGTTTTGCTTTCTAGTTCTCAATTCTAGCTTTCTTTTTGCTTCTTAGTTGTAATTTATTTTTCTTTGTAATGTAAATTCTTTTCTTAAGTTTTCAAGTTTAATTAGTTTCCAAGTTTCAATTGTGGTTTTTGTTCTTATTCATTATGCTTATAAGTTAATATGCTAGTTTGAATGATTGATCACCATTTAGGCTTGCATGTTAGCTATCTTGGTTTGAATTAAGAGTAGACACCATGCTTTAATTCGAATTGAACTATGAATAGGAAGAGTATGTATGGACATTCGACAACAGGGATTAGATACATACTTGGTTGTTTAAATTGTTCTTCTATGCTTAATGGGTTCCTAATGCTTAATTTTAGGTTAGACAACAAATGATCAAATTAGGGAATTAGGAACACTAGGTTAAGACCAAACACCATGGCTTAATCATACTTTAGCTAGAATCAATCCGTTAATCTATTTGAACTTGGGAACTTATTTGCTTGAGTTATTTTCTTTTCTTTCTTTCTTTTTTTATTTATATTCTTTCTTTGTTTTTCTATTTTGTGTAGGAAAACTGAATTGGATTATTCAATCACCAATCCCTGTGAAATCGACCTCGCACTTACATATGCTATACTACCGAACGGTTCGTGCACTTGCGAGTATCACAAGTTGAAGATGCAGCTGAATCCATTTTGATGTAGCTGAATCGACGCAACAACCGGTCGTTGGAGACTCTGCCCAGATCGGGCGACCGGTCGCTCCAGTTGTGCTGTGTTGGTTTTCCTACGTGTTTTCAACCACTTTTTCGGGGGCTATCGCTTTCCACAAGATTGCAGGGGGTTAATGGGTCACTTCTGAGTTAAAAGAAGGTTGACTACCTGCTAGATAGTTGGGAGAGCACTAATTGCCAGTTGGTTTACTTGCTTCAAAGAATTTACTCTCCATTTTCTGGTTTAAGTGGGAGGTGGCTGAGTGGGATTTTGTTACCTACTTGATTTGACCTTTAGTCTAAGTGGGTGACTAAAGAAGGAACGTGGAAGACAAGATGATGCCTTATCTTATGTCCATTGATCTGTGTAGGTAACGGGGAATGAAGCAAGATATCATAAGATGAGAAAGCAAGTTGAATATGTGTAGTGGCAGAAGCTGGAAACTTGTGAGTTTTCAGTGTGTTCAGAAAAACCAAGGGGAGAGCAAGAGTGTTCTCTAAGTGTATCAAGGTGTTGAGCAAGGGTGAGGGAGAAACAGATTGTGAGGGTAGAGTTCTAAGGGGGTTTTCTTTTGTAAACCAAAGTTGTAACCTATCTTCATTAGTGAAATTTCTCAAGGGAATCACCAAGCGGATGTAGGCAAATTGCTGAACCTCTATAAACACTTTTGTCATTTGTGCTTGGTTAATTTTCTGTGTGTGTGTGTGTAAGACTCATCCATCATTGAGTTCTTTGTCCAAAGTCCATCAACAACAAGATCTTTAAGGGCAGTGAGTTAGTCATTAATTCACAACAAGTGGTATCAAAGCTGTGTTGGCAGCTGGAGCTAGTTCTTCTCTTGGAGTGCTAGTGTGTTGAAGATGGCAAGTGACCAAGAAGTTGAGAGTGGTAGCAGTTCACAACATCTGAAGCAACAACAGGCAGCAAGTATGAAGGTGGAGTTAAAGCCTTTCACAGGCAAGGAGAACTTCACTCTTTGGCAACGAAGGATGAAGTCAGCTCTTACACAACAACATCTCCATGTTGTGTTGGTTGGCAAGGAAAAGAAGCCAACAGGCATGACAGATGATGAGTGGGGTGTACTTGACGAGCTAGCCAGAGGAGCCATCGAAAACTATCTCTCCGATGAGGTGCTCATCAACGTGATAAAGGATACAGCGAAGCAAACGTGGGAGAAGCTCGAAGAGATGTTTGCAGGGAAGTCGATGTCCAACAAACTCTTCCTCAAGGAAGAACTCCTGAATCTTAAGATGGAGGAGGGAGGAAATCTAATGGAACATTTAAGTAGTTTCAATAGATGTGTTGCTGACTTGCAGAGAATGGATGTTAATTATAGTCCGGAGGATAAGGCTCTTAAGTTATTGACATCCTTACCTCCGTCCTATAAACACTTTCGAACCACTCTTATGCTCGGGAAGGTTACTCTGGATTTTGAGCCTGTGGTGTAAGACATCATGACATACCATAGGATGACTCAACGTTCGGGAGAAAACTCTCAAGGTGAAGGTCTAGTTGCAAAGACCGGAGAGAGAGGTCGTTCAAAGAGACGTGAAGGCAAGAAAGGCAACAGAGGAAGGTCAAAATCCAAGGCGAAAGAAGGTTGTTTCGAGTGTGGGTCAAAGGAGCACTGGAAAAGAAATTGCCCCACATGGAAGGAGAAGAAGAACAAAGGGAAGAATGCAGCAAACACAGCTGAGGATGTCACAGAAAGTGATGGTGAGCTTTTGTGTGTTAATAGCAATGTTAAAACAAATGCATTGGCTAATTCTTCAAGGTGTTCCTCTTCCGATTGGATTTTGGATTCCGGGTGCTCATATCACATGTGCTCAAACAAGGAGTGGTTTGACACATATGAAAAAGAAGATAGTAGTGAAGCGATGATGGGGGATGGCTCAATGTGTAGAGTTAAAGGCACCGGTACAATCAAGGTGAAGATGCATGATGTGGCTGTTAGGACGCTTGGAATGGTAAGGCACATTCCAAAGTTGCGTAATGCTTGCTAAACCCAAGTGCAGGTGTCGCGCAATAGTAAATCTCGTAAGTCGAGTATCGTATCCACAGAGAGCGGTGTTAAAGAGCACAAAATACGTAAAATAACTGCAACAAGAAGAATATGATTAAAAGATTAGAAGAAAGTTCAATAATAATAAAACACTAAGACGTCGGGGTTCTACCTTCAAAATACATATGTAATCCCATTAGTTTGATTCTCACCATGATTGTTCACAATTAAAACCCAATTCAATTTCGTTTAGAAAGAATTTCAAGCATAAATTGTACCTACAGCAACAATCTATCAAGAAATAACTTCAATGAAATCAAAGCAATCTACTAATTTTTCTCAAATCTCAAAACCATGGATGGTTTTACTAAACTATAGGAAAAGCATGACTGAACCTATGAATAAGATTATCAAGCACCCATCAATCGATCAAAGAGAAAAACTAAAATTAAATTGAACAAATCCATAAATAAGAATTTAACATTAAAGCTCCATTTGAATCAAACTAACGAAACCACATAGTATCTCGAAGGCTTTCCCCCTAGCCTTAGCTAGGGAGTTAGTTCTCCATAACAAAGAAAAATAATTCTAGAAAAATAAAGTGTTTAGGGCCAAAAAGTCGAATCCCTCCGACAGAGCAAGTAGCACCCTTTTATAACAGTTAAACCCTAACCCCTTAGGATTTATTTTCCTCCTTGAATTTAACTTCTCCACAGTCCTATGCATGCATGTCAACTTCTTCTTTTGATAAGTCATGGTCTCTTATTTAGCACGTGATGAGTCTCCAACCAATTGGCTTAGTTTTCTCTTTTACTTCATCTCTTGTGCACTCCAGCAAGCTGCCCACATAATTCCAATATTATTTGCCTACATAAAATTGGCCAAAGACAATGCAAAATAATATTAAACTTTATTTGAAAAATTAAAGTATAAAAGACCAAAACGAATAAATTAGTAAATAAATAAGCTCTAAGGGTATATTTTAGAGACATAAATGATGCACTTTTAAGCTATTATCACGTAAGAATCTCATTTCCCTTGGAACTCTTGATAAGAATGGTTATTCATTCAAAGAAAATAGAGGGAAACTCATAATCTCAAAAGGTTCACTTGTGATTATGAAGGGAGAAATTCAACCTAACTGTCTATATAGGTTGTGTGGTACAACAATCACAGGTGGAGCAGCTGTATCTACAAGCAAGGACTCGGAAGATGAAACTCAGCTTTGGCATTTGAGGCTAGAGCATATGAGTGAGAGGGGCATGCAGGAACTACACAACATAAAGTTGTTGAAAGGTGTTCAAAGTTGCAAGCTGGAGTTCTGCAGATTTTGTACCATGGGAAAGCAATCAAAAATAGCTTTCAAGCAGCGAAACAAAGAAGAAGAAAGCACAGGTGTGCTAGATTATATTCACACAGTTGTATGGGGGCCATCACCGGTTAAATCGAAGGGTGGAGCTCGCTATTTCATGTCTTTCTTGGATGATAGGAAGGTTTGGGTCTACTTCATGAAGGAGAAATCTGAGGTCTTCACCAAATTCAAAGAGTGGAAGGCAGAAGTAGAGAATCTAACCGGAAGAAAGATCAAGATCCTAAAGAGTGACAATGGTGGTGAATATAAAGACAGCAAGTTCCTTGAGTTTTGCAGAAGTGAAGGCATTAAAAGGCACTTTACCGTGAAGAAGACACCCCAACAAAATGGAGCTGTGGAGAGGATGAACCGAACTCTCATGGAGCATGAGAGATGTATGAGAATTCATGCAGGGTTGCCTGAATCTTTTTGGGCAGAGACAGTTAACCACACTGCTTATTTGGTTAACCGATCGCCTTCAAGAAATCTTGAGTTCAAATGTGCAGAGGAGGTATGGTCTAATAAGTCAATTGATTATTCGAATCTTAAGGTGTTTGGGTGCAGTGCATATGCACTTATTCCTAGTGATGAAAGATCCAAGTTGAAGCCAAAGTCTCTTGAATGCATTTTCATCGGATTTGAGAGCGGTGTGAAGGGCTACAAGCTGTGGGATCCAGTGAACCACAAGAAGATACTCAGCAGAGATGTTGTGTTTGATGAGAAGACCATACCTATGAACAAAGTCAAGAATTCAGAGGAAAATGAGGATGTTGTTGAGAAAGAAACAACCATTGAAGTTCCACTCAAGAAGGTGTCAAGGAAAATTTCACGAAAACAGCCAACTGAAGACGTTCAGGAGGAGGTGGAGTCTGACATTGAAGAGGAAGAAGCTAGGCAACTGTTGCTTCGATTCAGCTGCACCAAAATGGATTCAGCTGCATCCTCAACTTGTGACACTCGCAAGTGCACGAGCCGTTTGGTAATATAGCATATGTAAGTGCGAGGTCGATCCCACGAGGATTGGTGATTGAATGATCCAATTCATTTCCCCTACACAAAACAGAAATGAAAAAGAAAATAAATCAAACAAGAAAAAAAAGAAATAACTCAAGCAAATAAGTTCCCAAGTTCAATTAGATTAACGGATTGATTCTAGCTAAAGTATGATTAAGCCATGGTGTTTGGTCATAACCTTGTGTTCCTAATTCCCTAATTTGATCATTTGTTGTCTAACCTAAAATTAAGCATTAGGAACCCATTAAGCATAGGAGAACATTTTAAACAACCCAGTATGTATCTAATCCCTGTTGTCGAATGTCCATACATACTCTTCCTATTCATAGTTCAATTCGAATTAAAGCATGGTGTCTACTCTTAATTCAAACCAAGATAGCTAACATGCAAGCCTAAATGGTGATCAATCATTCAAACTAGCATATTAACTTATAAGCATAATGAATAAGAACATGAACCATAATTGAAACTTGGAAACTAATCAAACACTTCTCTAGAGCTCCCTTCCCTTCTCTCCCTCAAATTCTCTTAATTTCTCTTTCTAGTTTTCAATTGTTATAATGAGATCTTTTTGCTGAAATTTTCTCTTTAAGTCTTTCCAAGTTCTACTTTAATTTTCATTGTTATGTAAATTCTTTTCTTTAGTTTCAAGTTTGATTAGTTTCCAAGTTTCAATTATGGTT
>NW_018921361.1:28950-40496 GCF_002207925.1 Prunus avium
GGTGAATATAAGGCCAGCAAGTTCCTTGAGTTTTGCAAAAGTGAAGGCATTAAGAGGCACTTTACTGTGAAGAAGACACCCCAACAAAATGGAGCTGCGGAGAGGATGAACCGAACTCTCATGGAGCGTGAGAGATGTATGAGAATTCATGCAGGGTTGCCCGAATCTTTTTGGGCAGAAACGGTTAACCACGCTGCCTATTTGGTTAACCGATCGCCTTCAAGAAATCTTGAGTTCAAGTGTGCAGAGGAGGTATGGTCTAAAAGGTCAATCGATTATTCGAATCTTAAGGTGTTTGGGTGCAGTGCATATGCACTTATTCCTAGTGATGAAGGATCCAAGTTGAAGCCAAAGTCTCTTGAATGTATTTTCATTGGATTTGAGAGTGGTGTGAAGGGCTACAAGCTGTGGGATCCTGTGAACCACAAGAAGATACTCAGCAGAAATGTTGTGTTTGATGAGAAGACCATACCTATGAACAAAGTCAAGAATTCAGAGGCAAAGGAGGATGTTGTTGAGAAAGAAACAACCATTGAAGTTCCACTCAAGAAGGTGTCAAGAAAGACTTCTCAGAAACAGCCAACTGACGACATTCAGGAGGAGGTGGAGTCTGACATTGAAGAGGAAGAAGCTGGGCAACATCAACAACAAACTCAAGAAGAAGAAGAGGCTCAAGAACAGGTGGAGCCATCATCTATAGCTCGGTCCAGGCCCAGGAGAACCATCAAACCACCTCAAAGGTTTGGATGGGATAAGGATGCAGTTCACTATGCCCTAAATGCTAGTGAAGAAGAACCAACCACGTTCCAAGAGGCTGTTGAGAACAAGGAACGGGAAAGTTGGATGGAAGCTATGATGCAAGAGATGGAATCTCTACACCAAAACTCAGTTTGGGAGTTAGTTCCTAAACCCAAAGGTTGCAAGGTTATTGGCTGCAAATGGGTGTTTAGGAAGAAAGAAGAAATGCATGAGAAGGGTGCCACCTTATTCAAAGCTCGGTTGGTGGCCAAAGGATTCTTGCAAAAGAAGGGAGTTGATTATAGGCCTGTAAATAAAGCCCGAGCCCGATGGGCCAGCCCAAACCTGGCCCAATTTTTTATATTTTGGGCTTACCCGGCCATACACATTGGGCGGGCTTGGCCCGGCCCGATGACTAATGAACAAGGCTTGGGCTTTGTTTTGAGACCCTTTAAAAGCCCGGCCCGGCCCGATATAATTAATTAACTTATATTTAAGTTACCAATTATGACAATTTCAGGATATTTGGTGAGTAATAATATTGATATTTGGAAGCCTTTTATAGTGGATAAAAAAATGGGAGGTTGCCTTAAGAAAACAATGTGGGATTGGGTCAATACTTCAAGTAATTTGTGCAGGTTGTAGAGGTTCTTTTTGGCTGTTTGGTCAGCAATCACATTGATAGGGAACATTCTTGTGGATAGCATGATGTTCATAACAACAATTCGGTTTTTGAAAGACACAAAAACTCTAGTTAAAGATGCCCCTGCATGCTTCTTTTCATAGCCATGTTTTTCTTCAAAATAATGTATGACTTCTAAGAAAATTGGATTCTTTACATTGGCTAGACCATCAATGATGTTGCAGTGGGAACGACATGAGTTTAAAACAAAGCATTTAACTATTTAACATATTTTATTCTCATTAGTCTGCAAGATGATCCCATGGATCATGTTCGTGGAGCACTCACTTGAAGCCACATACTTCACTGCCAATCTCTTAACCAAACTATTAGAAGAAGCTAAGGTACAAATGAAATATATTCATAATTATCATTTTTATAAGTAAGAAGCTAATCATTTGTATGATTAAGTAGCTAATCATTTGTATGATTAAGTATCTAAGAAGCCACAATAGGTATTATAACTCATTCAAAGGACATGCTAAAAAGAATAGTCTATAAGTGCCAAGTCATAATAAAAGAAGCTATAGATTATCAACATTCTGAAAAAACATAGGTGTGTGTCAAGGAAGGAAGAAAGATAAAGTGGAGGAGGCTAGATAAAGAGGAGGAGGCTGGGAAGGAAGAAAAAGAAAGAGTAAGTGGGGGTGGGTGTCTATTTCTGTCCCACATCGACTTTACATATCAACACAATTGTTTTTTCCTTTATAAATAGCTTTACTTTACCAATGCTTTCTGCTCATAAGTTTGGCAGGGTCAGCAAGCATTTGTATATGGGCCTTCCATTTGAAGTTCTTGCTGGATTGCCGAATGCCTCATTTGGATTTTAGCATAAATTTTAGTTGAGATTTTTGGTAAATGCCTTCATTGGCATTTATAATCTCTAAATATTATATTGATATGAAGATTTATTATTGTTTTCATATTGGAATTGTGTCTTAATAATGTAACATATATATTTTTATTAAAAATAATGATATATATATATATATATATTAATAGAGACAAGGGCCATATAGGCCCGTCTTGAAAGCCCGAAATAGTTTGGCCCATGGGCAGGGCCTGGGCTTTGCAAATTTCATAGAGGGCTGGCCCAGCCCGGCCCGGCCCGATAGTTGTCTAGGGCCAAAAAAGCCCATGAAAGATAGGGTCTGGGCTCACACTTCTTAGGGCTGGCCTGGCCCGGCTCGACCCATTTTACAGGCCTAGTTGATTATGATGAAATCTTCTCTCTGGTGGTGAAACATACTTCTATACGACTACTACTCTCCATAGTAGTGCAAGAGGACATGGAGGTGAAGCAAATGGATGTGAAGACTGCTTTCCTCCATGGGGAATTGGAGGAAGACATCTACATGAGCCAACCTCAAGGGTTCATTGAAGCAGGGAAGGAAAATTTGGTTTGCAGGTTGAAGAAGTCTTTATATGGGCTGGAGCAATCTCCAAGACAGTGGAACAAGTGCTTCGATTCTTACATGATGAAGATTGGGAAGATGTGAGAATTTGATTGCTGTGTATACACTCATGCATTCAAGGATGGTAATATCATCCTTCTGCTTCTTTATGTTGATGACATGCTAATTGCATGTAAAGACATGTCAAAAATCCAGAATTTGGAGACATTGCTTGGAAGGGAGTTTGACATGAAGGATCTTGGTGCTGCACAAAAGATCCTAGGAATGGAGATAAGGAGAGACAGAAATGTAGGCAAGCTATGGCTGTCACAAAGTAAGTACATTTCCAAGATACTTGAAAAGTTCAATATGATGGATAGCAAGCCGGTGTCTACTCCTTTGGCGGAGCATTTTAAGTTAAGTGCGAAGGAATGTCCTTCTACGGATATGGAGAAGAAGGAAATGAGTAAAGTTCCATATACAAGCTTGGTAGGGTGTCTCATGTATGCAATGGTCTGCACACGCCCCGACTTAGCCCAAGCCGTAAGTATGGTGTCAAGGTATATGGCGAATCCTGGAAGACAACATTGGACAGCAGCAAAATGGATTCTTAGGTACTTGAAGAGCACAAAAAGGCTTGAGATATTGTTTGAAAGACAACAAGGAAAGGCATGTGTGTCGGGGTATGTAGATTTTGATTATGCAGGAGATCTAGACAAGAGGAGATCCACCACAGGATATGTCTTCACTTGTGGTGGAGGACCGATTAGTTGGAGAGCAGTGTTACAATCGGTTAGTGCCTTGTCTACTACAGAAGTGGAGTATATGGCTCTAACGGAAGCTTCAAAAGAAGCAGTATGGCTGAAAAGATTGGCAAAGGAATTCGGGATAGCTCAAGACTTGGTGGTGATTCAAAGTGACAGTCAAAGTGCTATATGCTTAGTGAAGAATCAAGTGTTCCATGGAAGGTCCAAACACATTGATGTGAGATACCACCGGAAAAGGGATTGGGTGAATGACGGAGACATCACAACAAGGAAGGTTCATACGAAGGAGAACGCTTCAGATTGTCTTACAAAGCCAGCCACAGCAGCAAAGTTTAAGCATTGTTTGAGCTTGCTCAATCTTGTTCCATGCTAAAGATTGAGGTGGAGTTCTTGGGAGTTAACAGGACGATTCTCAAGACATTACAGATGTCCTGGAAGGCAATGATTTTCACAAAGGGTCTTAAGCTTGCCAAGGTGGAGATTGTTGGAAAAAATGGCTCACCTAAGGATACAAGGTCATTTTGGCGCTAGGAGGATAAGTTTGAATCTGCCGTAAAGCGACCGGTCGCTAGAAATTGGCGACCGGTCGTTTTCAGGCCGATTTGAAGTCTGAACAAAAAACTTCTAGCGACCGGTCACTAGCTTCACGCGACCGGTCGCTAGAGACTCTGCCGAAAAGCGACCGGTCGCTCAAGTCGTGCTGTGTTGGTTTTCCTACGTGTTTTCAACCACTTTTTCGGGGGCTATCGCTTTCCACAAGATTGTAGGGGGTTAATGGGTCACTTCTGAGTTAAAAGAAGGTTGACTACCTGCTGGATAGTTGGGAGAGCACTAATTGCCAATTGGTTTACTTGCTTCAAAGAATTCACTCTCCATTTTCTGGTTTAAGTGGGAGGTGGCTGAGTGGGATTTTGTTACCTACTTGATCTGACCTTTAGTCTAAGTGGGTGACTAAAGAAGGAACGTGGAAGACAAGATGATGCCTTATCTTATGTCCATTGGTCTGTGTAGGTAATGGGGAATGAAGCAAGATATCGTAAGATGAGAAAGCAGGTTGAATATATGTAGTGGCAGAAGCTGGAAACTTGTGAGTTTTCAGTGTGTTCAGAAAAACCAAGGGGAGAGCAAGAGTGTTCTCTAAGTGTATCAAGGTGTTGAGCAAGGGTGAGAGAGAAACAGATTGTGAGGGTAGAGTTCTAAGGGGGTTTTCTTTTGTAAACCAAAGTTGTAACCTATCTTTATTAGTGAAATTTCTCAAGGGAATCACCAAGAGGATGTAGGCAAACTGCTGAACCTCTATAAACACTTGTGTCATTTGTGTTTGGTTAATTTTCTGTGTGTGTGTGTGTGTAAGACTCATCCATCATTGAGTTCTTTGTCCAAAGTCCATCAACAACAAGATCTTTAAAGACAGTGAGTTAGTCATTAATTCACAACAGAAAAATCCTCCCCTTTATCTGCTGATGTGATACTTTGAGTTAGTAATCAACGGTGATGATCAAACCTTGAGCTCTCGGAAAAAATCTAGAAGCTGGGTATTAATTAAACCAATTAAATCTGGCTTTTTTTAGATTAAATAACCAAAAATGGTAATTAACCTTTAACCTGTGAAAATTATTTTTGCAATTGGTTTAAAATGGTTTAGGCCTCTAAACATCCTGGGCTGATTTCCAATTTTGGTAAAACAAAGCCCAAACCCTCGTCATTGATAAGGCCCAATACCCAAATGGGCTAGCGCGCAGAAATTAGGCCCAAACAATAGGTAAAGTACCGTGAGTCTTGGTGATTGATAAGCTAGATACATCTATTATATGTCATTCTTACTTGGTTTTATGTGTGGTTCTTGTAATTTTAGAGTCATTTACTTCTTTTTTGTGTTATGTAGGCCTAAACAAGCAAAGGTGGAGTTTTGATGCAAAAGTTGGTGCAAAGAGGTGGATTCCAACTTCCTCTAGGAAGATACATAAGTTTCCCAGAGCACTTCATTTTTTATTTTTGGAAATATGACTTTTTGATGGAGTTTTTGTGCAAGGCCCAATAGGAGAGTGAAGCTACGACCTTGAAGTTACTTGTTTAATTTCTCTTAAATTTTTGGGGCAGCCAATTGAAGCAGTTTTTAAAGTCAAGTCGACTCAAGGTGTGAAATTCGGACAGAATTGCATTACTGTATGAAAAAGGGGGTTCGAGGACCTTTATGATTTTGCCTACTTGCAAGCAACCTATGCTTGGAAATCGAACAATCAGAAAGCTGTGTTATCCTAGTCAAAGAAGGAAGAGAAGAAAGGCTAAGTAGTTTTCTTCAAGGAAAAGGAAAGGTGTGTTATACATAACAAGGGGATCTCTTACCATCCAATTAAGGGTTTTCTAAGCTTTTCAGGATTAGCCATTCGTAGCCTAAAGTCCTACACGGATGAGAAATAACAAAGGAGAGACTTCAAAAACTCTATAAAAAGGAACCTAAATGTTAACACCTATCACCATTCATCCAAACATCCAAGCCTCACGCACTGAAGCACCCCCCCTTCACCTACTTGACATCCAAGCAGCATCCAAGGAGAGGAATTGGCGTCCCCACCTTCATTCTAAAGGTGTTTTGTTGTTTTCATTTTTGTTATTAAGTTTCTTTTATTGTAATCATGACTATGCCTCGTTAAGCCTCTTTGGTTAAGGCTAGGATCATTCATGGATATATGATGTTTTAAGTTATTTAAATACAAGCTTATTTGGTGAATTTATAATCTCTTTATACATCGGTAGTAGTTGCTTAATTTCTATTGCTTGATCACCTTTGGGTTATGCATCTAGTTTATTTGATGTAGGCATGTAATGGGACCAATAAGTTACAAGTCTAATTTGCTCATGGTGAAATTTTTTTTTTTTTGGTCTGAAAGATGGAATTTCATAAACAGGCAAACAGCCAAGAGAAGTACAAAGCCCATAAATCAGCAATGCACAGCGTACAATAGGACATAATAAAAATGCAGCTACAGAGAAGGAGGACAACTACAGAGACGTAGTCATAAGACAAACAAATACGTCGAGAAGCCCACACAGCCGCAACCATTAAGCACTCCTTGGGGGACATGGTAAACCATCCTTGTTTAGGATATGCATTAGGGAGGATGGGGGTCGGTTGACCCATACTTCCGGGCTCATCCTCGAATTGGCAAGCATTGCCAAATGATCTGCCGCCTGGTTAGCGGTTCTAGGAATCCACGTCCAAACGTAGGTCTGGAAGCAGTTCAAAACATCCCGAACATTACTTAGGATAGGATAGATTCCCCACTTTCCTTTGGATAAGGAGCCCTTCAAAGGAGAGATTACTTCCTTGCAATCAGATTCAAAAGAGACTTGACGATAACCCATTTCAGCAGTGAGTTTGCAACCTTCAAGACAAGCTAGTGCCTCAACCTCTATAGCAGAGTTCGCCACTGATGGGATGGATGTACCCTTGATAAAATCTCCATGGGTGTTCCTAATCAGGATTCCAATGCCAACCCTTTTTGAGTTTTGATTCCAGGATGCATCCACGTTAACCTTGACAAAAGGAGAAGCAGGGGGGTTCCACAAATGTTGCTGGTTGTCATTAGAGAGGGTGGGAGGCTCAGTTTGATGTCTGCCATGATCAAGGGAGCCAAGGAATTCATTGATGGCAATAGAGGCAGCATGAATAGTTCTAGCTGGTGAAAGGGAGAAATGTTCCAGCACCGCTTTGCACCGATCCTTCCAAATTTGCCAGGAGAGGTATGCGATAATAGTTAGGCATCGTGATCGCTCCTGTAGGGTCTTCCCTTTCTGAATAACATTCCATAACCACTGGCCAAAAGATGTCACAGCCTGACGATTTATACGCAGGTTGAGGGAGCATCCGAACAAAACAGGTTCCACCCAAGGGCAAAGGAGAAGGATGTGTTCAGCCGTTTCCGGTAGAGGACACATAGGCGATCTGGCAATTTTCTTTTTGTGCAAGTTTGTCGATGTAGCAAGGCAGTTTCTGAGAGCACGCCACAGAAAGTTTTGAATTTTTGGTGGGACATCCGCTTTCCAAACCTGTTTCTAAAGCCTTGGATCAATCGCAATTGAAGAGGAAGGGCGCGGATTTCTTCGCCTCAAGTCAGAATTGTGGAGCCAATGGTACCCGGAGCGCACAGAATAGGATCCAAACCTTTCCATTGGCCAAATCGGTCGATCTGGCAGTCTGCTGCTACCAAACTTGATCCTTGTAATTGCACAGGCATCACTAGCAGAAATGACATGCCTAATTGGGTCCAAATTTCATTCATTGAGCTCCCTGTTAATAATAGCTTCAACTCGTAAGTTTCGATCAAGAGTTTCAGTAGAAGGCAGGCGAGGACAAGCGTTTGGAGAAGTCGGCAGCCATCGATCAACCCACAGTCTAATATGAGCCCCGTTCATAACTTGCCAATGAGCACCACGAAGCAGGATATCCCTGCCCTCGAGCAGGCTTGCCCATGCCCATGAAGCACAACCACTCTTCTTCGCTTCCAAGAAATTGACATTTGGGAAATATCTACCTTTTAGAACTTTAACCCACAGAGATTGAGGCTCCATCAAAATTCTCCAGCATTGCTTTGCCAGAAGAGCTAAGTTGAACTCGTGGAGGTTGGGAAAACCCATTCCCCCCTCTTGCTTCGGTTGCCCAAGGGTGTCCTAGTTGATCCAATGGAGCTTCCGATTGTCTCCTTTTTTGCCCCACCAGAAGCCAGCCAAAATAGAATCAATTTCTTTACAGAGGGTGGTAGGGAATTTGAAGATATTCATGGGATAAGCTGGAACAGCGAGTGCCACTGATTTTATTAAGATTTCACGGCCTGCTTGTGAAAGGCAATGTTGATTCCAGCCATGCACCTTCCGAAGAATTCGATCTTTCACATACACAAGCGCTTCTTTCTTTGCTCTGCCCCAAGAAGTGGGAAGGCCCAGGTATTTCCCTGCATCAGTAACATCAGGCATGCCTAGGATCTCACACATTGAAGCACGGACAGAGGGAGGGGTATTAGAGCTGAAAACCACATTGGACTTGGTCAAGCTCACTTGTTGTCCAGACGCAGTGCAATAAGCTTGAAGGAGGCGAGAGAGATTCTGACAATTTTGTGTGGTGGCCTTCAGGAATATGAGAGTATCATCTGCAAATAAGAGGTGGGATAGGGTAGGACCTCCAGAATTCAATTTAATACCTTGTAACAAATCTGTCTCACAAGCATTTTGTATTAGCAGTGACAAAACTTCACTAATAAAAAGAAATAAGTAAGGGGAGATTGGGTCACTCTGTCGGATACCACGGGATGGGCAGAAGGCGCCACCCGATTGGCCTTTGATCACCACAGTGAAGTTTACTGTTGTAACACAACTCATGACTAAATGAATCCAACCTGCATTAAACCCCATTTTTTGCATAACCCTCTCAAGAAAATCCCATTCCACGCGGTCATAAGCCTTATTCATATCGAGTTTCACTCCCATTTCGAAACTCTTCTTTGATTTCTTGAGTTTCAGAGCATGGAAAACTTCATGGGCTACCAGGATGTTATCCTGGATCTGTCGCTCAGGTACAAATGCATTTTGAGTTGGGGAGATAATGCTGGGTAGGTGAGGTTTAAGACGGTTGGCCAAAATTTTGGAAAGGATCTTGTAGGAGAAGTTGCATAGGCTAATTGGCCTAAATTGGGAGACGGTTTCAGGATTGGGAACTTTTGGGATAAGGACTATTTGTGTGGAGTTCAAAGGCTTTGGGATGGCTTGGCCTGTGAAAAAATCAGCAGTGAAGCCCTGAATATCATTGTGAATAATTCCCCATTATTTGTGATAGAAAGTCCCATGGAAGCCATCAGGACCCGGAGCCTTAGTGGCCCCCATCTGAAAAGCAGCATCTTTAATCTCCTCGAGTGTAATTGGTTTGGTCAGGTCTCTATTTATTTCTTCAGTTACCACTGGTTGAACACAATTCAGGATGGAATTCCAATCTCTGCTTCCACTTGAAGTAAACAGCTCTTTGAAGTATGCCTCAAAAGCCCTACGAACCCCCTTCTGCGATTGCTCCCAATAGCCATTGTCCCCTTTTATCCTTGTGATCTTGTTTTGTCTCCTTCTTTGGATAGTCGCCTGGTGAAAGTAGGAGGTATTGGAGTCTCCATTCTGCAGCCATTTGATTCTGGAACGCTGCTGCCAGTAACACTCCTCTTTTCTCCATAGGTCAGCCAACTTGGTCTTTATACGAGAGATATTCTCGTTGTTTTCCTCCCAGCTGTGTTTAGGCCTGGGCACGGTCCGGTTTGGACCGGTTCTCAGGCAAAATTGGGACCGAAATCGGTACTGTTCACCGGTCCGGTCCGGTTCGGATTTTAACAAAAATACCAGACAAAACCGGACCAACCCGATCCAGTTTTGATCCGGTTCGGTTCCGGTTTTTACGGTTTGGGCCGATTCTTCAACTTAATTGATTTTTTTTTTGTTCTTACATTTTTTTAAAGCTTCAGCCCAATTGATATTTAAAACCTTTTGGGCCTAATTATTACCGATTGGCCCAATTCACATTCACACTGCAAATTGAATGAATCCATCAAGCATTAATACAATTTTTTGACAAAACAACAAATAGCAAGCATTAATATAAAACTTAAAACCTAAAAACAAAACAAAATAAAGCAAATTTAATTACAAACAAATTACAGAAATAGAACACATTCAATTTTCTGCAACATCTTCAGTCTTTCTTTTTATCCATGCTACTTCAGTACCTGTTTCAAAGAGCAACAAATTGTCAATTGTTGTAATGTTATTTTCTTTTTCTGAAAAATAATGAATGAGCTTCTCTCCCATCTAAAGTTTACAACAACGTTCAAAGATTTGCATGCCACTGAGGAATGATATCAGGAATAAAGAACAGGTATGTCAAAACACAACAGGAAAAAATCGAAAGAAGAAAAAGAAGAGAATCAGACCTCAGTAACATCATCAGCCCCAAATCATAGAAAATATCAATACCATATCAGAAGAAACAAATGAAACCAAAAGTGAAATAAACGCACCAAAATGGATAGTTGACCAAAAAAAAATACAGATCTGCACAAGGGATTGGAGAGATAAGAGACGCTGACCTGCTTTGGACTGGGACTTAACCCAGATCTCCAAGAACTTCACCCAGATCTACAAGATGAACACATATATGTACAGAGAAACAAAAAATGAAGAGAAAAAAAAGAAGAGAGAAATACAAAAACAGAGTTGCAAAGAAAAGAGATATAGAGGGAGAGAGAGAAACATAAAACCAAGAAGAAAAAAAATCAGAGTAATAGAAAATCAGAGAAAGAGAGGAAGAAAAAAAGAAAATAAAGACGAAATGAGAGGAGAAAGAATAAGAGAGAAGAAAGAAATAATAAGAGGGAAAGAAGAAAAAAGAACTGAGAGGAAAAGAAGCAGAAGAGAGAAGAAAGAAAGAAGAAAAAATAAGTTGAGGAACCGAGAGGAAAAGAAGCAGAAGAGAAAACAAAGAAAGAAAAAGTAAGTTGAGGAAATCTGAGAGGAAAAGAGAGAGAGGGCGTGAGAGAAAGAGAGTGATGTGAGATTTGATAGGATTAGGATATTAAAATATGGCTTGTTGGACTTAGGCAATGGGCTGTGTTGCATGAAGTTTAGTTGGTCCATCAGACAGTCAATTTCGATCTTGCTATTCTTGAATTTCCTTTTACTCCATTCTGTAAGAAGGTTTCGACATGTATGCAGATTCTTGTTGTGTAGATACAGCTGCACCAAAATGGATTCAGTTGCATCTTCAACTTGTGATACTCGCAAGTGCACGAGCCGTTCGGTAGTATAGCGTATGTAAGTGCGAGGTCGATCCCACGAGGATTGGTAATTGAATGATCCAATTTAGTTTCCCTACACAAAATAGAAACAAAAACAAAGAACATAAAACAAGGAAGAAAGAAATAAGTAACTCAAGCA
>NW_018921361.1:41263-60565 GCF_002207925.1 Prunus avium
CTCGGATGAAGAAGTTAAGGCCAAAACAAATTGCTAACTCATTTTGCGCGCTGATAAAATCCATCCTGAGCATGGCTCTGTGTTTGCTAGGTAACAGACTCCATATTTATCCAATGGGGCTGAATTTTGGATATGTTATAGTATACACCCATTGGAACAACTTTCATGAAGAATATTGCCTCATCCGAGCTATGTAGATTACTGAAACAAAGCTTTCAATATGACCTACGAAACTGGACTGGCAGGGGGCTGTAGCCAAAATGAGTTTATCTTTAAGCTCTTCATCGATTCATCCAAATTAGGCCTTAACATGCTTGAATTGCATGAATTATGCTCTCTTGCTCTTTTTGCCTACAAAACACACAAAGAGAGGCAAATAACATAGAAATCTAGGAAACTAAGCAAAAGAAGTAAGTAAATTTGGGCATGTATATGTATGAAATTATGAGCTTAACAATTCTTCCGCCATTGAGACATCCATGGACCGTTGAGGCTACTACTCCACGCCCTCTCAATGACATCTCTACATTCTGGATCATCCGCCCATGAGGGTTCGAACTTAAATTGTCTTTTACCAAACTTTCCATTTTGAGTCGTTGAGATAAAAATAGGGCAATGATCTGAACCAATTACTGGACAGTGTAAAACCGTGGTGTCTGGCCATCGAGTTTGCCAAGCTGCATTTACTAGTCCCCGGTCGATTGTTTCTTGCACAAAGTGTGTGTTCCTTGTGCCTCTCCAAGTGAAACTCGGACCTCTAAATCCCAAGTCAACAAGCTCGGCCTTCGTAGCAAACTCAAGAAAATATCGGGGTCTTGAGTGGGCAACAGCAGCCCCCCCAGCCTTTTCAAAATGCCATATGAACTCATTCATATCCCCCCCACAGAGCCAAGGATCACTTGTTGCACGGAGCTGCGATCCCATCCACCCCCAAAAGGCTAGTTTTTGCTCTCTGTATGGCGTGCCGTAAATCCAAGACACACAAAAGCAAGAACCATCGCTTAAAGCATGCATCTTAGTGTCAATCAGATTTTCAGAACTAAAAACAACATCCACATTTACAGACTCATCCCACCAAAGGCTAAGCCCACCTGCTAAACCATTTGGGGGGACATTATAACTATTTTGGAAGCCCATTCTGCGTCTAACACGGTCAATTCTGCTGTTCTGCATTTTTGTTTCCATTAAGAATACAGCAAAGGGTCTATGTTTTTTTATAAACCCATGAAGGGCTCGAACTGTCAGGCAGTCCCTAGCCCCTGACAATTCCAGAGGAGGTAACTCATGGCTCCCGTGCGGCTGTTTCAGGCCAGCCACCACCGCCCTGGGAGTCTCCTCCCACTTCATCTGTTGTTTGTTCTCTCACCCTCCTCCAATCTTTAGTTTCTGTAACCTTGACCTCCTGAAGGCTTTCCTCCGAAAATAGATTTCTTCTCAAGGCCTGACCTCTCCTGCACTTTGCTTTTCCATAGGGCTTAACTGTCCTTCTTTTTGACAACCCCGAGCTTTCTTCATGCTGGGAACATTTTGCCTTCTTATCAGGAGATTTGAAATTGCCAACCTCTTCCATTTCAGCACTTCTTTTAAGCCCCATGCTAGTAAACATATTGTTTATCTGACCCACTAGTATGGGGGTATTTTGCTTTAGCCGTGGTCTAAAAGGATTTGAGAACACAGGTTCTAGTTGCAGCTCTCTTCCAAAAGGCCCATCATCAATCCTGTCTTCTCTGTGGCTTGGGCCTGGTCTGGTCCAGTCAGTTATAAAAGAGGCTCCCTTTGTGATTTGGGCCTTCAGTAATTCCATTCTCTCTTCTTCCGAAATGGGCCCCTTCCTGCCTGCAGGCCTAATAAATTCTGAGGGCAAGTTAATTTCTTCTAAAGTTATCGTGCTATTGTATCTTCTTTCTATTGCATTTTCCAACATCTGATTTGTTGCTCCTTGATTCTCGCCTGCCATGAATGTGTGGCTCGAGGGATTTACAGAGTTACTCAGGAGGAGCTGATTTGTTGTGTCTCCATCGGCCTGAGTTACCTCGTGAGTCCCATCTGTTAGCAACAACTAGATTCTTGGGCCGCGTGTCCTGAGAGGACCTGTCAGCTCGCTGGTTTGGTCTCAGCTTTCAGAGGCTATTTCCTTCCTGATCTCACGCGCCTGGTTCCATTAGTTCGTCTCTGATTTGGTGTTGCTGCCGCCCTTCGCTCACCTTGCGGCGCCGATATGGGTTTGGGTTGTTCATACAGCTCTCTGATAACTCTGGCTCTTGTCCAGGTACCATATCCCGCAGCTCCCTCCTTCGCTTTCTCTTGTGGGCATTCAGTGTTGCAGTGCCCAAGTCTACCACAGTTATAGCAGAAATCAGATAGACGCTCGTACTGCAGTTCTGCCCAGGTTTCAGAGCCATCACTGCGAGGGAGCCAGAAGCCCGCTGGAAGGGGCTGGGTGGTGTCTATTTCAACTATGAGGCGCAGGAAACCTCTGGCTTGGCTGGGGTTCTCATATTCCACCAGATCTCCAATTTTCCTCCCAATCTTCATAGCATTATCCTCGGTGCATAGATTCAAGGGAATTCCTTGAACCTGTACCCAAAAAGGGACCAGATGGGTATCAATTTCTTTCACCGCTAGCTCCAATGGCCATCTTCTAACCGAGAAGCAGTGATGCATGACAGACCATGGGCCACGCTCCAGGATCTTCCTTGCCATGTCCTCATCCTGGATAGAGATGGCAAACAGGTTCTCACGTATCCAGGTGATCTTTGCTTCTCTGAACTCTTGCCATGCTGTTTTCAGGATGTTTTTGATAGCCCCACGATTGGGCATCTTGTTTGCTATTACCGCACCAATCAGCTTTGGACCATTTTCCTGTGAGGAGATGCCCAAAGATTCCTCAAGTTGGATTGTCAGTTCCTCTGTGTTGTGTCCTGCCATGTTTGAGTGGGATAAGTGCTCTAGTGGGTTCAAGATGAAAAGAAGTAGCTTGATTGCTCTTAGATGGGCATGTGATTTGAAAATATTGATTGTTATTGCGATGGAAATAGCTATGAGGTAAAGCGAGGGATTTAAGGAGCTGATGGGATTGGCTAATAATGAGTTTGGTATGGTAGTTGGCAAGGAGTTAATGGTGTATCCTGGTATGCAGTTTAAAGAACCTAGGATCCGAGGTTGCTGCCTTGCATTCATGACTGTAGGCCTTCAAATGCCAAGGAAATAACTCTGACCAGGGCTCAAGAAGTGCAAAACCATTAAGTACTTTGACTGACACAATTTCGTAGGTATTGAGTCCTGGTACAAGGTGGGGGAACATGACTAAATGTCCAGGGATGGATTAATTAGAACTGTGGGTGGGTGTAAAGAGTAAATGAAACAGACATAAGCAGATTTGTTTGAGATTTGTAAAGAGTAAATGAAACAGACATAAGCAAATTTGTTTGAGATTTGAGGGACTAAATGCGATGGAGATGGGTCAGGATCTAAGGAACTTGAAAGCAATGGAGGTGGGATGAGATTTGGCAAATTAAAGGCGTTGGAGCTGAGTTAGGAGTTGAGGAACTAATACGCTGGAGATGGGTTGACAAGCAACAGCTAAGACCAAGCTTAGTGTGGATCACCAGGGACGGTGAGGGAGCTCTCACAGAGGAGAGGGATGCTAGGTTGTCTGGTTTTGTATTTGCTCATGGTGATTATGAATTGTGAATTGCATAATACCTTTAATTTGGATTGTGTTTCTTATATGGGTTTCTAATTGCATAATACCTTTAATTTGGATTGTGTTTCTTGAAGCTCAAGTGGGCCAAATTGCAAGCACTCTAAGTGAAAGGAAGAAGGGGAAGTTTCCAAGAAAAGTCAAACTCGACCTAAGAAACATAAAGCAATGCAAGGCCGTTACTACATTATCGAGTGGAAGATAGATAGATAACAAGGTGGGTAACGCCACGAATGAGAAGGAAGAAAGATGACATGGTTGGCCTTCCAACCATGATGATGTCGTGACTTCCACCAAGAAATCAAAGTCCATATTTTAACCAAAACATAAGCAACACACCGACCATGCCCTAGACCTCCATTTCCATCTCGCCTGTCTCTGATAAAAAAGGATCAACAATGGAAAGGTTTCTTTGAAAAGCTTAAAAGGATTTAAATTGACATTCCTCTTTTAGAAGCAATCAAGAAGCTTCTGAGTTTTTCAAATCTTATGAAGGAGTGATTTGCCAACAAAGTCAAGTATAAACAATTTGAGCAAGTCAAATTGTGATAGGACCCGCCCCGAATTCCTTGGAATCCGGGACGAATCCTGTGAAAGTTCCGGCATCAAACCGATGCCGGGCCCACTTACTAAGACACGAGACTTTCTGCCGAATTCGACAGAGTCTCCCTTGAAAAATGGACTTTACCAAAATTTCTCAACCTGTTAAAAACACAATTAATATATCTCAACAGGCAGCATACATCAGATACAATCAAGCATTTTACATCAAAGGCCTCCGGCCTTACAATCAAACCCTAACACGGGCGAGAACAGAGCATATCTAACAGAATTCAGTTTACGAACAAAACGAAGTTCAACATACGTAAAGATAAATAAAGATTGCCCTATAGGAAGTCGGGGCTCGGAAGTTCCGGCTCGACTTTGCCACTCAACTCAGTCAACTACTGTTTAGGGAGCGCAAAACAGAAAAGTGTGAGTGGACAAAAACAAAGTTTAGTTCACCAATGAAAACAACATAGTATAACCCCACCCTTTAGAAAACAATGCTGAAATCATATGCATTCAAACCATTGTAAATATATACATACATAAAGCCACATTAAACCATGGTGAAATCCAATTCTCATCAAGATGTCCAAATACCCATCCCATATAAAACCATTTTTCCAAACCACTCTCTTGAAACGCATGCCCATTGGCAAGGTGAGCGAGGAAGTATCCTCACCGATAAACAAGAACGAATGAATAGGTATACATATAGGTATATATAATATAATAGATATATAAATATATAAAAGTATTACACCACCAAGTTTGTACCGGGGAAACAATCCAACAGGGGATTGTTTGACTAGTCCACATGGAAGAATTCTCAATTGACCATGTGGCTAGGAAACAAGCCGTCCAACTGGAACTAAGCTCACCAGCACGTACAACAGAATCTTTAATACTCGTACGCCTATGACAAGTCTTACGTGCGCAGACTAACCCCGCTAAGGGTCTACGAAACACCCCGTCAAGGGTGCCCGGGTTCCCACATATCCAAGTATCTCAAATTGACATAATCACAGTCCACTCTATTTCCATAATCTTCTTACCAACACCCCACGTACCCCACACATAACTAGGCATAGATAGCAATTTCTCAAAATCCATGTATATATATACTCAAGATACTCAAATACGTTAAAACTCGAATCTATTGCAATTACTTTACGAAAATATCAAGTTCCAACAATTAATTATATATAAGAAATTCAATACATCAATAAATCCATATGCATAGTTTTTCCATCATAAAATAATGCATATCATTTGAAAACAAAGTCCACTCACAAGTAGTCTCACGCTGCTGGACCCTGAGAGGGTCCCGCCTGCTGCGTGCGAGTACCCAGAGTACCTATTTATAAACACGAGCACTACATTAACATAAAGCACTTCGAACGAGAACTTTAAATAAAATCCTAGTTTTCCCGAATTTCAAGCAAGTGTACGAGTCCTAAAGTCCAACTACATGTTTCAGATGATGGGATAGCCTCAGAAGACACTCGGTCAATAGGGCGGTCAAACTTTCCATAATGGGTCAACTGGGCCCACGGGGCCTATGACCTCCAATTTCTGATTCGAAAGTTCCTATGGGTTCAACAAGGTTTAATAAGCATGTCCTGCAAGTTTGGTCCGAATTGAACGATCGAATCAATCACGATCGCATGATCAGACGGTTATCATTTAACGCAAACTTTTAAGTTATTGAGTCGGAACATCCGAGGCTCCGATTCACGATCGCGAATTCCTACACAATCATAGAGATGCCTAGATCAACATATATTGAAATGAAGTCGATCCAACGGTCCGAACCTATCGAACCCGAATAAAGCCTAATATGCGATATCTGATCGATAGTCAAATGATAACCAAATTCAAATATGAGTATACCGTCGTGCTCGGGACGACATGGGGATCATTTTAGAACAAAGAGGGACACATAAACAGTGCCCACGCTCCAGTAGCGCGTGAGTGTCCAAAGTGATTCCGACGATCAGAAAATATTGAAATCATCGGTCAAGACTTATACCTACATGATCAAGACATTGAGTGGAGCAACTTTTGTTCTTGGACCAACCCCAAAAAGTGGCCGGAGATGGCCAAAATCAAGGGCCAAAACTGACCAAAACTTCTATCGCTTATTTGACACTCAAAATGTAGAAATTGATCCTAAACAACCCAACCAGCATCTAGAACACATTGAGAGGATGAAAAAGCATACCTAGTTCGAAGAAATTGGTATCCAGAAACGTCCGAACGAGCGTCAGAAAGTTTACGTAAAAACTGGCAGTATATCTTGTTTTTCCGGCGACCTGGGCAGCGGATCACGGTGGCAAAGGGATGGGGCTGGTAGATGCAGAGGAGTTGGTCCTTTTGGGACCGGTACCAAGCGTGTGGCGGCGGTGACGACGGTAAAACTGTCGCTGCTGTTACAGTCGGGGTAGGGGGGGTTGCATGTGAGGGAGAAAGAGAAAGAGAGAGAGAGAGAGAAATGAGGGATTTCAGATTTTTTATTAAACCCTTTTTGAAATATTTACGATTTTGCCACTACGTTTGTTTTGATCGTAACTTTTTCATTACAACTCCGATTTGAGCCCACTACGTGTCTATGGACTCATCTCCATACGATGTACGTAATGGTACCAGTCACTTCCCCAAAATCCTTTAGGATTAAAAAGTGACCAAAATACCCCTACCACAGGGGCAAAATTGTAATTTCAATATTAACTAATTTAATTAAATTAATGAATAATTATAATTTGGGTCGGGATGTTACAAACTAAATGAAGAAGTTAGTGCGGTGATCGAAAGAAAGTTTCTACCAAAGCTCAAGGATGGAGGAAGTTTTACTATTCCATGCACTATTGATGATATGCGGTTCAAAAAGTGTTTGTTGAATCTTGGATTCGCGGTCAATCTCATGCCATATTTCATTTATGAAAAGCTTAATATAGGCGAGCTCCAACAAGCATATGTTACATTGCAGTTAGCGAATTGCTCCATCAAATATCCAATGGGTATTGTGGAAGATGTAATTGTGCAAGTCAATGGTTCATACTTCCTCGCGGGTTTTATTGTGTTAGAGATGGAAAAAGTTCAAATATCCAAGAGAGCATCCTATTTTGCTTGACCGCCGCCTATTCTTGAGAACGACAAAGACAATGATTCACTTGTGGGAAGGAAAATCACCATGAACATTCTTGAAAATAAAATTGAATTCCAAGTGATGGATGCCCTCACACTCCCTAATGATAGTGATGATTGTTTTTGGATTAATGTAGTTAAAGGTTTTGTGCAAGAAACATTCGAGGCATTCAAGATCCATTGGAAGCATGTCTAGTCCAAGGCAAAAGATGATGATCATGAAAGTCCAATTTCCCAATGGCATGCCTTGCTAAATGCCGCCCCTTATGTGAAAGAGAGATGGCGCCCTACCTATGAGCCTCTCTCCTTGTCCCATTCCAAGCTTGTGCCATCCATTGAAGATTCTCCTATTCTTGAATTAAAACCTTTTCCCGATCATCTTAAATATGTTTGTCTTGGTGATTTTGACACTTTTCCAGTTGTTATAGCTTCAGATTTAAGCGAAGACGAAGAAAGGAAGTTATCACGAGTTCAAAGAGAGCACAAAACCACCATAGCTTGGACTATAGCCGACATTAAGGGGATTAGTCCAACAATGTTTATGCGTAGGATACTCATGGAAGACAATTTCAAGCTCACAAGGGAGAATCAAAGAAGGCTCAACCTTAACATGAAGGAGGTGGTGCACAAGGAAGTCCTGTGAGCATTATCTACCCCATATCCGACAATAAGTGGGTTAGTCCGGTTCAAGCTGTTCCAAAGAAGTACGACATCAATTTGGTAAAGAATGACAATAATGAACTTGTGCCTACAAGGTTGGTGACGGGTTTGTATCAACTATATGAAGCTTAATGCTAGCACAAGGTGTTGGTGTAAGTGGCACGATATAAGCCATGATGAGTAAATCTCATATCGGAGGATACAGCAATAATCTACAATTTAAATATAGGTAGTCCACTCCTAATTGCACAAGACCTTTTAAGTTAAAACCCCACCCCTAGAGGTCCATTGTGTCTAACCCAACGCAAGGATTAGATCTAGGTGGTTAAGGTAGGGACAATATCGGTGCATGACTTTTATAGGTAGTGGACTCCTATTGGGCCCATTGGTACAACAATTGGTATCCGAGCCAGGTTTGGATAAGATGTACTTGGTTCAAGGTGGGGCCATTGACAGTTCAAGGAGGCGACTTAAGCAAATTATTAGACTGACAGAGAAAGGTGGAGTGGGCTAGTATAGCAAGGGCTAGTGGAGCAAATGATCAATGAAATCCTAGTGGCGACTAACTAAGTGGAGCAAGCACTCCTAACAAGGCTCAAGAAAATCCTAGTCGTAGGTGGTGTAAGGGCTCCTAGTGAATCTTAAGAAAATCCTTGTCAGAAGAGGTGGAGTTGCGAGGGCTCACTCTTGAAAAGTGCTTGTGTTGTGAACGGGTTGGTTACCTTGACTTGGATCTCGCCAAGGTGGACATTGTTAGTGTAGGTGGCTCAATACAAGTCATGATGTGTAAATCCCACAACGGTGGACACAAAAATAATATATAGTTTAAATATAGGTAGTCCACTCCTTATTGCCCCGAGACCTTTTAAGTTAAAACCTCACATCTATAGAGGTTCATTGGGCCTAACCTAACCTAATGATTGGACTTAGATGGTTAAGGTGGGGACAATATTGATGCATGATTTGGATAGGCAGTGGACTCCTATTGGGCCCATTGGTACAACATGGTGTGATATCCATCGCAAGGGGATCTTTTGCCATCCAATTTACAGTTTTCTAAACTTTTCAAGATCAACCATTCGTTGCCTACAGTCCTACATGTATGAGGAATAGCAAAGGTCACTTCAAAAATTCTATAAAACAGGACCTAAATGTTAACATCTATCACCATTCAGCCAAGCATCAAAGCCTCATGCACCAAACATTCCCCTTCACCTGCTTCACGCCCAAGAAGCCTCCAAGGAGAAGAGTTGGGGTTACCACCTTCATTCTAAGGGTGTTTTGTTGTTTCAATTTTTGTTATTAAGTTTATTGCATTGTATCATGACTGTGACTAGCTAAGCCTCTTTGGCTAAGGCTAGGATGATGCCCTAATTTGATCATTCATGGATTTATGATGTTTAAAGTTATTTAATTACAAGTTTATTTGGCTAAGGCTAGGATGATGCCCTAATTTGATCTTCATAATATCTATATGCATTGGTACTAGTTATTTAATTCTCTTCCCTGATCACCTTTAGGGTTATGCATGGTCATTATAAATTGTGAATTGCATAATACATTTAACTTGGATTATGTTTCATATGATTCCTTGTTTTTATTGATCCATAATGGGTTTCTAGGATTTAATTTAAGTCGTGATCAAGACTAGGTTTCATAATTTAGGAAAACGTGGCACTTGTGCGAGACCAATAAGGCTAGTGTATGGAATCTTCACCAAGTAATTTTGATTAATAACTTGCTCATAAAGACAAGAATTGTTAAACCCCTTTCAACCTTAACTCTAGAATTACACAGAGTAACAAGTATTTCTTTATTGATTTATCGAAACAGTACAATATTCTCAACACCTTATTCTTGATACAGTAATGGCCTAATATAGCTGTAAAGCTCTCATTAACCAATTCGGTTAGAAACTAACTTCTTAACTAATCAATTAACAAACTGACTCTGCCAGCTCATCACTAATCCAACTCAGCAATGATGAAGGTTCCTAACATCACCCCACTCTGCAAAACATCCTTGTCCTCAAGGATGGAAATCAGGAAACCTTGGGAACAAGTCATCATAGTCTTCCCAAGTGGCTTCCTCCTTAGTGTGATGCTGCCACAAGACCAGGACTTGAGTGCCTGCTGCATTGCCCTTCTTAACGAGTCTTCTCTCCAAAATAGCTAAAGGAGATGATCTTGTAAGATGCCCTCATCAGTAATAACAGGGAGTGAGAAAGAAGGAGACACAACTGCCCCAAGATGCTTCTTCAAACAAGAAACATGGAAAACTGGATGAAGTTTTGAAGTTGGAGGCAGCTTAAGTTTATAAGCTACAGGCCCAACCTTGTCCAAAATTTCATAAGGACCATAGAATTTAGGCTACAATTTATGAAAGGGATGAGAAGCTAAGGACTTCTGTTGATACGGGACTAACCGAAGATAAACCAAATCTCCCACAACAAACGCTCTTTCAGTTCGATGCTTGTCAGCTTGGACTTTCATACGATTTTGTGCAGCTGCAAGGTTAGTCTTCAGTAACGAGAGAATTCGATCTCTAGTAAGCAAGCTCTTATCTACAGAATCTAATCTAGTTGTCCCAGCTTCATAAGTGGAGATAGTAGGAGGAGGATACCCATACACGACTTCAAAAGGAGTGAGCTTGGCGGAAGAGTGGAATGAAGTATTATAACTCCATTCAGCCCAAGCCAACCAATGGACCCATTTCTTGGGTTGTAACCCAGAGAAACATCTCAAGTAAGTTTCAAGGCAGCGATTCAGCACCTCAGTTTGACCGTCAGTCTGGGGATGATAACCAGAACTCATACAAAGTTTAAAACCTTGCCGCCCCATAACAACCGCGCTGCCACCTCCCATTAGTAATTCATTTGCCATGTCCTCGCCTACATATGACCTCACCATTGCCAGGCTGAAGTTGATGGTGGTCTGGCTCATTTTGTTTAAAGGTGGAAGAGGCAATGGCGTCATTGCGAGAATGAGTTTGTCCTTCTTCTCCTTGTCCCTGTCCCGCTCGGAAGTTGTTGTAAGCGACGCCCAGTATGTGGTTGGGGTTAATAAACACTAGGCTCAGGTCCCATGTGGCGGTTAAGTACCAGTTGTTGTTGTTGGAGGAGTCACCAGCAGCAGCAGCAACAGCAAGACTCGGGGTGAGTGGGCACGGGGACACAACTACCGAGTCAAGCCGGAACTCGGGGAACCTGACGTCTAGCCGGCGGTCCTGCAACGCCATAAAGTACCAAAGTATACAAATACACGTGAAAATGCCTACCATTAAGAGGATGGGCCAGACCTTCTCCTCTCTCTTTTGGAGAGGAGGCGCTTAGCAGCTTCTTCCATTTGATTATTAATATCACTAGGAAGAAATATTTGAGAGATTTGAGAGTGTATTTTTTCCCATCTCAATAAACTCCTATTTATAGAGAATCAGTTTTTCTAATCTCCTAGTCGTACATGGAATAGGAATCTTGGAGAGATTATCTAAGGTTTTTTTTTGGAGTCAAAACAATAATGGTTTCTTTATTTTCTATTTTTTATTCCACAGGTTTCCGATTTGCAGACTAGGTACAATGTGAATGGGAGTCGCTATCAAATATAGGTAAATAACTTACCTATAATTTACTATTATTCAAATAATTTACGTATTTTTTACATAAAAAATATGCACCTTATTTTTTTTTATTGTGTACCTATTATTTTTGGTGAATAATAATGTACTTTTGTGTACCTATTTAAAGAATTTTAAAGTAATTACTTATCATATACAGGAAAGGTAAATTTAGTTTACATGAGCACACAAATTTTTAAGTCATTATAACGTACCTAGTCAATAAGTGAAGAGCACCAACCTCAAGAGAAATTATAGAGTGGTACGGTATCCCCACATCAGCTCTTAATACTCCTATTCAAAATTTTCCACCTGTCTAAGTTTTTATCAGCTGGATTTAACCCTTATATTTATCTTTAAAATTAGAAAACTTAAAAAATTAAAATAATAAAAAATAAAACAAGCAATCACCTCCCCGAATATATATATATATATATATATATATATATATATATATATATAATAGGTACAATGCTCATATAAAAAAATAATAAGTACGCACGTGATTTAGATAATATTCTGTATTAAAATAAGTGCGTTAACATTTCATATGCCTACATATATCACATTATATGACCCATAGGAGAAGATAATAGATAAATTATTACTAGTAAAAGATAATAGGTAAATTATTGTCCATAAAAGATAATAGGTATATTATTATTCATAAAATAATAGGTACTTTGAAATAATTAATAGGTATATTATCATTTATCTATATCTATATATATAAAGCAAAAGGCAGAGAATGGTAAAACATTCAAAATACCAGAAAATGCCCTTGGTTAATGCAAACATTAAGAATTGAAATTATTAATTAAATGAGGATAATATGGTAAATTCACACTTTTTCATATTAAAAAAATTAAAATTAAAAGAAAAATTAGATAATGGGTCCTATTTTTATGGAACACAACTAACCATTATCTTTTTTAATTCTAAAATATTTTAAATTGTTCTAAAAAAAGCCTCTCGCAGGCGCGAAAGCACGTGCGAAGAGGCTAGTCATTTATAAAAGAAAAGGCAAATAACTAAATTTTCTATTTAAATCAATCACATAATAGGTAATTTATTATTAAAAAAATTTAAAAACAGAGGTACAGTAAAAAAAAATAGTATACCTATTATTTTATTGATAAAATTTTATTATTTTATAGATAAAATTAATAGGTATATGGTAGGTTATTCGCAAAAATATCCTAGGTACACTAAAAATAATAGGTATATTCTTTTATACATAAGATAATAAGTATTTTTTGTATTCATAAAAATTTAAATATTAGGTATTTTATACTTTCAAGATAACAAGATATGCTCAAACAATCAAAGAACACCATGGACACTTGAAATGTGAAATTTAACTAAAAAATGGTTAGTAGATTATTCCTTAATTCACGTATTATTCTTAAAAGGAAAATAACAAATATATTGTTTTCATTAAATCCACCTATAGACACTTCAAAAATGAAATTTAATGTTGAAATTGAGAACCTTTCCAAATTAATACCTACTTCAGTTACAACCAGAAATGTACATAATCTTTCTAAATTCAACGTAATTAGGGGTGCTTTTGGAATCCAAAAGGTGCAATAAATCAAAATTTGAGCTTAATTAGGTAAGTTAATGAGTTGTATTCTAGTTACGGGCTTTTAACTAAAAAAAATTGGGTTCTATTTATAGAAAAATAAGGTGGGATTGGATGTACGAAAAAATTAGTTTAAAAAAGAGAAGTTATGCTTAGTTATATTTGAGCTTAATTAGGAGAATTTGCAGGGTTTGCTATTTTCTTTTTATTTTTTAAAAATATTTTTTTAATTGAATAATTTTTTATTATTTATTTTGTCCACATGGAGTCCACGTCATTAAAAAACTGGGGTCCATGTATTGATTTTTAACTAATTTATAAAACTCACTCAAATGTTTTATTTTTATTTTTATATTTAATTTAGATTTCAAATATTTAAATAGTTGGAATTACTAAAATATCTATGCCACATCAGCCAGTTAATTGTGTTAATGATTGAATTGATGGAATGAGCAACGTGACTCAATTGCAAAGTCATGGAGTAAACTTGGATTTTCGATAAAGCTCATAGACAAATCAATAACTCCAAAAACATGAACAACTAATTAATTAAGTGTTTAACGTCAACATCTACACAGAGTTTGTGAAGAGAAACCTTCGCATTCCCCTCCCTAACAACCGCCGCTTCCACCTCGGGGGAAAAGGCCGCAGAAGATTCTTATAGTTC
The DNA here is from genome assembly GCF_002207925.1 of Prunus avium. The sequence continues at coordinate 55,184 of NW_018921361.1, forward strand.
TGACAGATTGTTGGCTCCAAAGATCTCTACTAAAACTGCATTGCGGCAGCACCATAAAAGTAAGCTCACCAAACAGCTTCACCCCCAATCTCGCTGCCCCATAACAACCGCCGCTTCCACCTCCCATTGGTAATTGATTTGCCATGTTCTCGCCCACATATGACCTCACCATTGCTAGGCTGAAGTTGATGGTGGTCTGGCTCATCTTGTTTAAAGGTGGAAGAGGCAATGGCGTCATTGCGAGAATGAGTTTGTCTTTCTTCTCCTTTTCCCCGTACAAGAGTCCTGCCCGGAAGTTGTTGTAAGAGACGCCCAGTATGTGGTTGGGGTTAATAAACACCAGGCTTAGGTCCCATGTGGCGGTTAAGTACCAGTTGTTGTTGTTGGAGGAGCCACCAGCAGAAGCAGCAACAGCAAAACTCGGGGTTAGTGGGCACGGGGACACAACTACAGAGTCAAGCCCGAACTCGGGGAACCTGATGTCTAGCAAGCGGTGCTACAACGCCATTAAGTACCAAAGTATAAACATACATGCGAAAATGCCCATTATTAAGAGGATGGGCCAGACCTTCTCCTCTCTCTTTTTGGAGAGGAGGCGCTTAGCAACTTCTTCCAATTATCACTAGGAAGAAATATCTGAGGGATTTGAGAGTGTATTTTTTCCCATCTCATTAAAATCCTATTTATAGAGAATTTGTTTCTCTAATCTCCTAGTCATACATGGAATGGAAATCTTGGAGAGATTATCTAAGGGTTTTTTTTGGGGTCAAAACAATAATGGTTACTTTCTAGTTTTTATTCCACAGGTTTCCGATTCCGAAGGTCGCACAGGTTTTTGGGAGTCACTATCAAATATAGGTAAATAGCTTACCTATACAGTCTAAGTATAAATTAGTATACAATCCAACTTAATTACCTATAATTTACCTTGTTCAAATAATTTACGTATTTTTTATATTAAAAATATGTACCTATATTGAAAATATCGACATAACGGAAAAAAGGAAAAAAAAAACACAAACCACACATGCAAAGGGCATTCGAAGCCCTGCCATTTCACTCCTCCAACACCTTAACCACCATGTTGCTTATGTTTTTGTGATAATACGCAAAGGGGAACTCTATGTGGTATTAAGCCACTTATGTATCTTACCATGCAATGTATAAGTGTAAAATATTGTAGTAAATCATTATATATAAATGATTATAGTGTGTTTAATCTTATTTCATTAATTACTACATATTTTCTACACTCACAGTGTTTGTCAACTTGCTATATAATCAACTTAAATCAATTAAACCCGTCATGCAATGCATTTCCTTCCAATTTTTTGTGATAAACTAATAAATAATTGACTAAATAAATATCCTCCAAAGTTTCAATTAAAATTTCCAAATTTTTCTTACAATTTCCGTGGGTTTTATTCAATTTTTATCGATATCGATAATATCGCAATATTTCCATCGAAATTTCCGTGTTTTTGAACTACCGATATTTCCGATACCATCAATATTTTAGACCTTGGTCATTATAACGTACCTAGTCAATAAGTGAAGAGCACCAACCTCGAGAGAAATTATACAGTAGTACAATATCCACTGACGGATCTACACATGAGCAAGGAGGTGCAGCTGCACCTCCCCTTGGAGGAAAATCCTTTGGGGTGGCTAGAATTTGGCCTTCTGTTGGTGCCTACCATGTGTTTGATTAAATATCTAAAAGTGACTTTGTAATATTCAATTTGATTTCTACTGCACATAAACTTGTTGTCTCCCAAAATTCTCTTAACGGTGTATCTCTATTTAATAAATATCCATGGGCTTTAATCCCCCTTATTTGGCATATGTCCTTTCTTAGTTTCTCAACTTATAGTTTAATTTTGTTTTATGCAGATTTCACGTGTATTTATTCAAAGTTTCTCTCTTCCCTATCGACTAATGTAGATGGGTTCATGAACTCCTTGCACTTGGATTTCCCTCACATACTTTTAACCTTTTAAATGTTGCCCCTCCCTTGAAAAATTCCTGGGTTCACCAGTGACTGCATCCAAACAACTCTTGATTCTTAGATCCAAAACCTCCATCTCCATCTCTCCGAAGAGCTCAATATCTCAACTCTGAGCTTGTACATTGCTGTGTGGATGATCAATTTTCTGATGAATTTGTAGGGAGAGGAAGGGTTTCAAGGAGGGAGAGAGATGGCTTTCACAGACACGGGAAAATCTGAAATTTTAGGTCTTAAATTCACTTAAATGGCCCTTTTTGTTTAGCGTGTTTTAAAAGATGAAGCTTGTTATTGACAAGCGTAATGCATTTTGTTCAGCGTGTTTTAAAAGTTGTTGCTTGCTATTGACAAGCGTCGTGTTTTAAAAATCAACCAAGAAAACTCGATTTTAGTAGTGTATAAGATGATATACCATTGTTTTATAAAACTGCCGTTTTTAAAACACGACGATTTTAAGGTGTACCATCGTCTATTTTGTGTCGTGGTTTAGCTATACTGCAGTAGTGACCCACCAGTACTCTATTGTGAAATTCTTCATAGTTTTGTCTTGAGATTACAAATATATAATTGTTTCGTCAGAGTCTTAAATTGAAGTGCTTCATTTTAGGATTATCGATTGTTCAATTTTGGGAGATGGATGCCCATAAAACTGCAAGCACAAAGGCAGGGGCAAAATCTGTCTTTAGGATATTTCAATTCTTGCAAGCCTCAATCGCTAAAGTTGTCATTATTTCTACATATTTGTGTTTGTTGATTTACATTAATTCCGTGAATTTGTTGTATATTTGATGGTTACAATTTTGTTGAGAATTATTATAATTTAAATTCATATTTATATTGTTCCGCCAACAGTATGGATTGCATATGTAGTAATCATGGTTGTCATGCCAGTTTCCACAACACAAAATTAAGTCATATGTTGCTACAACAATTGGGTTTTCTTTTGAAGATTTGAAACTCTTGAGTCTTTTCAAGATAGGAGTTAGCACTTTGGATGATGATAAAATTTTGTTCAGGTCCTCTGCATCGTAGTCTATCGAGGTGCATATGAGAGGTCTTCTCTTATCACTTTAGTGACGTAGAAAGTGGTTAGCAAAAAATAAGGATCGGAGATGAGAGTGAACCAACTCTTGCACACACACTTGCATTGTAACATCCTGACCCAATTTTAATTAGAGATATTTAGTCAAATACCCATTGTTAGCATTAAAACTATAAATAAATCCCACACCATTTAGTTTCTATAAACAAACCCAAAAAAAACCCAAAAAATGACAATTGACCATATTGAATTTAATTTTGATTATTAAATTACTTTGATGTCCTATTGAGTATTTTGGGCTTGTTTATATGTTTTGAGGTTAGGTTTGTTTTGAGAAATCAATGGCAGTTTTGTAATTGAAAAGAAGTTAAAAGCCTTTTTGTTATGTTATAAATGAGTTTTGGGTGTGTTTCTAAAGTCCATTTCATATGGGGTATTTTTATAATTTGAGCTCCTATATTGGGTATATTAGTGAATCTCCCTTTTAATTATTGATTTAAATTAATTATATTATTTAATTATGAAATTACAATTTTGCTCTTGGAATAGGGTTATTTTGTTCACTTTTTAATCCGGAAGGATTTTGGGGAATTGAATGGCACCATTATATAGATCGCGTCGATACGAGTTCGTAAGCAAGTAGTGGGCTCAAATCAGAGTTGTAACGAAGAAGTTACAACCTACGGAAGCCTAGTGGCATAATCGTAAATAATTCAAAGTCTGATTTTTTTAAAAAACCTGGTTCTCTCTTTTTCCCTCACAAATTTACCTCTCTTTCTCTTCTCTGTTGCAGTGCCGCCGAGACACCAACGACTTCCGACGGATATTTCGGTCGTCTCTGGCCGGTCCCATTTTTTTCGTCTCTATCTCCTTTTTCCATACATACCCATATCTAGCCTCGATTCCAAGCGATAAAACCAAAAATTCGAACCAAATTTAAGCTAAAAAATGGTTGTTCGAAAACCATGGCTGTCGATGGTTTTTCCTACCAACTCTAACCACCACAAGCCGCTAGCCACCAATTGACTCCCAAAACACTCCCCAACCTCCCCTCTGTAATTTCCCTCAAAGACCCAACCCAATTTCATGTAGAAATCATTGAATCCAAACCCTAAACTTTTTGGGTTTTTCAAAGAGAAAACCATTCGTTCGAGGGCTTTAACAGCCAAATTAGTTTTCGATGCAGGTATGAAACTTCCTCCTTTTGATGTGCTTGATCGTTTGGCATAGGTTTTGACAGGCAGTTTGGAGATTTTCCAATCGCCGGAATTTAGTCTAGGCACCCAAACGCTGCCGGTGCATGTGGTGGCGAGCCATTCGGTCCTAAAATGATTCCCATGTCATCCCAAGCACGACGGTATGCTCGGATTTGATTTTAGTTGTCGTTTGAGTGTCGATCTTATTACGCATATTAGGCGTTATCCGGATTCGATATGTTCGGACCGTTGGATCAACACCATTTTCAAATATGTTGATTTAGGCACCTTTAGGATCGTGTAGGAATTCGCGGATCATGAATCGGAGTCTCGGATGCTCCAATTCAATTACTTAAAGTTTGCATGAAACGATGACCATCCGATCGTACGATCGCGAGCGATTCGGCCCGTCAATCTGGACCAAACTCGCAGGACGTGTTTAGTAAACGTTGTTGAACCCGTAGGAACTTTCAAATCGGAAATTGGAGGTTGTGGGCTGTTGTGTAGATACAGCTGCACCAAAATGGATTCAGTTGCATCCTCAACTTGTGATACTCGCAAGTGCACGAGCCGTTTGGTAGTATAGCATATGTAAGTGCGAGGTCGATCCCACGAGGATTGGTGATTGAATGATCCAATTCATTTCTCCTACACAAAACAGAAATAAAAAAGAAAGGAAATAAATAAAACAAGGAAGAAAGAAAATAACTAGCTCAAGTAGATAAGTTCCCAAGTTCAATTAGATTAACGGATTGATTCTAGCTAATGTATGATTAAGCCATGGTGTTTGGTCATAACCTTGTGTTCCTACAATGAAAACTAAGTGGAACTTGGAAAAACTTAAGGAGAATTTCAGCACAAAGATCTCATTATAACAATTGAAAACTAGAAAGAGAAACTAAGAGAATTTGAGGGAGAGAAGGGAAGGGAGCTCTAGAGAAGTGTTTGAGAGCTCCCCCCCTTGGGGTGTGTTTACAAGCTTAGAGAACATCCCTATTTATAGGCCTAGGGGAAGAGAAAATCTGAATTCAATATGGCTAATGCATACAACACTTGTTTTATAAAATCTGAAATGGTTGATGCACTTGTATTAGAAAATCTAAATTGGGTGATGCACTTGTATTAGAAAATCTTGAATT
>NW_018921361.1:88487-103793 GCF_002207925.1 Prunus avium
TTTTAATTTTAAAATAAATTAAATTTTTTAAAAAAAAAAAAAAAAAAAAACCTCTCGCAGGCGCGGAGAGGCTAGTATATATAAAGCAAAAGGCAGAGAATGGTAAAACATTCAAAATACCAGAAAATGCCATTGGTTAACGTAAACATTAAGAATTGAATTTATTAATTAAATGAGGATAATATGGTAAATTCATACTTTTTCATATTAAAAAAAAATTAAAATTAAAAGAAAAATAATATAATAAATCCTATTTTTATGGAACACAATTACCCATTATCTTTTTTAATTCTCAAATAAATTTAAATTTTTTTAAAAAAAACCTTGCAAGCACAGAAGTGCGTGTATGCCATAATTTCATATTCTAATTTTAGTTTTTTTTTTAAATTTTTAATTTTGCGTTTTTACGATAATACCCATCTGACACAGAATCCCGATTTTGCCCCTGCATAAACCCCAATTATCGAAGCACCCTGTAAAACCCGCTCTAGAGCCTCAACGCACCTGTTTTCACAACAGAAGAACGCAGCGAAGAAGAAAGTGAGTGAGAAAGAGACACTTGGAGAGAAGGAGAAGGAAATTCCAGAAAAAACTCCACCACCGAGGCGTAAGAAGGGAGAAGATTCATTGGTAATTTCGTAATTTGGATCCGCCCTTTTCCCTCATCACTGCCCGTCTGTTTGTATGCAACACTTTACTTTCCCAGAAAACAAATGAAAGAGATTCATTCGCATTTGTTATATTGATAAATTGTTGAATGGTTAAAAGTCAATTTATTCATAATAAATGTTTTTTGATTAAATTTTGTGGCAATATTTTTCAGGTTTGTTGAAGTAAGTAAATGAGGAGCAAACTGGACTTTCCCATGGAGAATTGTGCACAGCATATGGACTTGAGGTGTGGATTTTATTGTTTTGTCATTTGCCTCTATGCTAGTTTCCTTCAACTACAAGACACCCATTTAAATACTTGCCTAAGAACAGGGCCTTAGGTTAGTTTATGAGGTTGACAAACTAAAACAACAGAAATCTAGGGCTCAAGTTTTGTTCTTTTTCATGATCTTAATCTCAACTTTTATATAAGTAGGGCTATAGTGAATTAAAGCTTACAATTACATGCTACTTGTTAAAGAAATTTCTATCATGTAACTTGGAGTGAGCAATGGAAACTGAACTGGCTCGGCCACTTTTCCTAGGTATCTAGTTCTTCAGCCATTAATTGGAATGGCAAAAAACTCGTTTTCTGTCATTTTAAACCTTCATCCTCTTTCCGTGTTTTTTTTTGGGGTTTAAGCTTGGGAGGTGGTGATAGCAACACCCTCATCTTGCCAGCAAAGAGAAGGAACAAAAGGAAGGGCACCAATCAGGTGCGTGCAGAAGTTAAATTACTAGTTGTTTTATTTTCTGCTGTATTCAAATTAAATATTCCCTGAATCTGATTATCCAGGATTGTGAAAAACTCAATAAAAGAAAAGCAACAATGATTAGCAAATCCCAGCAAAGGAAGCTGAAGAAGTTGGAGGTACGTGACTGTATTGATAGGTGAAAAACTCAATGCATTTTTGTTTCATTGTTCTCTTAACTTGACTTGGAATTGTTTGCTTTTCATTTCTCAAGGAGGAGAAGGAAAAATCCCTTTCCAAATCCAAAAGCATTGAGGCCTTAGAGTACGGCTATCTTCCCTGCTCCCTGCTTTTAGTCTGTTTCCTATCCAAGTGATGTTTGATGGGATTTTTGTATTTACATTACCAGGAAATATATGCTTCCAGTGGGTGCACATTCTCTTTTGCAGTCATCAAAGAATATTGGCAAGGTTTGTATCCGCGAAAGTGTTTACCAATATAATCAAAATTTTGTTGCATATCTTTCTTCTTAACAGGGTTTTTTTTCCTTTAATTTTTTTTTTTTTTTTTGTAGGTTGAGACTAAAAAGGAAAAATGTAGGAAGGCTGTACTATTCTCCAAAGCTGGCTTTGGTGTTCCCCTTACTGACCAACCATTTAACAAGAATCAGATAGATAGTGAAAGTGAAAGTGAACCTGAGTTAGAAAAAACTCAATCAAGGTCAGATCTTTGCAAGAATGATCAGGTGCAATCAAAGATAGTCCCAGCAGAAATCCAAAAGAACACATTTATTTCTTTGGACTCATCTCAGGGTCTAGTCTGTGGCAGAGGACTTGGCGTGAATGGTGGAAGTGCTGCTGACTCACCATATAAAAATGCTATTAGCAACAAACATGACACATCTTTGCGAGAAGACATAAACATTTTGCCCACTTCAAGTGTGAATGATGATAGTCAAAGCATGAAGATGGTATGTTTCATCTTCATCATATTGAGAATTCTTCTAAGTATCTTGTCTTTTTATGTTACTATTTTTTGAACCTATTATATGAAATCCCATTATTGGTTGATACTTTTTAAAAAGGAAATTTTGTTGCTCTTATGGCATGTATTCTATACGTTGTGATACTCCCTCCTGCAGCCTGCCCTTCAATAGACAAAAGAAAAACAGGAACAAACAAATAATTTTAGATTCTAAATTTCAGAATGGTTTTATAATACTTGTAAGATGTGCAATCCAAGATCACATTTGGATTTTTGATAGGTATCAAGGATAACTATGAGCACAATGTGATCAACATGCTATTCATGTTCCTGTTTCTTACAGTAGTCAGAAATGTGATATTACCAGTTTTTATATGTTCTGAGTGGCATTTATTTATTTATGACTGGTGTTACTGACTGACTGGAGACTGGGGGTGGATTTGGGACAGGACAAAGTAAAAGAAACACCAAATGTAAATTTCAGCGGGATGAGTAAATTATCAAATTCTCCTACACCGAGGTCTCTAATCGCCCCAACTATAGTGCATGTATCAAGGCCTGAGGAAGTTGAAAATGCAAGGAAGGATCTTCCAATAGTAATGATGGAGCAGGAGATAATGGAGGCTGTTAATGACCATTCCACTGTTATTATATGTGGAGAGACTGGGTGTGGTAAAACCACCCAAGTTCCACAGGTGGGGTTATTATCATATTATTGTTGTTATGTTTATATGTATTTTATATTCTTGATCCCTTGAAGCTCCTAATTCTGCATTTTGGTTGACATGTTGCAGTTTCTTTTTGAAGCCGGCTTTGGTTCAAGCTTCTCTTGTGTCCGAAGTGGTATAATTGGTGTTACTCAACCTCGTCGTGTTGCAGTCCTTGCGACTGCTAAGCGAGTGGCATATGAGCTTGGTCTACATTTAGGTAAAGAGGTCGGGTTTCAAGTTAGGTATGACAAAAGGATCGGTGAAAGTTGCTCCATCAAGTTCATGACAGATGGAATATTACTACGGGAACTTCAGGTTCTTTAAGCAACCGATCTTGTTAATGCTATCATGATTTGAGCAACTATGCATCAAATAATAAGTTTCTCTATTTGGGTTTCTATTAAGGTTGGGTTCTGTTTTCATATTGATACATATACTGTTTGGATGATTGAACCAGTGATTAGAACCATTCAGTTTTTAGCTTCTCAGCTAAATCAGAAATTGTTTAGCCATTTGATTATCCTTGGCAACTTCTGATCTGAATTTTCTAGCAGGTATAATCCTTGAAGAATGACCTAAAATCTAGATGGTTCCGATCATTGTAAAATATATCCTTGGGTAGCCCTAGGAAGGATATGTGCACTTTTCTTACAATAAGGACATCCTTAACGTAGAAAAATTCAGTATATATATGTATGGGTTAGGATCCTGGGACAAACTATTTTACGCATAATTACGACATTTCTCTACAATTTAGTAAATGTTTTACATGAATGGTTTTGAAGGGAACCTACAAAATAGATGGTTTTATATATTGGGAACACATTGTGGGATGAGCCGAACAGCGTGGTTCTCTTCTTAAAAGAAAATCCCTTTTAAGTTTTGACTATTTGTATATATCTTAAGTCTTAGTAGAGATCTCTCTCTCTCTCTCTCATTTTTTTCCTCCTCACTCACATTAGTAGTTGGTTTCTCTTATCTTATCCAAGAACGGAAAAAAGGATAAAAATGCTTTGACAAGCTGCAGTATTAATTTGATATGCATATATAATGGGCAATGGGTACCCATTGGGCTTAATGGACTGCTAGTGGACGGTCAATAGGGAATCATATTGGTACTGCCTTGGATGTGTCTCAAGGCTTAGACGGGCTGTGTGTGGGTCGGTGTCTGAGGATTTGTGTGAGGTACCAACCCTATAAAATATCATATTAATACTGCAGCTTGTCATTAGTCTTCATTTTTATCCTTTTTTTTTTGTGTTTTTGGGATAAGATGAGAGAAACCAGCTAGATTTTTGGATACTGTTCCCCTTTACTAAAAGTACTTGTACTTGCACAATTTAATTTTGCATCAAGGCACGCAAATGGCCCGGTTTTATTCAGCCCTGAACTGAATTTCTATTGGTTTTGGTTTTCACTCTGTCAATTGTACAAATATTGATCATTACTTCCTGGGATCTGTTTCCAACTTTTTTTCTTTGGTACTAATCTTTTATCATGTCACCGTTTTTATGAAATTTTATGGAGTTTAGTTAGATTTAGTTATCCTTGTCCATGTACTTAAACCAAAGCTCTTTATTGTACAGAATGACTTTTTGCTGAAGCGATACTCTGTCATAATTCTTGACGAGGCTCATGAGCGGAGCTTGAACACTGACATTCTTATCGGAATGCTTTCACGCGTAATTCGTGCTCGCGAGGTGAAGCTCCATAGTGTTGATCATGAAAATATTTGTTAGTCAAGGTTTTTGAACCATTTTTCGTACTCATTTGCATGTGATGGCAGGAAAAATATGCAGAGCAGCAACGGGAGGTGCTTTCAGGAAGAACTATAAGTACTGGCCAACAGATTTTTCCATTGAAGCTTGTTCTGATGAGTGCCACCTTGCGAGTGGAAGACTTCATGTCTGGTAGAAAGCTGTTTCACAATCCTCCGCCAGTTATAGAAGTTCCCACCAGACAATTTCCTGTAACCATTTACTTTTCAAGCAGAACCAAGGAAGAGGATTATATTGGGCAAGCATGTAAAAAAGTCTTGGCAATTCACAAGACGCTGCCACGCGGGGGCATACTTGTCTTTGTCACTGGGCAGAGGGAAGTAGAGTATTTGTGTCGAAAGCTACATAGAGTTTCGAAGGAACAGTTTAAAAAAACATCTGAAGGGGATATTAGGAGTGATGTCACTGAAGTTTCTGAAAGAAGTTCTACTGAGGAAATAGACATGAAGGAGATCAATGAAGCATTTGAGGTTCATGGAAATTCAGCTGACCATCAAACTGACAGATTTAGCTATAATGATGAAGATCAGTTTGATATAGATGACGATGAGTTGGATGATTCATATGATTCAGAAACAGAGAGTGAACTGGAAATTATTGGTGAGTATGGTGACTCATTGATCCAAGCTAGCCCGGAAATTGATGGTGATGTTGAAAATGTTTTAGGAGAGGAAGGGGGCATTACTCAACTGAAGGCCGCTTTTGAAGCTTTAGATGCAAAAACTTCATTTAACTTCAACTCTGATGAGAAACAACCTATTTCAGTTACTCCAAATGCTTGCCACAACCAATCCAATCCTAGCATGGGAAAAAAGAGTGGAGTTGAAGAGAATACTTCGCCAGGTACATTGCATGTTCTCCCTCTTTATGCCATGCTCCATGCGAAAGATCAGCTTCGTGTATTTGAAGAAGTCAGGGAAGGAGAACGGCTCGTTGTTGTGGCCACCAATGTGGCTGAAACATCTTTAACTATACCTGGGATAAAGTACGTTGTCGATACTGGAAGAGAGAAAGTGAAAAGGTACAATTCCTCAAATGGCATGGAAACATATGAAGTACAGTGGATAAGTAAGGCATCAGCTGCTCAACGTGCAGGAAGAGCTGGAAGAACCGGGCCTGGATACTGTTACCGTCTGTATTCTTCTGCAGCATATAGTAACATTTTTCTTGACTTTTCTCTGGCTGAAATATCTAAAGTCCCTGTTGATGGTGTTGTACTTTACATGAAATCCATGAATATTGATAAGGTGGGTCCAAAATGTCTCCTGGCCAAACTTTAAGCTATTAATATGCAATTAAACATTTTGAAGTTTTCTTTCAGTAGCTTGATTTGGGTGGTGGTGATATAGTTTAACTTCACAAGATTTTCATGTGCAGCCCACTGACTATACGTAAAATTGACAATACTGATCTCATTGGGGTTAGGTTTGGGGTTCTGAACCTGTTGATTTTTGAGTCTTAGTGCTTGTAGATGTATCATTCATCTTCTAATGTTCATGGTTTTGGATGGTTCTTACTAAGTTCTTGGGCAGCGTTGGCTTGTTTCACCTGAAAGTATGCTCTATTTTGTTAACATTATGTTATTTAGAGATCTTGTGTGTCATCTTTTACGTCTGGACTGCTGTTATAGTATATGACCTTTTTTTTGTGTCTATCCCAGGTATCCAATTTTCCATTTCCAACTCCTCCAGAGGGTGCTGCCTTGGATGAAGCTGAGCGTTGCTTAAAGATCCTTCAAGCACTTGACAGCAATGGAAGACTGACACCTTTAGGGAAGGCCATGGCTGATTTTCCCATGAGTCCTCGCCACTCTAGGATGCTCCTTACCATTATTCGAGTAATGAGTAAGGAGAAGAGTTACTCTAGGGCTAATTTAGTGCTAGCATACGCAGTTGCAGCAGCAGCTGCTTTGAGTTTGTCAAATCCTTTTGTCAGGCAGTTTGAAGATAGTGACACAAAAAGCCAAGACTTAGATGAGGACGGAAATTCCAGTGGGACTGTGAACATTGAAGTTATGGACAAGCAAGAGAAGTTGAGAAGGAAGAAACTAAAAGAAACTGTAAAAATGTTTCGTGAAAAATTTTCTAATCCCAGCAGTGATGCTCTGTCTGTAGCTTATGCTTTGCAGTGCTATGAACTTTCGGAGAGCCCAGTGGAATTCTGTAATGTCAATGCTCTACACCTGAAAACAATGGAGGAAATGTCCAAGCTGAGAAAGCAACTACTCCAACTTGTCTTTAACCAAAGTGGTGTTTCTGATGGGCAGAAGGATTTTTCATGGATTTTTGGAAGTCTAAAAGATGTAGAAAATGTTTGGAGGGTTTCCCATGATAAGAACCCACTATTATTGTATGAGGAAGAGCTCCTAGGTCAAGCTATCTGCGCTGGTTGGGCAGATAGGGTTGCCAAACGCATTAGAGGAAGTTCCGGGTTATCTTTAGGAGATAAAAAAGTTCATGCAGTTCGGTATCAAGCCTGCATGGTTAAAGAGATTGTGTTCCTCCACCGTTGGTCATCTGTTTCTAATTCAGCCCCTGAGTTTTTGGTATACAGTGAGTTGATACAGACAAGACGTCCGTACATGCACGGTGTTACTAGTGTGAAATCAGAATGGCTTGTTGAGTATGCTCGGTCTCTATGCACTTTCTCTGCACCCCTAACAGATACCAAACCTTACTATGAGCCTCTAACTGACCAAGTATTACATTATGTCATTCCAGCCTTTGGTCCTCATTTATGGGAGCTTCCATCACATAGTATTGCAATTAGTAATTATGCATTTCGAGTGGCAGTTTTTGCTTATGCTTTGCTTGAAGGCCAGGTTTTGCCATGTTTAAGATCTGTTCATAAGTATATGGCAGCCCCTCCTGCTAGTGTTTTAAGGCCAGAGGCAGCAGGTCAAAGACGGGTTGGGAGTCTTTTGGCTAAGCTGAATAGAAAAAAGATAGACAACTGTGCTATGTTAAGAGAGGTCTGGAAGGAGAATCCCAAGGAATTGCATCCAGAAATCATGGACTGGTTTCAGGAGGGTTTCCACAATAATTTCAAAACTCTTTGGTCACATATGCTTAATGAAGTAATTTTAGAGCCCCAAGATCGATTCCCGAAGACATCAAAGAGAGTTAAAGTGAAAAAATAAATTGCTGGTATGGAAGTTTGGCCAGCATACTGACATCTTATTGTTTCTCTATATAACATAATTATAATTCTGTGATTTAATGGGAAAAATAGCCAGAAGGAATGATCAGCCACTGTATCTGTATGGAGATGCATTGACCTTGATGTGCCCTCTGACTGAAGCTTCTGCAGTTAGGTAATCCGCTCTAAATGTAGACCCTTTTCCAGTGAAATATAGGAAGGAAATGTATAGGAGAAAAGAGAGAAAGAAGGGAGGAGGAAGGGGAGGGATGGCTGAGGGACAATGTACATGGAATGGTACTGAAAATGGAAATCAAAAGTTAAAACTAGAAACATTATAGCTTTCATTTTGAAGTTTTTATTTCACGAATTCCCCTTCATCTCTCCCTTATTCCCTCTGCCCTTCTTCCCTCCTTCCTCCCATACATTTACCCTCCATCTTTTAGTGGAAAAGAAAAACGCAAAAATTTAAGTGTTTCCAAACAGGCACTTATTTTTCATCTGTTTTTCCACAGGTTTCAGAGAGGATGATGATGACAAATATTGGCCCCACAATTGGGAATCAGAACGACACGAGCACGATAAAGAGCATCCTCCAGGTCATCAATCCAAGCTAAGTGATGAATTTCCAATTCATAAAATCTATACCTTGGTTGAGTTAGACCATGGTTGAGTTTAAGCCCACTGTAATAGTTATCAAAGAACATTTTAGTTTGTTCGTTCGGCATAACAGCTGAGGCTTAATAACCTTCTTGTTTGGACTTTCCATTTCATATGCTTTCTTGAGCTGCTTGAAGAATTTGGTTATTTAGCGTAGATGTGCGGATGGTTTAGTGATATCGATTTTGTTGGACAATTCATTGAGTTAGTGAAGAAGATGCATAAGTAATTTAATGTTTTACATATTTTGGATCTAAGACATTTTAGCGTACCTAGAGGTTTTGACTCTTATCTTTTCTAGGAGGTTTCATTTAATTTATTTAGCTTTTTAATATTTCAAAGCTACTTTTCCCTCTCAATCTCAAATAGTACTTCATTTACTAAACTTTTGTGTCCAATGGAAATTATCTATGGCCTGGATCTTGTTGCTTCTCTTGACTAGAACGGTACTATTCTGATATACAATTGAGTGTGAAGCCAAGCCACACTGTTGTAAGGTGTAAAGTTACAATAAAATGGAAAATAAACATCTGTTCCACATTCTTCTCACTTCCCTTCCTTAACCCTTCTTCATCCCTCTTTTCTTGCATGTATTCCCTCTATCTCGAATAAAAATAAAAACTAAAAACGAAAACCAGGGTTGAAATTCTGGATGAAACTGACATGAAAAAGATAGCTAAGACAGCATTGTACAAAAGGAAATTTGAAATAGACAGCAGCAAAGAATCTAAAGACAGATATAGCAAAGACAAATCGAAAGTTACTGCACTCTAATTACTTTGATCTCATAATCGGAACATCATGCTACTTAAATACATCCCAATGTATTTTGGAATTTTGGAATTTTGAGATACATTCCAATTTCGATCCAAATTTTCTTGAAAATTTTCGACTTCAGAAGTGGGATTTGATTTGGGCATGCAGAAGTTGAAAATTTTCAGATCGAAACTGCCCAAATCGGAATTTCTTATTCAACTTGCACCCCAAACTCTGGCGACTCGGGTTATATATTAAAGTAAAACTATGTTCTGGATCGCAATAATTTAACAATGATAGATTTTTAGTGGACTTGTATTCATTTTCCAAACTTAATATGACAAGCTTAGGGACTCGAGAGACCTTTGCCCTCTTCTCTGAGTTGAAGGCTACAGATTCTTCATTAACATATCATATTTCCTAATTTTCACCTCTGATAGCACACTATTGTCAAGTTGAAATTGTCTTTTCTCCCTCACCATCTGATCGAAGCAAAAGCTCACACAACCTAGTTAGAAATATTGATTTGATTTTATGGGAATTGGGCATACGGATCGCTACAGTAGCTGCACGTGCCATTCGCGAGGTGTTTCTGACGGATTTGGATGAAATTGTGAAAAAACCAACAGCAGGGGCAAAATCGACAAATAAATTTAATACAATGGCTAAATTGGCTGAAAAATTAATTCAGGGTGATAATTTCTACAGTCGAAATAGTTCAGGGGGTATTCGACAGTTTACCCTACTAGTAATTAGTATAAAACTTATTTCAATATACAAAGAAAAACTGAAACATATTGTTACTCTTAAAATTTATATATAAAAGATTTGGGAATTAAACAAAGTTCAAATTGCTGCCACTACAAGTGCAAAACTAATCAACGATACTCATTGCAATTCAGTAATCTATTATTTGGAACTGCTCTACCGGTTCGGACACTGCATTTGGACACAATATTCAACTCATTTAGCTCGTCGCTTAATTGGGGCATTGCAACGAAATCCATTTTCAGCAGCAAGATATCAAACAAAACAAACTAGCAGAAAGCACACTTCAAAACTGGTAATTGCATTATAATGAAGCGGCAAGTCTAAATTCCCATAATTGAAAGAAATAAACTAACACCATCCACCAAACAATTGCAGCATGCAATAACAATTCATTACAAAAGTATTTTAATCACTACCATAAAAGATAAGTTTTCCAATTCTCAACACCTAGAAACCATCTGACATGCTCAGGGTATTCCAGTTCACAGGTCTTGCACACTCAAACCTGCAGACATGAAATAACATTTACCCCTTCAATCAGCCACAACAAATTCAACAAAAACCCAGTATAATATCAAATAAGATAAACCAAAAAAAAAAAGTTGCCTAAAACATTTAACAAACAACTCAATTGCATAAAAAAAAAAGGCTCTAAAAAATAAATAATATTACTTGCATCCTAACAGGTGAAAGGAAAAATGGGTGACCTAAAAACATATCTACAGTACTATAATATGTGTATGAACATACTTTCACAACCCATAAAATTCCATTTGCACAATAAATTGTGGAAAAATTATAGAGGTTTGTGAAGAATTCAGTTGATATCTTGATGCCTAAATCACTATAAACAAAACATACAAAGCTAATAACTTTTAGGACATACAATAGCATCATTACCTGCTTCTAAACAGATAATAGTGTTTTCATAACATTTTACCTGGAGGAAGAGACTGCTTCAACTTGTCAGCCTTCTCTGAGTCAAACACACAAAGTGTGTACAGGTACTTGGAGCAACGAACCTTGAACTTGACCGCATCTTTGCTTCTCTTGATTTTCACCGAGCGTGCATCTTTCCTTCTTGCAGTGAGAAGGAAATCTTTAATCTCATGGATTTGCTTAGGCTGTGGAGAAAACAACAAACATGAACTCTTAGCACCAAAGAGTAACAAGTAAAACAATAAAGGAATCCAATATCAGCAAACAAGATAATAACCATAGCAGCCAACATTAACAAATAAATGTAACAGAACAAAAAAACCGAATATTCCAAAACAATCAAACAGGCATCAAATTAGAAGTAACGAGACATCAGAAAACATAATACAGGAGTTTAGCCAGAATATGAATCAACTAAGATTGATAATATCATCACTGATGTAGTGTAATCAGGAGATGATGGGCAATAAGATGAAATTCTATACAACATTTCTATTGAGGGTTCAAGACAATCTTAACATTGTGAATTTTGACAGTTGTCTCTTACTAGCATAGAATCCAGAGTCTACAAAAAGGCCTGGAAGCTAAGAACAGAGCCACTGAACCAAATCACAATACTATGAATTATCATTTTAAATGCAAACATGAATTATCGAAAAACATTCATTTATCTAAATATAAATTTAAATATTATTCAAAGATATTCCACTTAACCTCGCCCATCATCCTTCGAACATTTCCTTCATTCCCTCTATCTAGACTCTGAATTTTCATTCACACTTTGCAGTCAGAAAGATACTAAAGACTACTACTTTTTTTTTTATAATAATTCTATATTGGATTATACTCCTACCAATCCATACCTAAAATGCACCTCATCAAAGGCTTTTTTCAGAAATCCATGAATCTCCATTTATTTGGAAAACACAAGCAACTACTACCATACTGAAATGGATTAAAACTAGAAAGTGCAAATAGCACATAATCTTCAGTCCAGGTCCAAAAACACCCAAACAAGAAAAATTGAAGGAAACCCATTTCACTACATGGATCGATTCACACATAAAAATACCAGAGCATACACTTAAACGTGTGTCTATACGTATACACACACACATATTTATATACATGTCAGTAAGTGCAAAGTTAAGTGTATATATCAGATGTGTGTATATGCATGCATACATCTATAAGTTTACAAACATGTTAATCAACGCAATAAAGGGAGAAATGAAGATACCATTCTGACGGCGGAGAAGCTTTTCCTTCTTCTCCTGGTAAAGGCAGATCCAGACGAACCAAGCCGCGTTGTGTGTTCTGAGCTAGATTTATACCTCAAGGTGCAAGAGGCTCCTTTAACCCTAGAAAAATTGGGTCGAATTACCTTTTGTAACCCTGCCCAACCGGGTTCTGCAATGGGCTTTTCTGGCCGAGTAGTTTCGCGGGTCAACACATATTAATAGGCTTTTATTACCCTCTCCCACTGGCCCACCTTCAATTCTGATGATTTTATTCATTGGGCTCACATTTCTTTTTACTAGCCTCTTCGCACGCGCTTCTGCACCTGCGAGAGATTTTTTTTAAAAAAATTAAAATTTATTTTAGAATTAAAAAAGATAATGGGTAGTTGTGTTCCATACAAATAGGCCATTATCTGATTTTTCTTTTCATTTTAATTTTTTTAAATAAGAAAAAATGTGAATTTACCATATTATCCTCATTTAATTAATCATTTCAATTCTTAATATTTGCATTAACTAAGAATTTTCTAGTATTTTGAATGTTTCACCATTCTCTGCCTTTTGCTTTATATATATAGATACTACCGACATTTATCACAAAATGTACTTAAAGTTTAGGTATGGTGACAGGGCACAGAGCCAGGTATGACAATACTATCCCCATCCTCACTCTCCATCCCCGCTCGCAATCCATTCGCCCATCCCCTCCCCCCCACCTCTATCCTCAATAAGAATTTTTGAGAAATTCACATACCCATCCCCCTTGGGGTTATTTCCCAAATCTGCATCGAATTGCCGATTTATTTACTTTTAAATAATAAAAAACTTATCCTATATTATTACACTAATTTAACCTTAAATTATTATTTAACTCAACTACACACAATCATCTCAACTTATTGGGCCGCGTTTAGGGATGGGGTATCAATACTATCCTCGGCCTGTCTCCAACTAGTGATTTCGAAAATTCGGAGATAGGCGTACATGTCCCCGATTTTACCCTGAAATCTCCCCCCATTAAGGTGAAGGACCCAATGGGGATTTTTTTCATCCCTAAACTTTGAGAAGAATATATATGTATATATATATATGCCTTAGTCTGAGAAGGTTTAATCCTCTTTCTTTTCGATATGTTATTATACACGATAACTCTTGTACATCACAAAGAATAAGGTTTGTTGGAAATAAAATAAAATAACAATTGCTCAAATGTGCTCCAATAAAATTATGATATCTCTCTCTCTCCAACTTAGCTCGAATTATATTCCCCATCAGCCCACTAGCTAAGGCTTTTTATAGTTGGTTACACCTCAAAGGCATTAAACCAATTGCAATAAAATCACATGAAATTGCCTGTCCCTTTTTGCAAACAATTTTCTACCATTAGATGCAGCATGCAATGTAAATTAAAAGCTTTAAAAGCTCAACGGCAAATAACCAATTAAATACAAAACCAACTCAAGGCTAAATACAAAATGAATACACCAAATGAAGACCAAAAAATTAGTCAACCTAAAACTGATGCATAAATACACCAAAGGGTTTTTAAATCAAAACGAAGACATGAAAATGGCAATTGTGGCCTGAATCTTGATTTGGTACATCATTGTGAGAAGGAATAGAAGACCTAGAAGAGGTGGGAAAAAGGGTTACGAGTCCCTTCCTTCTAGGTTAGGGTTTTAGAAAAGTCTATTGCGGCTACTAGGGTTTTGCATACTCTAGTGGATTGCGGCGCACGGTGACTGAAAAGAAGAGCTTCCTAGTCTATGAGTGAAAGGGAAGGTGTTGCTTCGATTCAGCTGCACCAAAATGGATTCAGCTGCATCCTCAACTTGTGATACTCGCAAGTGCACGAGCCGTTTGATAGTATAGCATATGTAAGTGCGAGGTCGATCCCATGAGGATTGGTGATTGAATGATCCAATTCATTTTCCCTACACAAAACAGAAATGGAAAAGAAAATAAATAAAACAAGAAAAAAAAGAAATAACTCAAGCAAATAAGTTCCCAAGTTCAATTAGATTAACGGATTGATTCTAGCTAAAGTATGATTAAGCCATGGTGTTTGGTCATAACCTTGTGTTCCTAATTCCCTAATTTGATCATTTGTTGTCTAACCTAAAATTAAGCATTAGGAACCCATTAAGCATAGAAGAACAATTTAAACAACCAAGCATGTATCTAATCCCTGTTGTCGAATGTCCATACATACTCTTCCTATTCATAGTTCAATTCGAATTAAAGCATGGTGTATACTCTTAATTCAAACCAAGATAGCTAACATGCAAGCCTAAATGGTGATCAATCATTCAAACTAGCATATTAACTTATAAGCATAATAAATAAGAACAAAAACCATAATTGAAACTTGGAAACTAATCAAACACTTCTCTAGAGCTCCCTTCCCTTCTCTCCCTCAAATTCTCTTAGTTTCCATTCAAGTTGTCAGTTGTTGTAACAAAATGAGTTTACTACATTTTCCTTCAAGTTTTATTAGTTCCACTTTACTTTTATTTGTAATGTACATTCTTTCTTAAGTATTCAAGTTTAATTAGTTTCCAAGCTTCAATTATGGTTTTTGTTCTTATTCATTATGCTTATAAGTTAATATGCTAGTTTGAATGATTGATCACCATTTAGGATTGCATGTTAGCTATCTTGATTTGAATTAAGAGTAGACACCATGCTCTAATTCGAATTGAACTATGAATAGGAAGAGTATCTATGGACATTCGACAACAGGGATTAGATACATACTTGGTTGTTTAAAATGTTCTTCTATACTTAATGGGTTCCTAATGCTTAGTTTTAGGTTAGACAACAAATGATCAAATTAGCGAATTAGGAACACAAGGTTATGACCACACACCATGGCTTAACCATACTTTAGCTAGAATCAATCCATTAATCTAAATTGAACTTAGGAACTTATTTGCTTGAGTTACTTTCTTATTTTCTTCCTTCCTTCATGTTCTTTGTTTTTGTTT
>NW_018921361.1:104379-129697 GCF_002207925.1 Prunus avium
ATCCAACACCACCATTCCTCATTTAATACAACCCATAACTCCCACTTCATCTTGTCTATGTTAGTGTGGTTGGAATCAATCTCATCCCATACTTCTTTTGCTGAACCTCAAGCTTTCTTCACATGGGTTCAAAGGTGTTCAATTGTGGTTGCCTTTTGCTGCCAACCCATGTGGTCTTCTTTTGGTTGTTGAACAAAAACGAGTCTTCTGAACCAGACTTGGTGTAGGAANNNNAAATGTCCAATTGGGCTGAAATTTGGATATGTTGTACTAGACACCCATTGGAACAAGTTTCATGAAGATCTTCACCTCATCCAAGCCCCAGAGCATGCTGATCCAAGGCCACGAAGTTGACCTACGAAACTGGGCTGGCAAGGGGCTGTAGCCAAAATTAGTTTGTCTTTAAGCTCTTCTTCCATTCACCCGAATCAGGCCTTAACATGCATGAATTGCATCATTTCCTATCCAAAGCCATCATTGTTACCTAAAGCTTAATGAATTGAAAGATAAACACAAAAAGGATTAAAAGCACAAGTTTAACTAAAAAACATAACCAAATCATAAGCTAGAAGGGTACAAAATGATATACAATTATGAACCAATCAGAAGGCACGGTTGAGAGGCTTTAGACTTGGTGTCTTTGTGTTTTTGCAATTGGCAATTGGTGCTTGGACGTGGCGATGGAGACTGTGGATGAGTTAGTGAATGGGATGACGAGCACTCTGGCAATCTCGAATGCTGAAGAATCGAGGTTTTTGGAATTGAGGAACTCAGAGCGCTGAAGGCTGAGCAGTTCCTCCTGGTGGGGAGACTTCTTACATCCAAATCGATTCATAAGGAGCCGTTCATAGGTACCATGAAGAAGATTTGGCATACCATGGAGGGTTTACGGTGGTCCAACTCAATGATCCTTTGTGGTTTTCGTTCTCTTTCAAAATTGATTTGGATTGGCGGAAGGTTCTGCAAGGGTTGCCCTAGACTTTTGATAGGGCACTGCTGCTGTTAACAGGTACTGATGGAAGTGTCGACCCCTTGCCAATTCCATTGGAATTCCAAAAAATTTGGATTTGGGTTCGACTTATTCCTCCCATATTTTTTACGCCAGCAATGAGGGAGAGATTAAGGAATTTTTTATGTACTTTTGTTAAGGTGGACCGTGGCTTAAACGGGGACTGTTTGTGCCTAATAAATCACGGCCATAAACTAGGCCGAAGGAGCCCCTTTTTCCTCGGCCCTAGCACTTTCTCGAGAAGCTGAAACGCAGCGTTTCAACAAGGTGCTTTGCCTTCCTGAAAACTGAGGAAAAATGCAAAGGCATGATCATCTCGGCCTCGATTATAGGCCGAGGCCGAGGCCGAGCGAAGTCGCGGCCAGAAGTATTAAAGTCAAATCATCACGTGATAGGCAGGGTCCCATGCTTCATTTAATGAAGTAGTGCCTGTTTAATGCAGCAAACCCACTGGCTGCGAATAAGCATTTAATGCATGAGGGAAGGTGGGAAGTGATTGAAGTCAGAATTTGGCGACAAGGATCAGAGTGATTAGACGCCAACATTCTCACAAAGCTCTTTGCAGCTTGAGAGATTAGGTGACCAGCCATCAGAGCAATAAATGCGTCTCCACGGCCAGAAGCGCAGAACTCACGATCAAGAACGGCGGCCGAGATTCACCAGGATTTTAAGGGGTCACAACACCTTACTTCACGATCCCAAATGTCGATTGGACTGCCCACTTGCTCTAATCAGGCTCCACCACGCAGGATTTCAGCCTCGATTACTCATCCAGGAACCCCTCCTATAAATACAAGACTCAGGACCACGTTCAAAGGGTTCAAACACCAAACAAAAGCCTCCCACGGAGCAACTTATATTTTCCTGTAATGCACTTTCAATATTTTACTTGCATTTCTAGGAGTAGCGTTAGTATGTAAGAAAATCCATTCATCAATATATCATACGACCCTTGATCTTCAAGGCGCCGGAGCACCATCCTTGTTGTTCGTTCACTCACCCCATATATCATACGACCGTTGCTCACTGAGCAGCGCGCCGGAGCACCGCCCTAAACCCACCAACACCACCACTCGACGGCCTTGTAGTTCAGGCCGTGAACCTACCAGCCGAGACTAGTTCCTCTCTCGGCTACAATCGTTTGATTAGAAGACGAGTTCAAACAAGCGCACCATTTAAATACTTTCAACCACTTCAAACATCTCGACGCACGGTAGACCGTGCTGGCACGCCCGCACACAACCGCACCGCACCCAAAAGCAGGAAACTGCGTGTCAACGCATATCCCCTCGGCCTGGAACCCCAGGCCGTGAGATTTGCGCGGCAGACACTTTTGGCACGCCCGGTGGGATACTTGTCAAAACTTATGGTGGAAACGAGGGCACAGGCAAAGCTCAAAAACAAGGCAGTCGAAATGACTTCTGAGACTCCTGAGTCCACCTCACCAATCACTATCACTGAGACCGAACAATCGGTCGGGATCTCGGCCAGCGTTCCAGTAACGACGGATCGTACGGCCGAGGCCATACAGGAACAGGCAGTAGTGGAGGAGTTAATGTCCAAGCAGGCCTACAGGATAGAAACGTCCTTCATGGCCGCAATGGACAGATTCTCCTCGGAGCTGCGAACGCTTTTTCAAGAGAGGATGCTGGTAACCTCCCCCGCGACACCTCCCAGAGCCGGATCAAGGAGCCAAGAGCGCGAGAGAATCGAGCCTTATGGCGAAACCAGCAGCCTCGGCGTATCAGCCCACGCCCAAGCATCAGGCTACGGCCAGCATCCTTTGCCGCCGACAAACAGCTGGGGGCAGTCCCAGCCCACGTGGGCGAATCCTGGACCAACCCATCTGGCAAAGACAACATGCGGCCCACTCCACGCTTTAGCCAAAGCATTAGGACGGAGTAGCCCTGCGGTGTCTACAGCCGAGCAATTCGGCCCAACCCATAACTTGACCGACCAGGTGCCGTCCGACCAGGGCAACGCAACCGAAGTATCACCACAACAATACGATCAGAAAGGTTTGACTGCTGCATTACCGGTGCAAATACACGATCCGGCCATTCTGACGGTAACGCAGACTCACCTAGCTTCCGATTATAATGCAGATCAACAAAACCAGGGGGCCATACCTTGGTGGCCAGCGGACCAAGTGAACCTCTGTCAAACCCACGGCATTCCTCCGAAACTACCCGGCTCGGTCGCAGCGGCCGAGCCCTTTGCTCAAACGGCCCAGCAGGAATGGCCGCGAAACGTTGCATAGCAAAGTAGGCCGTTTCGAGGGTTTCAGTTCGAAGACATTCGGCCTATCTTGAAAGACGATTTAATACAGGGGGAGCTGGGGGCACCAAATTACCCAAGGCCGTGCCTGTCAAGGGAACCTAGTGATGCGCACGATTTATTTCCTAAGGTTTTCTGGGCACGCCGCATCGCAAAAAATTCGGCCGTGGGTACAACTCCTTATGTCTTGGCCAACGGCCATGACCCTGGTAAACTATTAAAGCGGAGGGTTCGATTTCTTCAAAGTATCGGGCAGCATGGCCAAAAGAAGAAGGACTACTCGCGAATGATGCCCAGGAGTTCAAAGAATTCAGAACAATCGAAACTCGACGCCTACAACTCGGCGCAAGTTCAAAAGAAGATGGCGCCGAGGACCTACGACAAAAAGGTTAAGAAAAAGAAAAGGAGGTAGGTGAGCGAGTTAAATAAACGGTGCGGTCAGTAATAAGCGAAAAGACATGCATTCGGTCATTCAGAAAAGAAGGGGCTCCACCCTATTTTTTTAGTTTGAGAAGTTATCTATACAAAAAGTTAGAACGACCAGTTGAGGCCGAAACAATACATATATACGTATATCTGTGTACGGTACAAAAGATAGGAAATAGATGTGTAGATAAAATAAAATGTATGTGTATACTTATTACATCCCAAAAGAAAAATAAATAGTTAAAAGCAGCCGCTTTTCGCTCGCCTAGACCCCCTCGCTGAACATCCCCCAGATTAGGCAGGTAATCCTTCTCCAAGAGATGTCCCCGCCATTGATGTCCGCCTGCCACCTCGCCCGGATCAGCTTCCGCTCGGCCAGCGCCTTTTTCGTCTCATTCGCCGCTTTGAGGATTTGCTTGCCCGAAGATTTCAGATCAGCCCCGGTCGCAACTGCGCCATCTCGGCGTTGGAGTATGAGATCTCGGCGAGCCTGGAGCTCGGCAATCTGGGCCTCGACCTGCGCAAGCTCTTCATTCTCTCGTTGAACAACGAGGTCATTCTCTTTCAGCCGGGCCATTACAGGGTGGACTTGTTCTTTGATTACCTCCAGATCTTGCTCGAGCGAGCTCCCTTCGGCCATCCTCATAACGGCTTCAGCGTACCGGCCGATCATCTCCTCGCCTTCGGCCAGACGGGCTTGCAGTTCATCCAGCTGAGCCGAGTCGAGCAGACCGAGCGCCATGGCCGTAACCAAGCAAGTCCTAAACTCCATAATCGCCCCGGTAGCGGTCATTTGTTGGACGTCAAGGAGAAGGAATTCTCGGAGCCGTTCGATGACGGTCTTGGAATCCTCGTCCAGGGGAGCCGGGGCCGAGCTACCTCCTTCCACATGGAGGCTGGCGTATAGCTCCTCGAGATCATCAGAGGAGGTGGCCTCCTACACATAAGAGAGAGGTTAAGTAAGAAACAACCGGCCAGGACATAAGGAGATGACTAAAAAGGGTCGACTAAATACTCACAACGAGCGAGAGGTCGGTCATGACTGCCGAGGTAGTTCGCAGGAGACTCGGCACACTCACGACCGTGGCTCCAGTTCCGAATCCTGGGACGACGGCGCAGGGGGCATGGTCACAGCAACCGTGGATAGCGTCAGCGACGGCTGGAAGAAAAAGTTCGATCAGAAACATAGTGCAAAATTCTAAAAAGAAAACAGCTAAGTCAGGCCTAAGGAAAGCGAACTCTTACTGAGCGAAAGACAATGCCGCTTGGACGACGAGGAGTGGACGGTAATGGCTCAACTGGCACGAGAGAGGCGGCCTCTTCGATGACCTCCTCGGCATCCTCGTCGACAGCTTCCTCGGCAACCTCCTCGGCGACCTCCTCGACGGTTTCCTTGGCTATCTCCTCAGAAGGCGGCACTTCTGCGGACGCAGACCCAACATCCAACATCTCAACCACTGCCTCGACCAGCTCCTCGGTCGTAACTTCCTCCTCGACCACTCTCTGGGCAGCGGCCGCTTCCTCTTCGTGCGGCATCTCGGTCGCAGCCTCCTCCTCGACTATCACCACGTCTTGAGGAACTAGCCAGATTACCAAAATGCATAAAAAGGGGGGAAGGAGGTGACTTAGAAAATAAAGAAAGGAAAAAGGAGGCCAAGGAGAAATACTAGCGGCCACAGGGGGAGTTTCCCTTACGATCACAGGAGGGACTTCCTCCTCACTTCCACCTTCCGAAAAAGTGAAGAGGGTCCTCTTCCTCGGTCACTCCACTGTCGCCGGCTCTACCACGGAGAGATGAGATAACTAAGGACCAAGTAGCTTTGAGAGGCCGGCAGAGAATAATGATAGAAAAATAAATCGAGCAAGGCTTACCAGGGGCAGCAGTCGGGCGAGCCGACGGGGAGGACGACACGGTCCTGTGCGCCAGCGTCTTTCGCGCCCCCACAACAGGCGTCGCCTTGGGAGCTGGGGCCGCGGTCGAGGCTGGGGCCACCGTCGGAGCTGCGATCGTGGCTCCAGCCGAAGGAGGGGCTATTACCTTAGGAACGGCCACGGCCGGGGTACTCGGTCGAGGGGGCCCGACTGATACCTTCTTCACTTTGGTGCCTTTGGGGGTAAGAGGGTCCCAATCAGCATTTTTTAGGGCCACCCTCGCGGCCTCTTCAACAGGCTGAATAAATCTGGCCGAGATACACTCTTCGTACCAGACCCTTCCATCTTCGTCATACGCATTACGACGCGACCAGGGCGTCAGAGTCAGGAAGGTCATCCCCTGTTAAAGCTGGAAGGTTATGCCAGCCACGCCTTGTTGCTGAGAGACATCGGCCCTCCATGACGAGAGCCGGTTGGTTGACAGAGGAGGGAGTGGGGCCGTCTGGATTAGGCCGAACTGTCGCGCCACGAAGTTTGGCAGATAAACCTCGGCCCCGGCCTTGGACATGCCGCAGTGAAGGTCGCGCGTAACCAGGAAGGAGCCCCAGATCTCCTTCAGATCGTTCTCCGTCTCAACATCAGGAATGACGGAGAGGTCGTGAGTCAGGAACCGGGGGAACGGCCGAGTAAGGCAGACTCGGAACTGCGTACCAGTTCTCTCAGTCAGGCCATAGAAGAATTTGTAACAGAGGGCCGAGGTGTTATGCCTCCTAGGAGCTCGGGCAAATGCATTGGTCAGCGGCTCGGCGTCGTTAATATTAGCCGTCGCCCTCAGCTCTGGGAAGTAGGCTTGCAGCCAGAACTGGAAAGCCCACAGCGGACCGCCGTGCTTCGGTTTCATTCCATCAGTAACGATGTCATGAAGCGTACGGTAGATATGGCCGAGAAGGAATGGGCCGAGCCCTAGCCTGCCGCCCTGCGCAAGATAATCGGCCGCATGAGCAAACTCCAGGGTGACCTTGTTCGCCTGGGTGCAGAACACAAACTTGCACAACCAGTACAGCAAGAACGCGGCGTGTTCAACCTCGCCGAGAGGGGCAATGATGTTGTCTTCAGCGCTGTCCTTTATGCTGAAGTTGCTGTAGAAGCTGGAGTAGTTGAGCATATTCTTCGCCTTGTTCCCGGCGACTCTCGTGAGAGCGGGCCACATGGCTTTAAAGCTCTCTTCCACCTCAGGAGCAACGAGTGCGGCGTTCACTTCCACACCGAGAGGAGAGAGGCCAAACAGGGCGGCCATGTCCAGCACGGTCGGCGTCATCATGCCGAACCGAAAGTTCATAGTATTGGTGGCCGACGACCAGAAGCACAAGGCCGCGGCCAAGAGCGACCAATCCATGACGAGCGGCTGATCAAACAACTTGATCAAGTGGTAGATGCCTTGATCTTTCCATTGCTTGCCGAAGAAATGCTCCATCCTCGGCAGCCACTTCTCCCAGTCCGAGGTCACGGTCGGCCATTGCTGCTGCGGCCTGACAACGTTCCAATCTTGGAAGTCCCCCCCGTCAAAGGCCGAGTGGTCTACCAGGTTGTTCTTCAAGTGGGCCACAAGCCTCTCTGGCATTCCGCCATCAATGGAGGGGCCGAGGAGGCAGGAATCAGTAGGGGCACCATCGTCATCAGTCCAGTGCGCGATGATGTTGGGGAGGATCGAGCCCTGGATGTCTCGGCAGATTGCCTCGAACTCAGTATGGAAAGCTTGGGACCGAGCTTCGACAGATGTGGAGGTACTGGAGGCCATTGAAGCATATTTAAATCGAGTGTCTGAAGAGGAAAGGCGAAAGAAGGTGATGAACGTGAAGAACACTGGAAGGAAGTCCTGAAAAAGGAGGGGGGTTTGTAGGTTCTGGAAAGGGCGAAATTCAAAAGGAAATCGTGTTTTCAGGCAAGAGTTTTTTTGGTAAACCTGGAGGTTCGAGAGCTTGATAGGCTTGAGGGTTGGAGAGAAGGGTTTTGACAAAGCTTGGGCATCTGAGAATTCTGAAAGCATAAGGAGAGAGCAGGGAAGTTTGGGTTTTTATATTGGCGCTAGAATTCGAAACGAAAGGGCGTGTCTCTCTCGAGAGGCGTAACGTTCTGTCAGTACACTCAACAGGCGCAATGACGTGTCAAAAGCCCAGAGGCCGTCGCTTCCTCTGACAAAGCGAAGCGACGCCCTGGGCCATAATGACCTACACGACGTGCTTGAAGCATTAAATGCGCCGATTGACATGCGCATTTAATGCCCCAGTTGTCAATCACTTCAGAAGGAGTGCAAAGGGTCCATCCCTTGGCATCCATTCGGCCCCTACCTATGCCGAGGCCGAAGAATCCAGGGATGTGGGGGCAATGTTTGTGCCTAATAAATCACGACCATAAACTAGGCCGAAGGAGCCCCTTTTTCCTCGGCCCTAGCACTTTCTCGAGAAGCTGAAACGCAGCGTTTCAACAGGGTGCTTTGCCTTCCTGAAAACTGAGGAAAAATGCAAAGGCATGATCATCTCGGCCTCGATTATAGGCCGAGGCCGAGGCCGAGCAAAGTCGCGGCCAGAAGTATTAAAGTCAAATCATCACGTGATAGGCAGGGTCCCATGCTTCATTTAATGAAGTAGTGCCTGTTTAATGCAGCAAACCCACTGGCTGCGAATAAGCATTTAATGCATGAGGGAAGGTGGGAAGTGATTGAAGTCAGAATTTGGCGACAAGGATCAGAGTGATTAGACGCCAACATTCTCACAAAGCTCTTTGCAGCTTGAGAGATTAGGTGACCAGCCATCAGAGCAATAAATGCGTCTCCACGGCCAGAAGCGCAGAACTCACGATCAAGAGCGGCGGCCGAGATTCACCAGGATTTTAGGGGGTCACAACACCTTACTTCACGATCCCAAATGTCGATTGGACTGCCCACTTGCTCTAATCAGGCTCCACCACGCAGGATTTCAGCCTCGATTACTCATCCAGGAACCCCTCCTATAAATACAAGACTCAGGACCACGTTCAAAGGGTTCAAACACCAAACAAAAGCCTCCCACGGAGCAACTTATATTTTCCTGTAATGCACTTTCAATATTTTACTTGCATTTCTAGGAGTAGCGTTAGTATGTAAGGAAATCCATTCATCAATATATCATACGACCCTTGATCTTCAAGGCGCCGGAGCACCATCCTTGTTGTTCGTTCACTCACCCCATATATCATACGACCGTTGCTCACTGAGCAGCGCGCCGGAGCACCGCCCTAAACCCACCAACACCACCACTCGACGGCCTTGTAGTTCAGGCCGTGAACCTACCAGCCGAGACTAGTTCCTCTCTCGGCTACAATCGTTTGATTAGAAGACGAGTTCAAACAAGCGCACCATTTAAACACTTTCAACCACTTCAAACATCTCGACGCACGGTAGACCGTACTGGCACGCCCGCGCACAACCGCACCACACCTAAAAGCAGGAAACCGCGTGTCAACGCATATCCCCTCGGCCCGGAACCCCAGGCCGTGAGATTTGAGCGGCAGACAGGGACTGCTTGGGGAGTTTTCTAAGAATTCGGGTGGGGCTAAAGTTTTCTGAACCACTTAACCGTTTTCTAAGAATTCGGGTTGCGCCTCGCCCACGACCAACCTGTTAAGCAACATGAAATCGAATATGAAAGATGGCCTTTCTTTTGTCTGTTATGTGGAAGATTAGACCGTGTTGGGTCAAATTGTGCATTGCGACAGTCCGGGGCGGTGGTTAATGAATAATACTGGAGGTAAACAACGATGATGAAATATGTGCTTAGCATTTGTACTGCAACGGGGTTACAAGGGAAGGCTTATGGGTTGGGAAGGAGTACCTCAGCGCAAAATCCTTCCCGCGTCCAGTGCAATCAAATTGTTGGTGTTGTGAGGCCATACTCAGATGATATACAAGAGCTGCTAGACGTTGGGACTAGTCTGAAAGTAGACCTTGCGTCAGATGTCTCACAAGTACAGCAAAATACTAAGAAACGGTGAGTGATGGTTGCCCCTAATGAGGATGGGGAGGTTGAGCCCTCTACGGCGAATATTATGACTAGCTTTTATGACGTGCCAGTCATGGTTGCCTATTCCTTGGCGGGGGAGAAAAGTGGTGGGGAGGATGCTCCTATTGCACCATGTGGGAAAAACAGTGTGATTTGGGAGGCAAAATTGAAGTTGTCGATTCACATGGGCCTCTATCCTCGGAAGGAAAAAGTACAAAAGGGTGAAGTAGGGTTTCATAGTGGCAGTGCTCAACCTCGAGGAAGCCAAACCAAGGGAGTTCTTAATAAGCAAAATGGAGTTACATAATCTACAGTTACTAACAGTCTAACTAGAAAATCCGTGATGGGTCCCGGTTCATGGGCCCATCACTAGAAATGACGATCCTAGTATGGAATGTTCGTGGTTTGGGCAATCCACAAACATTTTGGGCTCTGAGATTTTTGCTCATAGAACAAAAGCCCCGTTTAGTTTTCTTAATGGAGACGAAGAAGACTCAATGTCAAATGGAATTGGTGCTACGAAAGTTCGGTTTCTTAGGAGGTTTAGATTTGTTATGGCAAAACGATGTCCAAGTCATTATCAGGTCCTTTTCGCAAGGTCATATTGATGCAATAATTTGGGGATTGGTGAATACCACTTTCCGTTTTACTGGCTTCTATGGTAACCCAGAGACGAATTTGCGCAAATATTCCTAGGACTTGTTGTGGCGTATTACAGGGGATGTTGTTGGACCTTGGCTGGTGGGTGGAAATTTTAGTGAAACTTTAACGGCCAGTGAGCATAAGGGGAGGAGATTTAGACCTATGTCACAATTGCATGATTTTGGGGCTGTTGTTGAGGACTGTGGGCTTTTTGTCACTCCAATTCAAAGGTTATAAGTTTACTTCGAACAATAGACGGCATGGTGATGGTAATGTACAGCTCCATTTAGATAGGTTATCAGCAAATGCAAAAATGATGTCAGCATGCCCGGATATATTCACTTTGCATGTCAACTCTCATGTGTCGGATCATCTACATTTTCCTACATGTTTTACCCCCAAATCGGACAGCGATAGGTGAAACGGTTCTTTTTTTAGGAGATGTGGAAAATAATGGATGGATGTTAGGAAACCATTTTGAATGCTTGGGTAGGGAGCTCTGGGTCAGTGACGAATAAATTAAAGGCCTGTCATCTTCCCTTCAAAATTGGAATAGGGAAACAATGAGTAATATTCCGACAAAGATTAAGCGGTTACTGAGTCAGTTGGATTCTACACTGGGAAGAGAACCAAACTCGACCAGATTACAGATTCAAGGGGGCCTCAGACGTGAACTTGATACTTTGATGGAGCACGAGGAACTTTTATGGCGATAGCGGTCAAGGGTCTCTTGGCTCAAATTTGGAAACAAAAAGACAAGATACTTTCATGACCAAGCTAAGCATCGATGGAGACAAAATAGACTAAAGGGGATTTTTAATGAGCAGGGGCAGTGGTGTACATCTCATGAGGATGTTGGCTCCATCTTTTGCATGTATTTTCAAACTTTATTCATGTCAAATGGTAGTAATTCTTATGGTGAAATTTTGGAGGCTATAAGGACTGTGGTTTCTTGAGAGTAGTAGAGGCAACTTTGCTTTACTTTCACAAGGGCAGCAATTGAGTCCACTCTAGGTCAGATGTTCCCAACAAAATCTCCGGGGATTGATGGGATGTCGGCATTGTTTTATCAAAAATACTGGGATTTGGTGGGAGATCATGTGGTGGCTTTCTATCTCAATGTTTTAAACTGTGGGGCTAGTGTTAAAGACATCAATCACACTCTGATTACACTTATACCAAATGTGTTTTAATCGACAAGAGTTACAGAGTTTCGCCCAATTAGTCTGTGCTCTATGTTGTATAAAATTATCTCTAAATCAGTGGTTAATAGAATGAAGTTTTTGCTGCCGGTGATCATCTCAGAGTTTCAAACTGCTTTTGTTCCATCTGGATTGATTACAAATAATATTATTGCTGCATTTGAGAGCATTCATGCTATCAAGCATCAAGGTCGAAGTAAATTGAAGAAGATGGTTTTGAAACTTGATATGTCAAAAGCATATGACCGAGTTGAGTAGCACTTCCTACGGTCAAATCCTCAAGAAGCCTTTATATCACAAGTCAAGGTGCAAGCAATCAAAACTCACCTTCATGCTGTCAAATTCCTAGCAAATTAGTAAGAAGATGACACTTCTCATGCTTTGGAGCCTCTCAATCAAGTCTGAAAAAGATACATTAGCCAAGAATCAGCCGCCGGAAAGGGATGCTTATTTTATGAAGATGAATGCTTCATCAACCAAGCATTTGACAAATTCACATGGCATAAAACCAATCCACAGGCCAAGAAATTTCATTTCATTCAAGCATTCCAAGCAATTCAAGCATTTCAAGCAAATTGAAGAACTCATGCTCTCATGACAAAACCATACAACATCATGCTCTCACGACAATATTGCTCAAGATCATGCTCTAGAAATGCCCAGATCAGCACTCAATGCCAAGAGAAAGGACATGCTAAATTCTCAAACAAAAGCAACATGCCAAGCAAAACTTATACACAAGTTTTCCAACTATTCTAGTTGGAACATCCCACCTTTGGGAAATCACTAGAAATCAAGCTTACAACAAACAAATCCCAAACTCTCCAGATTAGAAGTAGACATGTCAAGCTTCATTTCCCCAAAATTTTGTTGCATTTAGAGCTAGGGAAGCATGTCAAACAGATTCCCAAAACATGGCATGCAGCAGAAATTGCACAATTCTAGTAGCTTAGCCCTTTGAAATTGCACCAAAAATTCATTTTTCCTTCAAATGGCACAAGACCAATTCCAACACAACCATGGAGAAGTCTGTTTCCATGTGTCAAAACCTCCAACTCAGATTCCAAGAGAAACATTTTGAAAGTTCAATGAATAGCCCACAAGCTCTGTGAGACATTTTCACAAACACTTGGCATGCATTACCCAAAATTCAGTACCTAACTCACCAGTTTTGAGAAGTGCAATGGAATTCAAACTTCAAGCAGAGAAAACAAGCATGCAACAAAGGATCAACATCAATTTATGAACATGCTTCAGAAAAATGAAGGTAGAGAACACTACAATGGTGGGATGATCCTCAATTTTGGATAGGTTATCGACAACATAATTTCGAGCAAATTTTGTGAAGTAAGCGCAATCATTCGAGCATCAGAAATTAAAAACACAAGTGGAAGCAAAATCTGCAGAAACTCACCAGCCATGAATGGACACAGAAGTTGCTGACCAACTTTGAGGCATCCGAAAAATTCAAAAAATTCTACAAATTTTACAGGCTATAGTACTCGAGCAGATGAACAACTTTCATTAAGGAATAAAAAAGAAAAATGAGGGGCACGGGTGCTGAGATAAAGAATGAAAAAAAAAAAAAGGGCGGGATCACCCCATGCCAAAATAAAAATAAAAATAAAATAGAGACAACATGCCAAGCGATATTGTCAAACTAACATGCCATCACCTCTTATTGAAGAATGAAGGGGTTACTGGCTTTCCCAAGGCAGACCAACAACAACAACAAAATTGTACACAGAGATGCAGAGACCCAATACTCAATTTAGCCATGCTTAGAGGATTCCGTAGATGTTCATGCTCAAGCTCCAACAAAAATCAGGCTGAGATGCAATAGAAATTGTGCCTAGCGAAGCAAAAACATCACAAGCAAAATGCAGATATCTAGGCCAAGCAAGAAGGAACTCTTTATAACATGCCAAGAAGAGACACTCTATCTCCAAAACCATGCAACTCAAGCATGACACTTGATACAATCATCTCAAGAACCAGACATTACAGTTTCAAGCTTTCCAAGCTATATTAAACCATGTCACCTTAGCCCATACCAAGCATCCAAGCATACAAGCCAATACCAAGCATACAAGCCAATGTCAAGCATACAAGCCAATGCCAAGCGTACATGCCCATGCCAAGCGTACACGCCAATGCCAAGCATCCAAGCCAATACCAAGCATACAAGCCCAAAATCAAGCGTACAAGCCCAAAATCAAGCGTACGTGCCAATGCCAAGCGTCCAAGCCAAATACCAAGAATACACGCCAACATCAAGCATACATGCCAATACTAAATATACATGTCAAAAGCAAGCATGCAAGCCAATATTAAGCATACAAAACTAATGCAACTGTTGCAAACTACAACCATGCCAAATCAAGCATCACTAGTCACTCAAGCGAATCAATCATGCAAGCTAACTTATTTTGGGTTAAAATTCAACCAAGCCTTATCTCTTATGTCATGCCGCAAAATAAACCAACTTTTCATAACCCCAGTAAGTAAACTCCGATATTACAGTGTCTAGGAAAGTTCTTCAAGGCGACACCCTCGGTGTCTAAGAAGATTGGGTTTTAAGTGGGACCATTGCGACCCCTCCAACCTTCCCGGAAAAGACTTGGCTGTGATTTTGAAGACTCTTTGGCCTAGTTTGGGATTGCTGCCGCTTTAAAAAAAAGTTGCTTCTGCTGTGCTTTAAAAAGAATCAGCTGTAAAGTTAAGCAGTTAAACGTTTGGTAAACTGTAATTTTAAAAATGCTGTGAATATGAAAAGCAGTGTCAGAGCGTTTGGTAAATTTTACCGTAAAAGTGTTGTAACTATTTATAATGACTAAAATGGACATGATGCTGAAAGTGCTTTTTACTAATCTGTTTGGTAAAAAATAAAACTGTAAAGTGCTTTTATACTTCTCTCCCTAAAAATTATATTAATCTTTGCTTAAAGAAAAGAAAATTTCAAATTGAATAAATTCCAACAAAGATAATTATATATTGAATAAATTCCAACAAAGATAAAGAGATCACCACGATAGTGGGTTCATACATCATCCTTCATATTGAATAAGTAATAAATATTTTTTTTGACAAATCCTTTGCCCTAATAAGGTTTGAATTGTAGCAATAAAAAAAAACATTGAAACTAGGCTTAAATAAATGGAAATAAAGAAACTGTCTAAGAAGATGCATGCATTAAACTTGCAGCAATCTTGTTCCTTAATGTTTCTAGTTCTTGTGCTCCAGGCCCTTGAGTAATGTGATATTCTTCTTGTGCATCACCCTCCATCTCCATTGCATTTGGGTTGTCATTCACTTTGTCAAAATGAATATCACGTTGGGTGTGCCTCCTTATATAGTTGTGAAGTGCCATAGTTGCAATTACTATCTTCACTTGCTTATCAAATGGATAGTTGGGCATGTCTCGTAAAATACTCCACTTTTTCTTCCATACACCAAAAGTGCGTTCAATGACACTCCTAAGGGAAGAGTGTATGTGATTAAATACTTCTCTAGAACCTGTTGGTTGAGTACCCCCTACGAAAATCTAGAAGATGATACCTTTCACCTTTATATGGTCCCAAATACCCGCTCATTTGTGGGTAACCCGCATCCACAAGATAATATTTTCTTGTAACCAGTAAGATATAATTAATTATAATATAATTTGAAAGTGCGCAAATTTGAAGTTTAATGATATGCACATATTTGAAACATTACCATTTGGAGGTTTGGGAAAATTTAAAGCATTATTTCGTAACGCTGATAAAAATACTCTTATATCGTGTGCAGTGCCTTCCCAACCTGCACATGCAAATATGAATTGCATGTCAAAATTACAAGCAGCCATTATGTTTTGAGTCGGTATTCCTTTCTTGCCAATATATGGTACTTGATCTTCAGGAGGTATTGAGGCTTTAACATGTACGCCATCTATAGCACCAATGCAATCCTGCAAACAAGAAGAGAAATATTTCAATAAATATTACTTTGTTCGTAAAACAAACGATAAATTGTTGTACCTAATTTTTACCTTAAAATGGGGCATATATCTTGAATCTCTCAATATCTCTTTTGGGACTCCCTTAAACTCAGGATCCAACGGTTTTATGATATCAACGGCCATAAGGCATACAATATCAAGTAATTTAACAAAGTATCTACTCACAGTTTCACCAGAATGTTGAAATCGTTCTTGTGCTAGCCTATTCCCTATACCATGTCCCAGAGAATGCACAAACATTCGCAACATCTCAGCAGCACACATTCTCCTAGAACCTCTCAACCCATAATTATTTTCCAAGTCATTGCATAATTGCAAAAATACACATTTATCCATTCTAAACATTCTATAACAACGTTTTTCATTCCCTCGTAACATTTCCATCACCCACTTATTTCATGTTTGAAAAGAATCCATACAAGGACTTTTATGAATATACTTCTCATAATAATATTCTATAGTACGAATACAGACACATACAATTTGGTTGAACTCCCTTTCATCTTCTGAAATTAAGCAGGTTTTTATTTTTACCAAACACCTTAAACTACTTCACTTTAAAGTTAAGCAGGTTTTTGGCGAAAAAAAGCAATCCCAAACGGGGCCTTAACTGGTTATCATTGAGTTGCTTATCATTACGTTTAAACTCAAGCTAATAGTTGCCAAAACCATGCAAATCTTCATGCTAAGAAAAACAAAACGACTACGGCCAAGCAAGCAAGCAAGCATGGATATTTCATGCATATTGAAGAACCAGCCATGCCATGCCACTGCCAATTATTTTGGGCTGAAATTGATTATTTGGCCCATCTCGCTACCACTTCATGGCCCCAATAATCGAGGGGTCTAATGTTGAGGCCCAAAAAAGTCACGAGAAGCCCAAATACATTTAAAGCCCAATATAACATATAATGTTGGTCATGCGTTAATCCAAGCTGTATTTTAGGAATTAATTAATTAATTAAATAATAGTGTTCATGCCATGCGAAGCCAATAATACATTTTTCATATGTCAATCACTTATCAAGCTCACATGAACCCAAGTCATGTGGTTTATGGGGCTTGCATGAGGGATTGTGGTGTGGAAGGTTACGGAGGTCCACAAGGCCCACGGACGCTCTTGGATAATGGAGACTTTGCGCTAGCTACTTGGGAGCACCAAAGTCCAAGCCCATTACTTAGAGTTCTCCAATGTGGGTGAGCAAATGAGATATTTTACAAGCATTTCCTTTTACCTATAGAAAATAGTCATTTTTCAAATGCCTAGCTTTACCCATTGGAAATAAGCCATTTCCAGCGCTTCCATTTACCCAGAGGAAATAATCAGTTTATGGTACCTAGCTTCACATGCTGGAAAATAGCATGCCCCAGTGCTCCTTTTTAACCATTGGAAATAGGCTGGTTCTAGCACCCCTTTTTACCTATTGGAAATAATGGAAAACCCTCACCCTCTATAAATTGGGAGGCATTTGCTAGGCAAAATCAACCTCTCTTGGTTGCTGCAAGCCTCTTAGCAACCATCAAACGACTTTCCTTCCTCCCTTCGGCTGCTGCAAGCATTCCAGTGGCCATCCCAGCCATCAACCTCCATCCTTTGGCTGCTGCAATCATTCCAGCAGCCATCGACCAACATCTCTTAGTTGCTCAAGCACCCCAACAACCATCAAACGACTTTCCTTCTTCCCTTCGGCTGTTGCAAGCATTCCAACGACCATCCTAGCCATTCCTCAACCATCACAACTATGTCTCCTACTTTCTCACTTTTGAAATCCATCATCTTCTCTATAAAGCCTCACCAAGCATAACTCCAAGCTTTTCCTTCCTTCCAAGCTATAAACACCATAGCCTTCAAACCTCAAGCTTTTACTCCCATTCACCTTCTCTTGAAACTCTTAAATCCATAAAGTCTCACCAAGCATAACTCTAAGCTTTTCCTTCATTCCAAGCTATAAACACCATAGCCTTCAAATCTCAAGGTTTTTCTCCCATCCTCCTGTTGAAACTCTTAAATTCCCATAGCCATAGCCACAAACAACAAATTATCAACACCCAAACTCAAGCATATCCAACACCAAGCCAAACACATGCATTCTCATTTGCTAAACTTGTGGGTCTTTAGCTCCCACACTCTAAGCTCTCATACCAAACTGACACAATCTCATATCAACATCAGCAAGTCATCTTCAACTCTTCGTCAAGCTGCCGGAAACATCAGCAAGTCATCTTCAACTCTTCGTCAAGCTATTGGAAACATCAGCACCAAACATGCAGCCACTGGAAGAAGAACAGAGTACTCCCCTGGGACTTGCTTCTCCCTCGGGATGATTTGGGCCTAGTTCTCGCTAACTCAGAAAAAGGGGCAACGAAGGCTTGATCCACCACTCTATGGCGGTCCGAGAATCAACAAGCCCGAATGTGACTTCCGACAAAAAAAGACCTCAAGAAACCTTTCTTGCTAAGAGATAGAAGGGATAAGTAAACCATGTTGAAATAATAGTCAGAATTTGGTTTGTCGTTCTCTGTTTTAGTGGCAGTGCATTCTCTATTTTGAAACTTAATTAACAATTTAAGTTTCTCTGTTTCAAAATTTGTACCTATGAACCTCTCTTACAGGTAATCTCTGACAAGGTACCTATGGTATAGGTGCCATAGGTACAATTCTGGTGGTTACCTATAAGATAGCGAATCAAATGTGTGTATATATATCTGGAGCACATGTATTTGCTCTTGTTATTAAGTGATCGGTGCATATTTACATATCATTTTGTACCCTTCTAATTTATGATTTGGTTATGTTTTTGAGTTAAACTTGTGCTTTTAATAAGTTTTGTGTTTGTTTCAGTGTTATAAGCTTGAGACTCACTAATTGCATTTTGGAGACAAGTTAGCTCAAAACGGTGTCTGCAGATCAGTCAACTTCACGGATTGGACTGTACTTGGTCAAGAAGAATCAGATGATGAGACATATATCATTGGAAAGATACGGAAGTCTAGTTTCTGTATAATTTTACGGTTCATGATTCCAAGTCTTCTAGAGAAAGTTATACATGTTTTGGCAACTTAAGGTCAAATTCGGCAGCATCTGCGTTACTGGGCCAAAAATCACATTTGAAGGGCTTTCCGATTTTTCCTTGAGCTGGGCTGCATATGCTTGGAAAGATAAGACAAAGAGCTTCAAGATCCATATTTTTCCAGATTTTTCAGATTGGAGCCACAAGCCCAAAACGAGCCCACAAGCTGGCTGCAATGCATTGTCATGCATGACATATGTATGATGAAGTGTTGTTGATTGTGGGAAAGTTTGGTGAAGCATATTCAATACCTATTTTATTCAAGTGCATCAACCAATTCAGCTTTTATAATACAAGTGTTGTATGCATTAGCCATTTTGAATTCAGATTTTTCACTTCCCCTAGGCCTATAAATAGGGATGTTCTCTAAGCTTGTAAACACACCCCAAGGGTCTCAAACACTTCTCTAGAGCTCCCTTCCCTTGTCTCCCTCAAATTCTCTTAATTTTATCTTGCTTTCTAGTTCTCAATTCTAGCTTTCCTTTTGCTTCTTAGTTGTAATTTATTTTTCTTTGTAATGTAAATTCTTTTCTTAAGTTTTCAAGTTGAATTAGTTTCAAAGTTTCAATTATGGTTTTTGTTCTTATTCATTATGCTTATAAGTTAATATGCTAGTTTGAATGATTGATCACCATTTAGGCTTGCATGTTAGCTATCTTGGTTTGAATTAAGAGTAGACACTATGCTTTAATTCGAATTGAACTATGAATAGGATGAGTATGTATGGACATTCGACAACAGGGATTAGATACATGCTTGGTTGTTTAAATTGTTCTTCTATGCTTAATGGGTTCCTAATGCTTAATTTTAGGTTAGACAACAAATGATCAAATTAGGGAATTAGGAACACAAGGTTATGACCAAACACCATGGCTTAATCATACTTTAGCTAGAATCAATCCGTTAATCTAATTGAACTTGGGAACTTATTTGCTTGAGTTATTTCTTCCTTGTTTTATTTATTTCCTTTCTTTTTCATTTCTGTTTTGTGTAGAGAAAATGAATTGGATCATTTAATCACCAATCCTCGTGGGATCGACCTCGCACTTACATATGCTATACTACCAAACGGCTCGTGCACTTGCGAGTATCACAAGTTGAGGATGCAACTGAATCCATTTTGGTGCAGCTGTATCTACGCAACACTAAGGATGCTTATTTCTTTAATTTTGTGTGTTTGTATTTAAAAAGGGATGGACGGGTCGACAGTTGGTAGATGCCGTTTTGGTTTGAAAACTTATTCAATACTGATTTTCAAGGATACCAAGTATGTGGACTTATGTAGACAAATTTGCTCTTGATTTAAAGAGTTGAATTCATGTGAAATTGAGATGACGTACGCAATTGGAAACCACTCATCATGTTTATTGCAAGATGACATGGATGTTCGTGTTTTGCACATGTCTGTATCCAATGAAAACAAAAAATTGGTGGATATAGATATTGTTAGTGGTGGAGATTCATCGTTTGACATAGGTGTGGAGGATGATATTAATTCATCAGACAATGAAGACAGTAACTCAACTGATGAGAATGAATGTTTGGGTAAGTATACTGCAAACAAATCAAAACTTTATTTGTCTCATGAGTGGAAAACATTTATTAGTGAAGTTGGGCAAAAATATAAAGGAGGAGTTACTGAGTTTAGGATCAAATTGTGCAAATATGCCTTTGAGAAGGAGTTTAAGTTCGTATATGTGAAAGATGATTTGAAGCGTGTGACAGCAGAATGTGTGAATAAGCAAAGTGAAGGTTGCCTTTGGCACGTGCATGAAACTGAAAAAAGATGGCGGTTATACCATTTTGGAATTTCTGGACACTATGTTAAGCTCATAATTTCATACATATACATGCCCTATTTACTTCTTTTGCTTAGTTTCCTAGATTTCTAAGTTATTTGCCTCCCTTTGTGTGTTTTGTAGGCCAATAGAGCAAGAGAGCATAATTCATGCAATTCAAGCATGTTAAGGCCTAATTTGGATGAATGGATGAAGAGCTTAAAGACAAACTCATTTTGGCTACAGCCCCCTGCCAGTCCAGTTTCGTAGGTCACATTGCAAGCTTTGTTTCAGCAACCTACACAGCTCGGATGAGGCAGAATTCTTCATGAAAGTTGTTCCAATGGGTGTATACTATAACATATCCAAAATTCAGCCCCATTGGATAAATATGGAGTCTGTCACCTAGCAAACACAGAACCATGCTCAGGATGAATTTTGTCAGCGAGCAAAACGAGTTAGCAATTTGTTTTGGCCTTAACTTCTTCATCCGAGCTTGGAATGGGCCAATACTTGTGTGGTTGGATCAGACACATTCTGAACTTCAATTTGGAGTACTTAAAGTCGTCATTTGCTTAAGAGAAGCCCAAATTATAAGCCCTTGAAGTTGCTGGTCATGCTGACCTCAGCTTCTTTCCCTCAAATTCTCTTAATTTTGCTTTCTAGTTCTCAATTCTAGCTTTGCTTTTGCTTCTTAGTTGTAATTTATTTTTCATTATGTAAATTCTTTTCTTTAGTTTTTCAAGTTTAATTAGTTTCCAAGTTTCAATTGTGGTTTTTGTTCTTATTCATTATGCTTATAAGTTAATATGCTAGTTTGAATGATTGATCACCCTTTAGGCTTGCATGTTAGCTATCTTGGTTTGAATTAATAGTATACACCATGCTTTAATTCGAATTGAACTATGAATATGAAGAGTATGTATGGACATTCGACAACAGGGATTAGATACATGCTTGGTTGTTTAAATTGTTCTTCTATGCTTAATGGGTTTCTAATGCTTAATTTTAGGTTAGACAACAAATGATCAAATTAGGGAATTAGGAACACAAGGTTATGACCACACACCATGGCTTAATCATACATTAGCTAGACTCAATCCGTTAATCTAATTGAACTTGGGAACTTATCTGCTTGAGTTAGTTATTTTC
This sequence comes from Prunus avium, assembly GCF_002207925.1. Next base: position 125,846 of record NW_018921361.1, read on the forward strand.
TTTCTTCCTTGTTTTATGTTCTTTGTTTTTGTTTCTGTTTTGTGTAGGGAAAATGAATTGGATCATTCAATCACCAATCTTCGTGGGATCGACCTCGCACTTACATATGCTATACTACCAAACGGCTCGTGCACTTGCGGGTATCACAAGTTGAGGATGCAGCTTAATCCATTTTGGTGCAGCTGTATCTAAGCAACAAGTTTTTGGCGCCGTTGCCGGGGATCAGTAACATTGTTTGATTCTATTTGGCTTTCCTACTTTATTTTATTTTTTTTCTTAATTGAACAATTTCAAGTTTTAAAGTTAATGACGTTAATGGACAAGTTGTGTTTGTAGTCCAACAGAAAAGGACAATTGCCCAACAAGCAAGAGAACTGGGTTTAAGTCCCAGCTTACACAACCCATTGGTGCTTGTTGCTTTGAAGCATGGAATTGGATGTGTGTTGATTTTCCTTTTCATTTTAGTTTTTATTTCCTAATCCTTTTAATTCCATTTCAAGTTTGTGTGTTTGTTTTAGCAATTTATGACAGCTTAATAAAAATGGAGAGAGATGGCAACCTCAATCATAAGAATGGGAAGTGTGGAGCAATGGGAGAAGTCGCGACCTCCAAGTGCATCACACTCGACCTAATCGCTTCAAGGGGAAGTTCTAAACTCTCTTTCTTTGATTTTATTTTCATTTCATTCCTTTACCCTGGATTTCATGTCCATTGTATGCTTTACATGGATTCAAACATTGAGGACAATGCTTCATTTAAGTTTGGGGGTGCTGGAAAGTTTTTTTAGTTGCTTTGTTTGTGTTTGAAAACGTAGGCTTCTTCATTGCTACAATTTTTTTTTTATGCTACTGTTTTGAAAGTTTAGTCCGCGCTGTGTTCTTCATTTTTTCATGCTGAATCCAACGACATAAAGAACGTTAAATTTGACCAAGTGGTTTGAAAGTTACATGTCAAAACAGATTATATGTTGAAATTGAGCAGAACAGCAATTTGAAACCTCACGTTTTTCTTTTCTGTTTTTTTTCTTTGAGTCATTTTCAGTTTTCCTTCCCACACCAATAACAAATCTTGTGTCTAATTTCTAATATGGCTTTTAGGAATTTGATAAGCATTGTGTTAGGTCTGAATCTTATTCTTTTGCTAGCTAAGTCTCACATAATTATGTTTGAGCTTTCTACGCACCTAAGCCATGACTATACAACTCTTGCATGTCTTACCCAATTGTATGCATTTTTGCTTGTGTGATTCACTGGAATGTTAAGTTATAACTAAGATATGATTTAGGCCATCTTTGTTAAGCCTCTTTCTTTTTCCTCCATCAACCCATACAATACATATTACATTGTAAACCCCTTTGTGCTCAAACACTTAGCCATTTCTTTCTATCACCTTATCATCCATTGAACATCCTACCATCTAGGGGACATGTAGAGTATGATTGTATGTGAGATTGTAATGTATTCAAGGAAATAAATGAGCTATAAAAAAAAATCAAATGAAAAAGAGAAAAGAAGTGTGGCCAATGTAGTCACGACCCTAGGGTGATATAAGGAGAAATCAAGGTGATCTAGGGTAAAGAGCCGCAAAATTGGGCCAAATATTATACAAAGTGTGTAAATGTCAAACCAAATTGTGAAGTGATTCAATTGCAAAATCTGGTATTGTGAGCTATTCAATTTATGTGCCTTACATTTCAAATGTCCATGATCTTGTTTACATGATATGCTCTATTTTGTTCCTTAGACTTTGTGTTTCAATATCCATTCCTTTTCTAACCATTACATTACATCCATGAGTAAAGTCCTATTGATTTTGGTTTAGCTTGGCAAACTTGTGTTCATTCTTGCAAGAATTCATATCGTTGTTTGAGAAGCATGAGCTGTATCTTCATGGCTACTTCACACACACACACACACACACCTTGAGCATGATTTTTGTGAGATTCTGGTAGCACTTGAATAATGTTTAGAACTTCCTTAGTGCTTGTTTTGTTCCTTGTTGAGCCATGTCTATAAAGTTTAACATTTTTGTCCGATTGGAAGGTTAACGTTTTTGTTTTTTTTGTTTTGTTTTGTTTTGTTTTGTTTTGCTTAAGGACTAACAAATCTATTAAATTTTCTAACCACTTTGTTTTGTAGAGTCAGTAAGACGTTTGTGGGTATCGTATCTGTTAAACCCTCAGGAGACACAACTCCTCCTACTAGGGATGCCTAGAGGTTTAAAGGCTTGTTGCATACGCTCAATGCAATCGAGTTACCTACGAAAGTGGTCTAGTTAACTTCTTGTTTTGTTTTGTTTTTTTTATCTTTGTTTTTCTTTTGTTTTGCTCGAGGACTAGCAAAATCTAAGTGTAGGAAAGCCAAATAGAATCAAACAATGTTACCGATCCCCGGCAACGGCGCTAAAAACTTGTTGCTTAGATACAGCTTCACCAAAATGGATTCAGTTGCATCCTCAACTTGTGATACTCGTAAGTGCACGAGCCGTTTGGTAGTATAGCATATGTAAGGGCGAGGTCGATCCCACGAAGATTGGTGATTGAATGATCCAATTCATTTTCCCTACACAAAACAGAAATGAAAAAGAAAGGAAATAAATAAAACAAGGATGAAAGAACTAACTAACTCAAGCAGATAAGTTCCCAAGTTTAATTAGATTAATGGATTGATTCTAGCTAAAGTATGATTAAGCCATGGTGTTTGGTCATAACCATGGTCTTAAATATCGATAATATCCCCGATATTATCCCGATAATATCTGATTTTTGGGGGTCCGATATTTTAACAACTAACCATATAGTTATCGTCAATATATCGATATTATCCCGATATTATCGGAAAGATATTTTCAACACTTTTATGAATGATTTGGTCAATATATCGAGATATTATCGATAATATCCCGATAATATCCCGATATGAAACTCAAAAAATGTAGAGAACTGAAGTAGCTCATTAAACTGATTTGGGCACTCTACGGAAAGCATGTCTCCTAGAGTAATACAAAAGTAGCTCATTGAGCTAATAAACAAAGCATGTCTAGCCGACAGAATGCTCACATGCTTTTACAAAATGGATAAAATATAAAACTTAGCTTTGGATTCCTGGCTTGGTTTACAAAATGGATAAAATATAAAACTCACCAACGTTTTTTCAACTTACATTACTTACCCTACCATTCAACCACTCACCTGCTTTTACTTACCCTACCATGGCAGTAGGCGGGCAGGACCAGGAATTGGTGCCATAGGGAAGAACTATACTCGTAGAGAAAGAGGCGAGGGGACATTGTCAAGTCAAGAAGATGACTCGTTATCTATAACTTCGGACTCTGTTGGAGTAGGAAGTAGTAACTATGGTTATACTCATAACCAACCATTTCCCTACCCTTCATATCCCATTCCTGCGCTTTTACTTACCATACCATGGCAGTAGGCGGGCAGGACCAGGAATTGGTGCCATATGGAAGAACTATACTCGTAGAGAAAGAGGCAAGGGGACATTGTCAAGTCAAGAAGATGACTCGTTATCTATAACTTCGGACTCTGTTGGAGTAGGAAGTAGTAACTATGGTTATACTCATAACCAACCATTTCCCTACCCTTCATATCCCATTCCTGTTGGGATGGAATCAAGTGACACATGGAAAGAATCCGAGACTCAATCTTCAAATGATTTTGCTTATGGACAACGTCAACCAATCTCGGATCCATATGGGTGGCATGTTAACAATTACATGGAGATACTTCCGATACCTCCGATATTTAAGACCATGGTCATAACCTTGTGTTCCTAATTCCCTAATTTGATCATTTGTTGTCTAACCTAAAATTAAGCATTAGGAACCCATTAA
>NW_018921361.1:130738-144355 GCF_002207925.1 Prunus avium
ATTTTGGATATGTTATAGTATACACCCATTGGAACAACTTTCATGAAGGATTCTGCCTCATCCGAGCTGTGTAGGTTGCTGAAACAAAGCTTGCAATGTGACTTACGAAACTGGACTGGCAGGGGGCTGTAGCCAAAATGAGTTTGTCTTTAAGCTCTTCATCCATTCATCCAAATTAGGCCTTAACATGCTTGAATTGCATGAATTATGCTCTCTTGCTCTATTGGCCTACAAAACACACAAAGGGAGGCAAATAACTTAGAAATCTAGGAAACTAAGCAAAAGAAGTAAGTAAATAGGGCATGTATATGTATGAAATTATGAGCTTAACACACTATACCCAAAGAAAGTTGGTCAAATGCCTTTTTCCCAGGTAAACGCCATATTTATATGTCATTTTAATCATTTTGTGTTTAAATGTTAATTTGCAAATGCTTTGTGTAGAATGTAATAATCTTATTTCTTATACAGATAAGAAATATGGTGAGATGTGTTCAAATTTGGCAGAGTGTTTTAACTCATGGATTTTGGTTGAGCGTGAGTTACCTATTTATCAATTACTTGATTGATTGCGGATCAAAATGATGGTCAAATATGCAGTTAGGCGTCGTGCAGCCGAAAAATGGACTACATATCTATGCCCAAAGGTGGAAAAGCAATTGCAGAAGTCTATAGAAACTGGAAGACATTGGGATGTTAACCGTTCAAGTGATAATTTGTTTGAGGTTTAGGCTGAGTATTCTTTTGTTATTGATCTTCACCAACACACATGTTCATGTCATCAATGTCAGATTAAAGGTTTCCCGTGTGCCCATGCTATTGCAGCCATCCTTATTGATGTTGGATAAACAACTATATTATAGGTTCAACTTAGTTTTCAAGTCGTGCAATACCTATAGCAATTGTATGTTTAACCTAAAGAGTAGGAACAAAATGTTATTATTTGCCCAACTATATTTCTGTTTTGTGTACCAACTGAAATTGCCTTCTCAGATCACCCACAACCAATTATTAAGTGCTAGTTCCATAATCCTTAATTGATATTTGCGAAGCTTTATGCATATCACCTCCCAAAAAGAGTTTATTTAGTATCTAACATTTTTAGTTTATGTCATAAGCTTCATCCATAAGAGCACAGGTATTTTACACAATGCGTGGGATTATCTTCTTAAAGGGTTGGCATATACCTCTCTTTTAGGTACAATATCGGCAATTACCTATACTACAGGAGGTTACCTATCGAATAGGTTCTAAACGCAAATGTTTTCATTAATGGAGACCCAGTAGTACCTGTACGAAATGTTCTAAACCCAGATGTTCTCCAATAAATGAGGAAAATGAAAATCATTTAAAAATGATCAAACACGAGAAACACATAGTACTCGTGATTGTATAACATAACAAAACACTGTAAGAAATGGAAAACACAAAGCAATCTAGTACTTTGTTTGTTCAGGACTAACAAGGTAAAATGTTCCTCTTTGACATGAATAATTGGAAAAAATAATAAATCTTGGTCCTGCAAATTCTTCAAAACCACCTCAACATACACGGCAACTTTTACAACTTCATCCCTGTATTTCACAAGTTCCTAGGAAATGAAGAAGATTAGATAATAATCAATCAATAGCCTGCAAACAAGACCCAAAGCGTCTATATTTCATAGAACAAATAGAAAACATACCTATGCTACAAAAATCAACAAGCACAATGCAAATACATCTTATACAGCATATGGTACTAGCAAGGTAACAGAAAAATAAAAACTAAAAAAATAATACCAGTAAAGTAACAATGTTTGGATAAAATAAACGAGTCTAATAGGTAATGGACACAGATATATATCTGCTCATATTTAAAAATACTTGTGCTACCGGTACCACTTTCAAATATTACCTAAGAAAAAGAAGAAAATGAGTTAGAAAATTGAACGTACCCAACCAAATGTGGGCATGAAACATGACTTCAATTGGCCCCTCGGTACAGCCATTTGGTCACCATTCAGAATCTCTATGAATGAATCCATTACCTACAAGGGTCATAACAAAAAATGAATATTTATATCTGGTTTAAAGTTACTCCATATCCTCAAATTATTCACTTTACCTATGAAGCAAAAAATACATATTTTACATGTGAAGACATAATTTCCTGGATACTCACTGCTTTCTCATTCAAGAGTTGTAGCGCATCTCTGAGAATGCACGCCATGCCAGAAGGCATCCCTATAATGACAAAAAAGCAACAGACATTGTAATACAATATGATTGACAAACGTAGGATCAGAAACAACGAAACAAGCCTAAAAGAATATGACTTAAATAAAATTAATAACTTCATACATAACTTACATAGCGTTGTTGGCATCTAAATATTTCTTAAGTATGTCAACTTCATGGAGCGACAAACACTTCCCAACTCTCAATCTTCTAACACCTATTGGCTTGGCTGCGCAAGTATACCCTTGATCAACTTTTAGTTTTTTGCAATTTGTTTTCCCCTTATTGTCTGCTAATGCATACTCCGGCCGAACCAAAGGTTGTCTTGTCCTTGCCCTCATCCTCACAATCATACTGTGTTGTTCTGGTGAATCATCTTTTCCCTTTCCTTTTTGAAGCTTCATAATTTCCTTCTTCTCCCTTCCATTTTCTATTAAAAGATCATTGTTCTTCGAACATTCCACATCCAACATTGCAATGACCTTTTGCAGTTTTCTTTGCATATCATCAATGTCCACCTTACTATCCGAAGGTCCTTCCTAGTTGCATTCCATCAATTGAGTAGGTAGCAACTGAAATGCCTTAATAGGATTAAAGTCATCGATAGAATTTATAGGTGTCTCGCTTATCTTCCCACCATTGTTTGTAATTATTTCCACAATTTGGGTACCTTTGGTTGGCGTACTGCTCTCCCCTTTTTGCTTAATTTCCTACGTAATTCAAAATGAAACGTAATAAGTCAATTTTACAAATACATAACTAGCACCCAAAAAAAAAAAAAAAGGAATAAATACTTGTACCTCTAACATATGAATTGGAACAAATTTCATTCTTGCATATAGCTCCAACAAATTCCATTTCACGAATTTAGGGGGAAAATGTTCTCTTCCTTTTATGGTCTAAATTAATTTTGTATGTTCATAGACCCAAAACTGTAAAAAAATAAAATAAAGCAAAACACACAAGTGAGAGCATTCCAAACACATTAATAAGAACCAATTCGTTATCTTATAATAAGAGATGACATGCCATTTAAGAAAGGAAAATCATCTTACTAGTAAGCCAACTAAGCAACCACACGCACTTTCCACAGAGTTCATATTCAAAAGAGAGTTCTCTAGGTACTGTGTTGCTGCAGTCGCCCATATGTGTGCATCATGTCCAAATTGTCTACATACGCAATCATCTTTTTCATCAGGTTGTTTCCACTATTACAAAAGAATAGTGTCACACAAAAATATAGATAAACCATATGCACGAAATCACTCTCCTCCACACTACCATGCAACTTAACCACTCTCAATATTTGTTCCTCCAAAACCCTTTTGCTCACATCCTTGCAATCAGCAAGTCGTCTTTCTATAAAACCACTACCTACTATTCTCTTATAGTGCTGAAAATTGATTTCTTCCCCTACACATGGCAACCCAAACAGTAAAGACATATCATTTTCTGTTATCCGTTCAGTTCTTTCCCCGAAAACGAAAGCCTTTTTCCCTTTGTCAAAACATTTCAAAATAGAAACAATATCATTATCCGATTTCCTACATGCATCTTCAATAATGAAACCGTCCAAATAACATCTAAACAACCCCCAAAAAGGTGTTCTCCACACTAGCTCAATATGTGGCCCCCTCATGTTCTCTCTAATTCGTTCCATTACGCGATGAAACTTGAACAAGCCCGACCTATATTCGAGGGAGCGATACTCCTTCCTAGCCATAAAGAACTTGCAAATGACGATATGCAATTAAGAAAGCAAACAACATCTATTTACAACCATAAAACATGGATGGAATTTTGTTAAAATCGTTCTTGTGCAACTGATGACATTCACAGAATCGTTCTATGAATGAAAGTATGTCATATATCAATTATGAAGCAAACTCTCAATCTCAATTAGAAAATGAAAAGGAAAGAAAAGAAAACTCTCAATCTCAATCAGCAATATATCAACTATATTGCAAGAAGGAGGCTATAAAAGGAAAAGAAATACGTTTCCCTAACTCTGCTATGGCTCATTGAATTGGTACAAATTTGTACATATGAACCTCTCTTACAAGTAATCTTTGTACTCGTAATCGTTTGTGAATGAAATTGATGGAGATGCAGGCAATGCAATTGATACAGGTAATCTCTGTATTTGTAATCGTTCCCACCTAAACCCTAGGTAAATATACAACATACTTGAAACACATGCACTGCAATTGATGGAGAAGCAAGGTTAAAAACCTCCAAACAACGGCAAATTCCACCGGCTGCAATTGACAAAGACAAAAAGGTAAAAAAAACCCCAAAGCCAAATTCCTTCCATACTTATAACAGTCAACCCTAAATTGAAACCCAAAAACCTCGGCAATTAAGAAGCATGAAATCTACAGAAATTGGCTTGACAAGACCATGATTGATTGTGGAAGACGTGATTTTTGCGATTTGTTGTTCTTGCCGTTTGAGGATTTTTGCCATTACTTACCTGATTTATATCTTAGGGGAACATTTGAAACCACAACATAAATATAAAAAAATATAAAATATAAATGCCAGAAATTAAAAAAATGTAACTAATCCTACCTGGCACAAAAGTCAGATGACTTGGATTACTAACAATACTTGTGTGGATTGCACCCAAACTATATCATAAGGATTGGACTTATACCAAATCATTTATAATTATTATTGGGTATTTCCCTTTGGCTTTAAGATCTGTTTCGTACTGTCCTCGAGGTTTACCACAGTTCTTCCTTTATCGAAGCTAATATATAGGGATGTCTATATCCTTTATGCTTTCTGAAATCAAATCATCATGGTATATTTCATTAATGTTATCAATTTCAGAGGGAGATATTACCTAAATGACTTCATCAGTTTGTGATTGGTGTGATACTAAAGCTGAAGGCAGATCTGGAGCGGGCAAAATCTCAGAAAATATTTCACTTTCCTTCTCTTGATTTTGATAGCGTGGAGTCGACCAATCGTTTTGAAATAGAGGCCCTGCTCGTGAAGGAATAAAGGGAGGCGACCGGTCTCTTCTTGTGCTGCTAAAAAATATGTCGTTTCCCCATAACATAACATCATGTTTGTGCCTAGGAATCCTCGGCCTATGACGACCGAAGGAGAGACTTCTCGGCCAAGGCATCCACCTAAAAGAAGAAGGGGCCGAGCGCGTCGAGTGTTGGTTCTCTTGTAGGATAAGGTTGAGCCGTGAAGGTAATACCATCACAGCCACGGCCATGGTGAGCATAAACAAAGGGGGTGATAACTCCTCGTATACACGGCCAAAAGGGAAAAGTCAAGTGGCATCGCCATGTGGCGTCAGGGTCCCATGCTTCATTTAATGAAGTAACGCCCCTGACTACAGCAAAGGGCCCACGATCCACATAAGAGCATTTAATGTGCAAGGGATGAGGGAAAGTGATTGAAGTCAGGGTATGGCGAGTAAAATCAGGGTGATTAAGATTGAGTCATCAACCACCAGACCAGAGCATTGAATGCTCCTCCAAGGCCCAAGACACAGAGCCCACCATCAGGGCGGCGGCCGGGATTTATGGGGGTCACACCACCATACTTCACGTCCCCAAATGTCAGCTTGACTACCCACTATCTCTGATCAGCCTCATCATGCAGATTCTCAGCCTTAGTGTCTCCTCAAAACTTCTCCTATAAATACCGGGCTCCAACTACGTTTAAAGGGTTCAACACCAAACACAAGCCTCCCACGGAGCAAATTATATTTTCCTGTCATTTACTTCCTGTCATTTATCTTCCTGTAATGCACTTTCAATACCTTTACTTGCTTTCTTAGGGGTAGTGACAACTTGTAGGAAAATCCATTCATCAATATATCATACGACCCTTGGTTTTCTAGGCGCCGGAGCACCACCTGAAAACCCCCCACTAGCAACCACCATTAACGGCCTTGTAGCTCAGGCCGTGAACCCGACGGCCGAGATCAGTTCCTCTCTCGGCCACAATTGCTCTGATTAGAAGTTAAACTCAAACAAGCGCCCGATTCATTTACCCATCCACCCTCACCATCCTCGAATGCACGATAGACCGTGCTGGCATGCCCGCGCACAAACGCACCGCACCAAAGAAGGACGACCCGTGTTGAAGCAGATCCCCTAGGCCTGGGGTACCAGGCCGTGAGATTCGCGGTGGTCAACACATCCATGGAGGGTGATAACATTGGTGGCGTTGCTGATAAGAAGCATAGCCAATGAAAACACACTTTTTTGGTCGAGGATCCAATTTGCTTCGTTGTTGATCATGTAAATGTAGAAATACGACACAGCCGAAAATCCATGGTTCAAGGTTGGGGTTGGGAGGTATTTGGATATGGTGGTGAAGTGTTTGAAGTGGTGTTTGGAAATTCAAGATACTAGTGGAAATTCGATTGATAAGGTAAGCTGCAGAGAGGATGGCCTTTCCCCAAAATGACCGAGACATATTGGCATCAAAGAGAGGGGCACAAACTACTTCCAATTTTGTTCTTTCGTTCAGCCACCCCATTTTGTTGGGGAGTGTATGGACACGGGCGTTGATGTATGATGCCATGATTCTGTAAGAACTTGTTAAGATCTTGGTTGAGAAATTCTCCGCCATTGTCATAACAAAGAACCTGGATTCGGGCCTAAAATTGTGTTTCTACCATTTTATGGAACTGTTGAAACTTTAAACTGACTTCCCCTTAAGTTTTGAGAAGGGAAACCCAAGTCATGTGTGTGCAAATCATCAATAAACGTGACAAACCATCAAACTTCCTCGAGAGTGGCAATTTTAGTAGGTCCCCAAACATTAGAATGAACAAGAGAAAACGGAACCAAACTTTTATTTGAACTTAAGAGAAAAGGAATACGATGGCTCTTGGCCAGTTCACAAATGTCACTCTTAAAACTTGAAATATCTAAACTGGTGAATAAGGATGGAAATAACTTTTGTAAATATCCGAACGAAACATGTCCAAGATGCCTATGCCATAACCATACTTCATTAGTTTGTTTCTCAACACTAGCTCCCCTAATCTTGAAAGCTTAACTGACTTTGGCTTCACTATCAAGTGCCAAGTCCAGGTAGTAAAGTTTGCCCATCCTAGTACCACAACCAATCGTCTTGTTGTTGACAATGTCTTGAAAAACACAATGAGTTGGCCAAAAGGTTACAGTGCAGTCCAAAGCCATAGTAATTTGGGCAACATATAATAGATTATGGTGCAAGGATGGAAGAATCAACACATAATCCGAATTGAGGGAGTTAGAGAGAGAGAGAACTCTCCCCAATCATGGGGGAGGGGGTACCATTAGCATTAGACAACCATTGATTGAGGAGATGATGTATGAGAGGCAATTTGTGCAGGATCAAATGTCATATGGTTAGTTGCTCCTAAGTCGATGATCCATGTGTGTTTTCTTGGATGAAGAATAAAACATAACCTTTAGTGCAAGTTGTGGCTATAGAGGCTGATGCTAGAGTCGGTGCAGCTGAAATAATAGGAGTTAAAGGATCTGATTCGGAAGATGTCTTGAGTGATTTGCTCTTATTTCTGCAGGGAGCTTTGGAGTGGTCCCACCAATCAGGGTACCCAATCAGTTCATAACAACCAGCATGTGTATATTTGTCTCCTCCACAGTAGATGCACTTCTTCTTCAAACTAGATCCTGAGGCCTTATTCTAAGAAGAACCACCGGTAGAAGTCTAGGGCCCCCTTTGACATTCAGTTACCATGACAAAAGCTTCTTGAGCACCAGTCATGGTCATTCTCTGTTGAACTTCGCGGTGAACATAGGCAAAGGTTTGACCAAGGTCTAATTTAGGATTTTTGCGTAGGATTCCCCCCTGGACTTGATCAAACTCAAGGTCAAGACCGATAAGAAAAAGGTGAACATGAAGACGATCTAGTTCTATCAAGTGCTTAGTCACGTCGGTGACGCAATGCATGTGAATGGGACTTCGATGGTCAATTTTTTGTAAGATGCCTTGCAGCTGGCTATAGTATTTATGAATGGGTGCACCATTATATTTAATAGTGAACGCCTGTTTGTTGAGATCAAAAAGATAAGTTTCATCGCCACCATCATAGTAGGTCTTCTTGATGGCAGCCCAGATACTTAATTGAATGAAACAACTCATCAAGTCGGGGGACATGGAATCGATTAACCACCCCTTGACTCGAAAGTTTTCTGTACACCATTTGTTGTAGGTGGACGAGAGCTCAGGAGGCTTTGGAGTGTCACCGGTTAGGTAACCCAATTTTTCGCTTGCAGCAATGCGCATCTCCATGACTTGAGACCATAAGGCATAATTGGTCTCAGTCAGGGTGATGCCGGAAGGGAGCGGGGAGTTGTCACTTTGAATAGTAACAATTTGAGGAGTGGAGGTGGAAGATCCTCCGTTGATCGAAAGCAAGACATCGCTTATTGTAGCAGAACGATTTGACTGTAAGATAAAGGTATGTGTTTAGGGAGTTTTATAAGAGGATTTGACTTGAGAGTTTAGGATATGGATTTGAGGAATTTGATTTAGGGTTTGTGTTTGAATTTGAGGACAGGGATGGTCCTATGACTTGTACAACCTGGGCTATAGCCTAGGTGAGTTTTATTTATTTATTTCTTATAGTTAGTGTTAATGTTAATCCCATTTATAGCAGAAATATATTAATTTGAACTAATCGGATAATTGTAGTGTTACCTTTAGTTGCCGTGTGTCTATCTGACTCTATCTTTTTGATGATAAATTTTCATTTTTGAATTTTCTTATGAATTTTCTTATCTTTGGATTCATTTTTGTTCATCATGGTAGACCTTAGTTGGCATTGTTGGTGTGAAATAGGTCTTTTAAACAAATAAAATAAAAATGATATGTTCTTACATTATATATATGATCAATTCCATAAGCCTAAAATCTAACAGTTCAATAAGGTAAATCTAGCCCACCCCATTTTAAAATCCTGGGTTCGTCCCTGTTTGAGGATATGATTTGAGGGCTTAGAGACAACCTATGATCGATTGCTCTGATACCATGCTAAAATATGAATATAGTTTGAATACTTTAGGTTAATTGTCTTCTTCTCCATAAGGAGGTATAAGAGTTTACAAGGGTGCTTTACAAAGAAGTAGATACAGTAATTAATTACGAGAATATCTCCTAATTATACAAGGATGTGTCAACTATATGAAACAAGGAAGTAAATCACCTAATTAACTTAGGAAATAAATCTCCTTGATTTAGTAGATTAACTCACATCAAGACATCAAAACCATCAGAGTATCATACATCTGGTAGGAAAGAATTACAAAAGGGATTATAGATTATATCGTTTTGCAATCAATACTAGGCAAAAAAGATTATATTTTTTATGCTGTTATAGATTACCTGAGTCATGTTTGGAGCAAAAACCACAGCGATATATCTTGCATTCATTTTGTTGAGTTCTTCCTCAACAACATCAGCCATCATATTGATAGCCCAATTGAGTAATGCAGCCTTAGTTGGCTTTAATTGCTTCACAAGTTCAACATATTTCTTTTCTGTGTTGCATTGAAGAACTTGTTTGGGAGACCTTTGGGATAGCAGCCAAGTTCTGTTATGGCGTCAAGATCGAGGTGATGAAGTTTTACTGGGTTTGGGAGATGGGGGCATGGTGGTTGGCATGTGGGCTGGTGGGAGTGGTGGTGTGGCTGAGTCTTCTCTCTTCTCATTTTTCTTTCCTTTTTTATTCTCTCTTTCTTGTTTTTCTAGCCTTTGTTCTTTGACCGAAATGCCCTTTATTAAGTAACCCCAGTTACTCCAATTTGATAGAAATTGAGGATTGTCCTTGAATTGCTTCAAATTGAAATCACATGGACAAAATTGACCAAATTGAAACGACAGGGACCAAAATGGTAAAAGAGGCAAACCATAAGGACCAAAAGTGACTTTTTGCCAAATAATATTATATGACCTCAATTCCAAGATTGTAACATATAGATATAACAAACAATGTGTTAAACCTATCGTGGTTGGTAGAAACCCTAAACTCTCTTTGAAGGTGAAACTGTGAGCTTACACTGCAGCCGCCACCCCCCCCTTTGGGGTGGGTGGCTTCCCCATCTTCCATCTTTCTCTCCTTATCTCCCTTTCTCCTTTCCTAGTTTTCTTCCCCTCTCCTCTTCTCTGCCCAAATTTGTTTGGATTTTGGGTCATCTTGCCCAGATCTAAATGGATCTTGTCTTTTCTTTGTTTGTTTGTGTGTTTTCTATTGTAGGTCCTTGGTGACTTCTGTTATTCTTGGATGTGTCTTGCTGTCGCTGGGATGTGGTTGCGGTGTGGTGTTGTCGACCCAGCTTTTGTCTTTGGTTTTGTTGTGTTTTTTAAGCAAGTACTGCAATCCACTGTAGACGCCATGATTTTGTTGCAGCTTTTGGTCCACTCATATGGAATTTGCTCCAATTCAGTGTTTGGAGTTGGAAAAGTGATTGTTGCTGGTTTGTGTGGGATCGGGTTTTGCCTGTGCAAAATAAGAGGTTTAGCCATGTTGGCGCTACAAGTCTCTTTGGTTTGCTAGAGAGGAAATGGTGCAGTGTCCTTGTTTCTGTGTTTATTTTAGTCTAATAATTTCATAAACTCAATAGAAGTTTGTATTTAGCATTCGACTTTTCGATGCGGATTTGCCGTTACTGCCGTTGTGCGGTGGATATGTATTGTAGGTTTGAGTACATGTGCTTCTTGTCTGCCAAATTGGAGTTTTTAGGTTTTTCTGTCATGCGTAATTCTCTCCTGATCAAACAAATTTATTTTTGTGTTTGGTCACTGGAGATGTTGTACTCATACTTGGCATTGTGGCTACTCTGTACTTTTTTCTGTGTTATCAATAAAATTACTGTTGCTTTTAATTAGAAAACAAAAAGATATAACAAACAATATGTAATTCACAGAACAATACAAGAAAGGGAGAAAAATTTGGTCAAATTCTAGACTTCAAAATTCATAATCTTAACTAAAAGTTTGTAAATTCTAGACTTATTTCCCAAATCCCTCTTCTTCTTGTCATGAAGTCAATAAAATTAATAAAACAGAATATACAAAAAAAGAAAAGAGAATCAAATTCAAATAATAAAAAAATCGTCAATCACCATAAATGTTAAACAATTTGGACTTCAGTCTACATTGAATCATTGAGAAAGAACAAGTCAAGCCAAAAAGTGTCATTTGGGAGCTTATTTTCATAGTTTTGACATGTGTAATTGCGTTTTGTGTGACATATTTCTTAATTTTATTTAGCTAGGTTAAATGATTTTGATTATGAGTTTATGATATAAGTGGGCCTTTTTGAGTTTGGGTCTTCTTAATTTTTAATTTGAATAATGGGTCTACCATTTATATATATACACACAAAGAGTTTCCATCGAGATATCCCTCAAATACTTATTTGAGGGACACCTTTGTAGGGCCCACTCCGCATTGTATTCCACTAATCGAAATCTTCTATTTTTTAGATAATCATTCGAAGATCATCTTTACCAAAAAAATCACTTGAATCTGATATCATTTGACCACTCAATTGAGTTATTGAAATTTTAATATTTTCTTTAAGCACCGTGTTCATTGATTTTGTAGGACACAATTGGATGTCGAAACGGTTTCCAATTTGTCTAATTTTTTTGCAAGGATGATCTATGAATATAGAGTTAAAAAATATATGTTTGGATCGTTGAAAAAATTTTCGTAAGGGACCCTAAATAGTGTCCCTCAATAGAAGGGGACTATATATATGTATATATATAACTCTTTTTACTCTATAGAGTAGCATAATATGTATGTGTATACATGTTGTGAGATCCCTCAAATAATTATGTTTGAGGGACATCTTTAAGGGTCCATTCCTTTTATTTTTTCAACGATCCAAACCATCTATTTTTCAAGTCTTTATTCGTAAATCAACCTTACAAAAAATTAGATAGATTGAAAATCATTTCGACATCTAATTGTAGCCAACCAAAGTGACGAAAATAGTGCCTCAAAAAAGCACTAAAATTACAACCATTAATTGAGTGGTCAAATGATTTCATTTTCAAATGAATTTTTGCAGAGATGATCTTTGAAGGAGTATCTAAAAGATGGACTGTTCAGATTTTGAAATACAATATGGACCCAAAAATTCACTCATATTTAGGGTTTGGGTCCATGTGCAAATTTCGTCATGTAATGAAATTAGACATCATGGACAACATTGATGTACAAGAGTTTTTTTTTTTTTTTTTTTAAAAAAAAATTAGAAAAATACTTCATTGATTAAAAACATCGCAGAATACAACCCAAAAATGGGAAAACAAAAACTGGAGGAGCAAAATAGTGGCTTCATTAAAACCTTGCCTTAAAAAACCCCCAAGGGAGGAAAATCCAGTCAAGGAAAAAGAGTACCACAGCTCCACCTACCCACAAAAACTAAAAACTCATTCCCTCCCAATCTTTTGCTTAGAAGGCCAATAACCATGACGATGCAACATCATCCCAAACAAAAATTGCCCGTGTCGCGAACCAAATTAAGCCAATTCATGAGCAACAACATTTCGTGTTTGATAGATGACATTCACAACACCTACTTGCTCTCTTAACCGACGGAGGTCGATGACAACATTCCCCACATTACTCCACCAGTCACCTTGACACAATAGCATAGACACCAATTCCACGGAGTCAGAAGCTAGGATGAGTTGGTGATAGCCTCGTGAGAGCAACTCCAACAAACCCACTCTGGCAGCCACTAGCTCAGTCTCAAATCCAAAAAGAAAGTCGCCATTATAATTTCGTAGGCATCCTCCCATTCTTCTTTGGCTTCCCTCCTTACTCACAGCCTCATCCACATTAAGGACTAACAACGGATAATGGGGTTTAATCCATCAAATATGTCGAGGTTCCATGGGTGGTTTCGCACGGGAATTACACTCCTTATATCTCCCTAGCATTTCAAAGGTCCCCTCCATAGCTTCTTCCAATTAACACACAGATTTCCCACATAACCAGTCATTTCGCAACTGCCAAGCTTTCCAGCACAAGCATGCAAATTGTTCTAAACCCAAAACAGAGAAATTCTTAGCTATCATATCGAACAAATATGCAAAAGAGCCTTCACTTGCCTCCACACTAGCTTCAAAAACTGAAAAACACCAGAATTGCTTGATCTTTTTACAACTCCATATTGCATGAAGTGAATGTTCTTCTTTTTTCCCACATCTTCTACATAAAGGGGATTGCAGCACATGTCGCTGGAACAAATTAAAAGCTGTTGGTAACACATTTGAGCAAGCCCACCGGATAAAGAACTTAATCTTGTTTGGCACCTGTAACTTCCAAACTTTATTCCAGAAAGCAATTTGAGGACCCAAATCAGACCCCCCCCCCCCCCCCCCCCCCCCCCCCCCCC
>NW_018921361.1:146491-166893 GCF_002207925.1 Prunus avium
TGATCGGTTCATAATTGTATATTATTTCTTACCCTTCTAGCTTATGATTTGGTTATGTTTTTGAGTTAAACTTGTGCTTTTAATCCTTTTTGTGTTTATCTTTCAGTTAATTGAGCTTTAGGTAACAATGATGGCTTTGGAGAACATAATTCATGCAATTCAAGCATGTTAAGGCCTAATTTGGATGAAGGGAAGAAGTGCTTAAAGACAAACTCATTTTGGCTACAGCCCCCTGCCAGTCCAGTTCCGTTGGTCATATTGCAAGCTTTGTTTCAGCAACCTACACAACTGGGATGAGGCAGAATTCTTCATGAAGGTTGTTCCAATGGGTGTGTACTATAACATATCCAAAATGTAGCCCCATTGGATAACTCTGGAGTCCGTAACCTAGCAAACACTGAACTATGCTCAGGATGGATTTTTGTCAGCGAGCAAACTGAGTTAGCAATTTGTTTCGGCCTTAACTTCCTCCTCCGAGCTTGGATTGGGCCAATACTTGTGTGGTTGGATCATACACATTCTGAACTTCACAATGGACATCTTAAAGTCTTCATTTGATTCAGCCTAGCCCAAGTTGTAAGCCCTTGAAGTTGCTGGTCATGCTGACCTCAGGATGAGCTGGTTGGCAGCTTGGTCATGGTGAGCTAGGCATGAGCTATTGAGCTTGTTGGAAGCTTGGTCATGGTGACATGAAGATGAGCTAGGGCTGCTGGTGGGATTTATTGGTGAAGTGCATCAACCAATTCAGATTTTATAATGCAAGTGTTGTATGCATTAGTGAAGTGCATCAACCAATTCATCTTTTATAATGCAAGTGTTGTATGCATTAGCCATATTGAATTCAGATTTATCACTCCCCTCTCCCTATAAATACCACATCCATTCCACATTCAAGAGACAACAAATCCTGAGATTCACAACCCCCACAATTCACTCCAACCATCCTCAAACACTCTCAAAATCCCAAACACTCCAACAATCACCAAAACAACTCCAGCAAACCTCTCTTCCATTTCCCTACGAATTTCATCTTCCTTAGCCATCACCACTCACTCAAACTCATCCCAAATCACCTCCATATCCTTCATACATCTTTCTAGAAGTGGGGAAGCTCTTGGAGAAGCATTAGAAGTGGAGAAGCACTTGGAGAAGTCTTGGACACCACAAGAACTTCAGAAAAAGGGTTTTTCTACTCTTATTGCATTCATTATGTTTTCTCATTATGTTAACTCAAAAACATAACCAAATCATAAGCTAGAAGGGTACAAAATAATATACAATTATGAACCGATCAATAATCAAATGCGCACACACACAAATTACACTTGAAATAGATTATAACAAAAAAATTAATCAAAGAAAAAGTAGAGAAAACTAAGACGAAAAAGGAAGACTATATATATGCAGAATTGCAAAATCTTTACATGATCTCCATCCCAAAGTAAAAACACTAGGACCATTTAGAAACCTCATTTACTAAAGCAAAAACCCTTGAGCACCATCATTCATGCTTTACATGAAGAAAATTAGCATAAAAAGACAAGGAGCCTATGACCCCACTTTGAGCAATGTGGAAAGAACATTGAGTTTCTAATGTAAGTGCCTTTCATTGCTACAAAAACTAGACTACCAGACAAAATTAACTCAACTCTCAAAAAACTAAAAACAGAGCTACTACTAACCTCTGCAAAAGAGTGATCCTAAAACCATCACCAAAGAGACTCAAAGACAGAAAAAAAATATCAACTTCAGCTGACTAAGTAACTGAATTGTGTGAAGAAGTTGCATAGCCAACTGCCCTATACTGATTTGTACTTTCTTCAAACTCCATAGCTGGAAGCTCATTTTCACTTCAACATTTCTAGTTTCAGAAATTTTTTCTGCACTAGACCTCAAAAACAACATCTAATTAAGCAAAACGATTAATGAGCCTTAGGTACAAATTTCCAACAAAATGATTCACCAATTAACTAGTGAGCCAACTATGGATTATTGACGCCATTCACACAGATGGAATTTTGTTAAAACGACATTTGACCAATTACCTATACGACAGGGTTTAGTTGAGGCAAACCCAGTTATGATCTTTGTCTATTAGCTAAAACCCCAATTCCTACGAATTAGTTATGATCTCTGTCCATTAGCCAAAACCCCAATTACCTATACGACAGGAACTAAGATGTCTGAGATTTTGGAAAACCCAGTTATGATCTCTGATCTAACTTGAAGATATAGAAAAACAAGAACCAAGATGTCTAGGAATTTTGAAACCTCGTGGATGCGTCTCAGTTTTCTACAAAATAGTGATGCTCGCTGAGAATTGAAAATTGACCTGGAATATAGGAACTTCAACTGATGACACCACTGAGGATAATCCAGATGCTCGCTGATTCTGACCATAGAGTTTTTCCATATGTAATAGTGAATCATAAGTAGGAAGCCACAAATCTTCTCATTAAAGCACCAAAAAATCAGTGGAATTTTGCAACGAAAGAGCATGACTATTTGGGATCAACAGTGATTTTGGCGATCTATTGTTCTCCCTCCTTCAGTTTTTGTGTTTACATAATGGCAAGAGTTGTAAATACATAAAAATTGGTGGACATAGTATTTGCTTAGGTGGCTACACGACTGGGCTTGAGGACTGGAATTAATAGGTAACAACTAGTGTCCTGCAATCAAACTATATTTATGAAATTGGACTCATATCTAAGAGCCCCTAATAATTATATATCTCTAAGCAGATTATCAGAGTCACATGTACACTTTGTGAATCAGTTGGCCGATATATCTGTCTCAAATAGTGTGAATGAAGCACTAGAATACTCAAAATGGAAAGAAGCCATGAATGAAGAAATGCGAGTCCTCCAGAAGAATGTCACATGGGAGCTCGTGCCTTTACCTCATGGAAAGAAGACGGTGGGATGCATGTGGATCTATACTTAACTCAAAGCAGATCGATCCATTGAAAGATATAAAGCTAGATTGGTGGTGAAGGGGGGGTATACACAATGGTATGGGTGGATTACCAGGAGACTTTTGCCCCAATAGCCAAGCTCAACACTATCAGAGTCCTACTATCCCTAGCAACAAATCTAGATTGGCCACTACAACGGTTCAATGTTAAAAATGTCTTCTTACATGGAGACTTAGAAAAAGAGGTATACATAGATTTACCACCAGGATGTAATTTAGCTCCTGATAAGAAGAATCAAGTTTGCAAACTTAAAAAGTCATTATATGGGCTAAACAATCTCCTAGGGCATGGTTTGGAAGATTTACTAAGTCCATGAAGAGTTTTGGATACACTCAAAGTAATTCAGACCACACCCTCTTCTTGAAGCGTGATGGAGGATAAATCACTACATTAATTGTTTATGTGGATGACATGATCTTAACTGAGAACAATGCAGGAGAGCAACAAAAGCTACAAAAGTATTTGTCTCAAGAATTTGAGATGAAGGATTTAGGAGCTCTGAAACACCTCCTCGGAATTGAAGTAGCAAGGTCAAAAACTAGTATTTTTTTTGTCTCAATGGAAGCATGTGATGGATCTACTCACTGAAACAAGAATGCTTGGATGTAAGCCTGCTGAAACACCCATTGAGATGAATCATAAGTTATGTGAAGACATAGACTGTTTGCCAACCAATAAGGAACAATACCAGTTCCTTCTTGAAAGGTTGATATATTTGGCACACACAAGACCAGATATTGCATGTGATATGAGTGTGATTAGTTAGTTTATGCATTCACAGAGTGTTTCTCATAGGAATGTAGTTGATTGGATTGTAAGATACTGAAAGTCAGCCCCTGGAAAAGGGTTAATTTCTCAAAGCATGGAAATCTTGAAGTTGTTGGATATACAGATGCTGATTGGGCTGGTTCCATTACAGGTAGACGCTCTACATTAGGTTATTTTACATTCGTTGGAGGTAACCTAGTCATTTGGCGGAGTAAAAAACAAAATGTGGTTGCTCGGTCTAGTGTAGAAGCAGTGTATCAAGGTATGGCTCAAGGAGTTTGTGAATTATTGTGGATCAGAGGACTCTTGACCGAATTGGATTTTAAACCAGATAAGCCAATGAAGTTACATTGTGATAACAAGTCAGCGATCGATATTGCCCATAATCCAGTTCAACATGATCGAACTAAACATGTCGAGGTGGATAGACATTTCATCAAAGAAAAAATTGAGAACAAGACCATTTGTCTACCTTTTGTAAAATCAAAAGATCTGTTAGCGGATGTCTTAATAAAAGCTGTATGTGGATGAGTGTTTTATGACTCACTTACCAAGTTGGGAATTGGTTATGTGTATGCACCAACTTGAGGAGGAGTGTTGACGTGAGTTAACCTACTAAATCAAGGAGATTTATTTCCTAAGTTAATTAGGTGATTTATTTCCTTGTTTCATATAGTTGACACATCTTAATTACTGTATCTATTTTCTTATAAAGCACCCTTGTAAACTCCTATATATACCTCCTTATGGAGAAGAATACAATTAACCTAAAGTATTCAAACCATATTCATATGTTAGCATGATGCAAGCGGTTAAAGTAATGAATTTTCTTAAGACCGTATATTAGAAGGAAAGATTACTGAAAGAGGAGAGATTGGAATCCAAAAAAGAAAGAAAAAAGAGAATGGAGAGAAATGGCGGTGGTGGAGTTGTATTGGGTTGTGATACCCTCCACCTCTAGGCCCACAACGGCCGCCACTGCAAGTACTTCGCCGCCCTCTTATCCGATCGATGGCAACGCCACCCCCAAAACTATTATGGTTTTGGTCCATGTGGCTTCAAGACCCACAGCCACCAAAACTGGTCACAACCTCTTCGATCGACTTGAAAGGCGGGGAAGTATCAATCTCCTACCTCAAGCTCCCCCTCCTTATCCCAACGAACTAAGGGACATGGAAGCTCACCCTCCTTTTCTCTATCTTTAAATTTTATTCTTAAAATGAATGAATTTTTTAATAATTTGTTGACCGAATTATCCCTCAACATTCTTGAATTGCTTCAAATTGAAACCGCAAGGACAAAATTGATACGACAAGGACCAAAGTGGTAAACGTGGCAAACTACAGGGACCAAAAATGACTTTTGCCATATTATTTCAAAGTGTTTATAGAAAAAAAAAAAATCATATGAATAATACACTTCTTGTAAAAGCATTGTTGTAACCTCAAATATTTTCTCCACAAGAAGGAAAATACATATCATAATATTATAGTATTTGCTTGATCCTACTTATACTCTAACACCCTAAATCTTACATAACATGTGTTGCCTCCACCACCGTGGGAGACGAGAACATGACTTCTATCCCTGTCGTGGGAGACGAGAATAGGTTGGGTGTAAAGCTTCATGGGGATGTGATTCAATGTGGTTGTGCATTTTGGGGTTGGGGCAAACTTGGGTGGCGATGATGGAGGTTGGGTTATAGGGAGGTGGTGACTGGCTAGGGTTGGGGCAAACGGGTTGAGAGGAGAAGGGATGAGAGAGAGTATTTTAATTTAAATTTTTTTTTATATACGAATTTTTTTAAATAATTTATGGACCGAAAATGTTCCTCAATAAGTAACGGCAGCTAGAAGAATTTAACATAAATTGGGCAATGTCCTCGAATTGCTTCTTTTTTTTTTGGTCGAAATCATATCTCATTTCATTAAAACGCCAAATAGGCAAGTGTACAAAGCACAAACCAATGGCACAATAGAACCATAACACAACCGGGAAAGAACATCTAAACTCAAACTTACAATAACATAAAAACACTCAAAATAAAACAACACACATAATCCAGTGGCCCACCCCAAATACAATCATAGCCCAAAAATAAGCATTCAACCCAGTTCATACCCAAAATTAGAATTTTGGCAAACCCTAGCCTAAGCACACAAAAGCCGCCGCCGTTGACAAGAGAACAGGGAGCGCACCACCTCGGCAGAAAGTGAAAGGAGATTTCACCACCACACAAAACAGCATAGCTGCACACAAAAGACCCACAAATCTGCCACCAAGACCAGAAGTTCCTCAAACCACAAAACCATATCAACTCAATGACAACCACCCATGAATCACCAACTCCACCAAGCTTGAACCCGCCTATGCCCCACAGAGAATGTAGCAACCAATCAAAGCAATACCAAGGGAAGTGAAAACCCAAAGCCCAAAGAAATAAGAGAGTGGAAGGTGGTGGTGCAAGCACCAGAGCAAGAGCTCTATACACCTTCCGATGGGTACGCAAGAGATTGCGTTTTGGATTAGCTTCTACAAACCGCAGGAGAGGCTATATCAAAGAAGGAGGAAAGGAATCCAAGGGGTAGATGGAAGATGCTTGGACAAAATTGGATTTAGTGAGAGGTTGATGGAGAATTGGGGACTCATAATTAAAATAAGACATAAAGTCTCATATCCACCCACAAGAGTTGAAAGAGATCACCAAAGAAAGCAAAGAGGGAAGAAATGGTGAGAATGGTGGAGGGTGTTGTGAATGGTAGAGGGAAGAGAGAGGAGAGAGGAGGAGAAAGAGGGTTGAGATGATAGTAGAGAGGAGAGGCAGTGACCTCCTCCTCTCCCTTGTTGAGAAAGGGGCGGCTGGGTTTCCTAGGGTTAGGAGAGAGAGAGAGAGAGAAAATTTGAGAGAAATAGTTGGTTTTGATGTTCTCGAATTGCTTGGAATTGATAAATCACATGGATGAAAGTGACTAAATTGAAATCACATGGACCTCAATGGTAACCAAAAAAAAACCACAATTGTGACTAAATTTCATTTATTTATTTATTCAACAAAATTATTACGCAAGTCGCATATTTAAAATAAAATGGACTTTTGACTGAGAAGCATAAAACACCTCCTACATCGAGACATTTGAAATTACCAGAAAAGGAAAAGTGAAACGTTCTCTCACCCTAATAAATAAGCCAAGGGATTTTTATTTTTATTTTTTTCCCACCAAGGGATATCTGTTGGAGTGTTCATTTTTTTCTTGGCAGACCCAAAAAGGAAAAAAAAAACTTCATATTTGTCTTCTTGTCATTGTGCCACTTGGTTATTTTCTATGGGCCCCTATCAATGTGTAACTAAAAAGTGAATTTCATATACCCATTGATTTTATATATATATTACATGTGTATAGGAGGATCAAGCCTCACCCACATCTAGCCAATCAAAGTTCTCACTTCTATTGCTCCTCATCACCTCTCCAATTCCCTCTTCACTCATTTCTTATCTGTCATATATCAATCTCAAAACTCACCAACACAACACATCTCTCCATATCTCTAAGCCCATCTCCTCCCTTCCCCTTTGGCCCTCCTAACTTCTCCTACTTCTCCTCCTTCTCCTCCTTCACCACCACCACACACGCAACTCTCTCTCTCTCTCTCTCTCTCTCTCTCTCTCTCTCTCTATGGCAACCAAGCCTTTCCAATCCATATACCACAATCACCACTCACTCCTCAACCACCACCACCACAACCACCACATAGAGATTGCTCCTTCCACCCTCTCCTCCACTCTCTTCCTCAAACCCACCACCACAAACACCCCAAACACCATAAGCACTTCTTCTCTCTCCTCCACCAAAACCTTCTCAATCTCACCCACCACTTCACTCTCCACACCCTCCTCCACCCAAGCCATCTCCTTTGACCTCCTACAGCAGCACCTCTCCACCCAAAACTTCCGTGAAGCGGACGAAGAAACGCGCCGCCTCCTCATCGTCCTGGCCGGAGAACAGGCCCAGAAGCGAGGCTACGTCTTCTTCTCCGAGGCTCAGTTCATCTCAGAAGCCGACCTCAAGGCCATTGACGACCTCTGGAGGCAGCACAGCAACAACAAATTTGGGTACAGCGTCCAGAGAAAAATATATGGCAAGGTGAACAATGACTTCACCAAATTCTTCATTAAGGTTGGGTGGATGAAGAAGCTGGACACAGAAGTTGAGCAATACAACTACAGAGCCTTCCCCAATGAGTTCATCTGGGAGCTCAACGAGGACACACCAGAAGGCCATCTGCCATTGACGAATGCTTTGAGAGGAACCCAGCTGCTCAAAAGCATTTTAGAGCATCCAGCTTTCAAGCCCACAGAGGAAGAGCTGCTTCAGGCCAAGGCTGCAGGTGAAGACATGGGCAATGGAGTTACAGGGTTGAAAGGGTTCATGGATGGCTCCAAAAGCAAAAGAGTGCTCAAATCAGACTATAGCTTTTGAATTTGAAATATGATCAATTTGAATGTTCTGGAACTTACCCAGTACCAATATTTGCACAGGAAATTAAAATGACATTTGGGGTTTTTGTAACAATTAATTAATTAATTAATGTGCTTGGTTGATGATTGCTTCTACTTCTTAAAAAAAATTCTTAACATTTTTTGTGAGAAATGGGATAGTACTATTTTGCTATTTTCAGGCTAGTCATAGATTGTGACGTGGAAAATCAAACACGTATAAATCAAACATAAATAACATATATAAATTGACTGGGAATAGCGTGGTTTTACACAAGTGTTTCTCCTATAAGAGGCATGATTTAAGTGAAAATATTATTGTTTATATAAAATATGAATGAGCAGCAGATGCAGAGCAGAAGACTATGTGAAATGTGCCCAATGGAAAGCAGGCTGCAAATGTGTAGAACTTTACAGAGCGTTTCATTTTGGCGTTTCGAAACGATGGAGAAGACACATCAAAATCAGACCCTGCCCTACTCTGTCTTGCTGGTTGTCGTTTTGTGATATTTTTATATTGGCCTTGTAAATGGGAAAATGCTGCTTTTGCTTTTCAGTATATATGCCATTGCGCCAGGGCATACATATAACCTCGAGCTATAAGGATTTACTCATGGCATTCAACTGTCATTAATATAGATTTATATAGGAAATTATAAATCGCGCATCAATAAGGATTGCTGACAACAAGACTCGAATATTATAAGAAAGGAGACCTTATCAATTGAAACTAACCCTGATTGGTGTGTGGCATAGAAATTAATTACAAAGAAGGAGCATTACAATTTACGGAAGACTTGAACATTATAAGGAAGGAGAAGTATATATTATCGACCGACCGTCCACCAAATTGGGTGGGTCTGAATTAATTTACAAAAGCACAGACATATGGCATTGGTATCACACTGTCTACACATAGATTTTGCTTTATTTGTATCGACCCGTGCTCACAAAGCATGCCATTAGATTTTTCTTTATTTATAATTGCTTTTTATTTTATCTTTATATGTACAAACTTTTGTTGGAAATGAACTTTTATTTCTTTTTTATTTCTTTAAATATTTTTATACTAATGTAGACTATTATTTGTCAGAAGTAGTGTTATTTTGAAATTCTTTCTTTCTCTTTCAGTACAAGAATAATCTAAAGAGGGGACTTTCTTACACAAACTAATTAGGGTGTTATGAGGGGTTTGAACATGAGACCACTAGTCTACAAGTTAAGGCTATTTTCTATTGGACCAGACCCCGTTGACTTTGAAATATATATATTTTCTTTAAATGACAACAACTCGGGGTTATTTGAAAATTTAATCGTAAAGGCCTTTTGTTTGGAACTCCCATGCCTCCTTGACAATGTGTGTGTGTATGAAAATTCCCCTCTCCTTCCTAAATATGGCAAATAAAACAAAATAAAAAACAAAGGCCTTTTGTTTTATATACAAAAAATTATATATCAAAATTACCCTTAAACAATGACAAATCAATATTCAGATGCCTTAAAAAAAAAAATCAAAATTAAGATCTCCTACACAATAAAATTAAGGATAATTACACAAACGACTCATGAGATTTAACGGATTTTAACAAATCTCTCTCCGCTTTTAAAACCCACCAAAAAAAAACCCCACACATACACCCCCTGACATAACCCCTTTAGAAGAAAATTTAGCTCATAGAATATAACATAATGTAGAGAAAAATCTAATGGCATGCGTTGTGAGCACGGCTCGATATAAATAAAGCAAAATCTGTGACACCAATGCCATGTCTGTCCTTTTGTAAATTAATTTGAAATATTATATGCATGTAGTTCCAATTATACTCCAAAGGGGTACACACACTTGGGCTTATTATTCCTACATGTTTAAGTATTTTTTTAACTTCGGAATGAACAGCCTAATTGGAACTACAACCAAACAATATCTAAGACTTTAAGGGTACTTTGGTACTTTCATACATTTTGTTACTTTTCATGACGTTCATTTTCTACCTTGGTGAACTTAATAACTAAATGTACGCTTTCAGTCAACTAATTTAGCAAAAAATTGTTAACCAATTCAGATTAAAAATGTCTAAACCCTTAGAAACTACAATCAAACGTAAATTACAAGACCAATAATACAATTTAGCCACATTTTTGGATCAAATATCCCTCCAAATATCATCAAATCCGAAGAGTCTAGTACCTTGATGTGTTTACCCTTTGACAGACTAATACTATACATTTTCACCCGAAAAAAATATATATTGTACACTGCATGCTAGACAAATATGATCCGTGACACCAAGGAGGCATAGAACACAATGGCGCATGCCCCTCATTCTCTGAGGCCATTACAGCAGAGCCACCACTTGCTTGCGCTCAAATCAAATACCTTATAATCCCCACAATTCATGCCTGTGATGGGAAATCCTGCATGTAAAGGAGATAATAAGGCTAAATTCATAATTTGCTTGTTCTTCATTTTCTTTGAAACAAAGGAAATATTTCTTTGAAGTCACGAAATTTAGTTGGGAGCAAATTTAAATCAAAGATTAGGAACAGTGAAAGGGATAGAAGAAGTGGTACAACTTGCCCCACCAACCCAAAATAATAAAGAAAAAGAAATAGATATGAGATGGAGAGACAAATATGATTATAATAAATAAAAAAATGATTGATAATGTTCTGTAATGTAAAACAATTGCATATTACATTCTGCAGTTGGGTGCCATTTATCAAAAGCTAATGCAAAAGTAAACTAACTGGTAAAAGCAGCTAACAAAAGGTTCTTTTGCTCATTGCATCATGAAAGATTGTGATATCTGAACTGTTCGAACTTCGAATAATTCTATGTATTGTTACAAAAAATTTCATTTTAAAAAAAAAAAAAAAAAAAGCTTCACGGTATTACATTAGTTCTGACAATCACATGGGCTTTATAGGTGCTTCAAACCCTTCTGAACTCTCTCAATATATATTTGTTACTAAATTATTTATTACAAGTCATGCAAGGTCTTTTCTAATCCCTCAACAGACTTAATTTTCAAAATCGAAAGAAATTGAACTTACCAGATACTGCACTATGCACAAGGGCAGAGTCTCCTGGTATGCTGATGTGAACCATAACAAGAAAGCATTGATTGTGTTTGAGTAAACAAGCATGCTCCAGGATTCTGAAAGTAATAAGCGATATTAACGCTCCATTGAGTGTCATATACTTCAAGCAAAAGAAAAAATGTCACAACTTTTTTTTTACTTTTTTCTGGCTTCCTAGAGAAAAAACATGCTAAACACAAATTCTTCCAATAAGATGTTTCTGGTTCCAATTGTTTCCTTTTAGCAAAACAATCAGAACAATGATTGCATCTGAGCTATATGATGTTTAGATCATGGTTTTAAAATTGCTACACTAAATCTTCATAATATTTTGCAAAATTGGCAAGTGTGGCACCACAAAAATTATAAAAGAAATAAATCCATCGAAGCCAGAGAAGTACTGATTTATTATCAAGGAGGTATGTGGCACAGAGGAATGGAGAGCCTAGCCTATCATATTCTTTAACTTTAAAGTAGTTAGTGTGCCACCAAAAGGAAAGAGATCACTCACGTGCTGAATCATCATAGGACAGGCCCATCTTACATGGGCGATTTCATATTTAAATTAACTGCCAAAGTATGAGCTATCTCAGTTAGACTCATAAGATATAAAAGTACATTGCTCTATCAGCAATCTACATAGAATACACCGGACTTATAACACTTAAGTTAAGGCCTCATATCATTATATGTCTATAAAGCCTCATTTCAGCAGCCAAGTAGGTAAGTCCATATGTGAGAACAGTGTTATATCAATAATCATTAAATCATAGTTCAATAGGGTAGGAAAACAACCTCCACAATAAAGGTGTAGTACAAGATCCAAAGCGGCGCATAGGGCACTCAATAAAATTTACTACAAGACAACTATGTGGAAGTTTTGCAATGCATGAACTTTTAAACTAAAATAATTACTAGCCAGAAAATGCTTATGTGGTAATAATAATCTCCAGTGACTGAAATTTCTTTGCAGAAATACAACAATTTTTTTAAAGACAGAATGATTGTATCAAGGCTATTGCAGGAAATATGATTCTCTGTATACTAAAACACAATTCCAGAACACAGAAACTTTAATGCTGAAAAGGAAGTATACCAAATCTTCAGGAGCATCATCAACAACTTCAGCAGGTTGGTCCGGACCAATACTTGCCAGGCAAGTTCCCTTGCAGCTCATATATTTCTGCATACTGTTCAATACAGAATTACAGAGAATTAAAAAATGGTACAACCATATGCAAAGAAGAAATCTGGTTAATGTTTCCTAAAGAAAAACGCAGGGAAACAAGAACTTTATTGAGAACAAAAAAACAAAAAAGAGATAGACATGCAGTCCAGCAGAACACCTAAACTACAAACAAAGACTAGCAAACCAACCAACAAAGCAAAAACTCCCACACAATTGAGAAGAATAGCACCAAAAAATTACCATTTCGGATGCCAACACTAAAAAGAAACTACCAGAAATGTTTAGACTCTAAAATCCATGATGCCTGAAATCTAATTCTATCCCAATGAATCAATATAAGTGCCATTTAAAATGTTATATGGAAAATAATGTAATTAAAAAAAGAAGTTCAAAGTAAGTCAAAAGCCTGTATAAATATTTTGTATTGGGTCTGGAGACAGTTAGAGGGAGAAGAAAGTAAAATGTGGAAGAAGGAACACACTTCAGTCAAGAAAACCAAGTACAAGAATGCTAGATTAAATAACCCGATCCACACACATGATATATACAGAGCCATCCTCAAGCAGGTGCAGACTGTGCACCCACACAGGGACCAAGCATGGGCTCCAGTGGATATTGGGATTGCACAATTCTCATAAATTAAGTAGTTGTATTTGTGTAGGAAGGAATTCCACAAGTCAACAGGAACAAACAAGTCTACTCCATGGTAAAACTCCAACGCATGAAGTAGGAAGTACATATTCGTCCAATCAGTACAGCACCTAAATATGAGCTTGAAATAATGGGTCCCACACCCTAGTAATTGGACTTTGGACGAATTTCTGAAATATGGATTTAGGCTCAATAATAATTTGGGCATTTTTACCACAAAAAATTAGTCTTCTTGAAATTAAATTTTTTGCCAAATCTTCAGTCACTTGGGCTGTGTGGCTATTAAGAAAACAAAGTAAAAAGCATACTAATTAAACTTTTTTATTATAAGGAGCATACTAATTAAACTTTTTTTATAAGGAGCATCCTAATTAAACTTGTTTTTTTTCTAAGGAGCATACTAATTAAACTTAAGTATTTAAAAATAAACTCTTTGGGTATACTAGATGGAATAATTATGTATCTATCGAAACCAAATTTAGAAGGAAAAAAAGAAAAAGTTAAACCTCTTTACTACAAACATATTTATGTTTTTTTTTTCTTTTTTCAAATTAATAGTTCCACACTTCTCTATTTACAGAGAGATTCAGCACAAATGTTTTTTCAATATCATGGTGATACAGGCAAAGAACCAACCACAATTTGAATATGCATGCCTTTTATTTTCACTATAAAAGGGCCATGTTTTTAGTTTTTGTATGGAGCCCCATAAACCTCAGGACCACCCCTGCATGTGTGATGGCAAAGTTTCAATTTAAAAAAATACAAGAATAATAAATTTTACAAAATTAAACTACCTGATGCTCAACTTACATGTCACACTGATTAAGTACCAAAAGCTTATTTGGAACACATGATTGTCCCTTTGACTTGCAAACTGAATCGCATGATTGACCTCGCCTGCCATCCACACCATAGCAAGTTCTTGTGAATCAGCTACGGTTGAGATTTTCTATAAATATATACATATATAAGTACATATAGATCAAAATAATTGTTGTGAAACCTCACCTTCCAACAAGAACATTAATGCCATTCAGTCTGGCTTCTAAAAATGTATAATTTGCAGCTGTTGACATATATTTTTAAAAAAAAAAAATTAATCCTTATAACTAACTGTAAACTGCACCCAGTCAAAAAGATAGGTATTGATTTAATCAATAAATCATTATACCATATAAGAAAGTCTAGCGAAAGAGGTAAGAAAAAAACATTCGATATAGAACAACCATACTCCAATAGTCCAGTTCGAAATTAATGCAAGTATATCACAAAGAACCTTCTACCTAACAAAGTTTTATCAACCTATCATGCTAATGTGCTTAACATTTGATATGGCACTGGCATTACTATACTATATTCACTGTTACATTTAATTTAATTTATCTCATAGCAAAAACAGTATAATGAACCTTCTAATAGTGTGGAAAGAAAACCAAATTTAATAATGAGGCTTCTAATAAGAATGTGTCTAATATCCGTGGGCAATCATGGGAAATCAGAAACCTATGAAGGATAATACTTACTAGATTCTAGTTCACTTTGTTTATATAAGTAATTTGTGGTATTAGTTAGCTCCTCTAAGATAGCAAGAAGGAACAGCCTTTTTCAGAAACCGTTAGTAGCTTGATTTTGAATGTATGAGGTGCATGGAAATTCCTTACTTGGTCTGATCCAAAATCAAAAAGGTTATGCAGCTGCTTGCCACCATGTGAAAGCCTTTTTCCCTAGTATGGTGCTAGGTTTCTCGAGGTTAGTCTAGGGGTCTAGATCCCAGGCTACCCATTCTAATTTCTTTATCTGTGTATCACCGTAGCTTAGTAAGATTATATTCACTCTTGAGTAATTTTTCAGATCATCCTAAAACTAACAGCAGAGACATTACAAATATCTAAACATCCGTTGCCAATTTTAAAACAAAAATTCATGCTTTCAATGAACGAAACAGTGCATTTTTAAATCCAAAAACAACTATAAAAATTAGATGGAAACTGCATCAACAAGATCATAATTTGGGCCATGAGCTAGTTATCACTTAACACATAAGCAGATAAAGGAAACAAAGGTTATGCTAGTGTTGGAGTCAAGGTAACACAGATAAGGAAAATATTAAGGGGGGATTACACAACTGAAAGGACTAGAAATCCAGCCACAGCCCTTGCCACACAAAAAAGAAAAAAAAAAAAAAAAAGAAAGAGAACAAGAAGAAGATAGAAAATCAACAGAAACAAATAATAGACATGGAAGCATATGAGACATTGAAAGTTTATGTTCTCCCCTCTTCCCACTACCCAAAATAAATCAAAGAAATCCCCCGAACAATAAAAGCAAAAAAGGTCATAAACCTTCAAACATTGTCCTCATTAAAATATGATTACCCACTATGGAAATTATAAACATTGTTAAAGAAGAGTACATCATAATATAATTGCCAAAGCTGGACCTAACCTGACGAATTTGATGGCAGAGAAAAACAGTGATGGAAATCACTAAGGTAAGCATTTTCGTGGACCTGAAACGTTCGAACTTACTCAGACAGTATGACAGGCATATTGCAATCATATAAAATAAATGCCAAATTTTTTACTGTTGTGTAAGGTAGTTTAATGAAAACAAATGAGTCAAACTAAATAAGACATCTGGGGAAGTCCAGTGTTATTATAGTTGCTCTTGTTTATCATGTTTCGATACTGAAATGATTATTAGTGTGATTTATGTTTGGCTTGATATACTTTTTGCACCCGTTTTATACAAAGTTAAGTTTTTCATGTTATGAGAGCTCTGGTTGACTATTTCATCCTGTATCCAAATACAGGCGACTCAACTTCAAGTCAGTTTTTCAGTTTTGCATGTGAAAGGCCAGTAGTTGATTCAAATTTTTGGGGAGGCTTTAATAACAAATGAGTGTTCCTATAAGCGTAATCTTTTGGGATCCACAATTTCTCAATAATCCTATCTATACTATGAGTACTTCGACTGTAATCAAACACATATCCCGAAGTAGCCACCAGAGAAACCTATAACATAATACAGACTCACGAGATCACTCACTCCTTTCATATCTTGGAGGATTATTGGGGAAAGAAATCATTTTAATTAAAAATAAATATTCAATAAGTACAAAACTGCTTTAAAGTAAAGTATTACACATTTCTAATCTTTTCCCTTATACCGTCTGAGAAACAATGCGGATCCTTCTAGTTTTTGTGAATATGAGAACATAAACTAATAAATGACAAAACTTCTGAAGTTTCAAAAAGGATCCCAATCTAATAAAAGTAAGTGGATTTTTAACTCAACGATCAGAACAAGTATGTGGATTTTAAAACTCAGTCACCTCTCTGAAATGAATTCTCATATCAAGTTTGATCACCAATGTCTGAATGAAGTATTGAGGAGACAGTAACAGCATGCCAGTAAAAAGGTAAAATGATGGTGATGCAGGACGCGGAGGACTCAAATTTATTAGTTTCCTAATGTATTTGTTAGTTTCCTAGATTCTCTAGTTTTCCAAGTTCTAGTAGGATTTCTACTTTTCCAGATTTCCAGATTTCCAGATTTCTAGTTTTAAGTTTCCTATTTTATTTGGGTATTTCTGTTTAAGAAAGGGATTTTTATCCTATTATGTCTAGGTTTTAGTTTGCTATATAAATACCCTCATGTAGTTCTTTAAAATTCAGATATGAATGTTGAGTAAACCTTTTCCTAGAACTCTCTGATTTCGTCCCTTCGATCTATATTTCTTCTCCTCGATCTCCAATATTCTTCTTTGTTCTACTGTTTCTGTCCTTTATCTCGTCTTTTCGATCTCTATTTCTTCTCCTCGGTCTCTTATATTCTTCTCTGTTCTGTTGTTTAAGTGCTTAATCTAACACCTACAGGCTGTACTACATCAGATGGCTATATATTTCTTGACAAAATCTTTGTGATGAGCTTTATAACCTTAAATGAAAACACAAAGAGAACCAGAATTTGTTCATCTATGGTTCAATGCATCAGAGTAGCACATAGGTATCATTGGTAATTTTTTTCTGACATTATTCCTATTATCAACGCTTCATGCATAGTCTAATCCATTATCTATGTGTGTACCAACATATTAGTTAGCATTCGATAAATAAGTTTGTGAAATTGTTCGCATAATGAGGGAAACACTATCTATCCTCCATGAGTTGACCAAACCCAAAGACCAAAAACCACCTCCAAGAAGAACAACGATTACATCATATATGGATTGCTTACCACACTCTCAGAATTATGACGACACCTCCCAGCACAGAAATCAAAAACATTTGAATATTTCCCTGCCAAGAGAAAACTGTGAGCACACATTATCCCAAGAAAAAATTATGTTCAGGGGTAAATA
The DNA here is from genome assembly GCF_002207925.1 of Prunus avium. The sequence goes on from NW_018921361.1 coordinate 164,019, forward strand.
TATTTCTTGATTGCCTCTGCAAGGGTCAAAAAAGAGGTTTCACAAGACTCATTCCATGCAATGGATAAAGGAGATAAATAGTCAAATCGGGACTTCTAATCTTCCAAAAACTAGTAGAAATAGCAGTTGAACATTTATCAATGCGCCCTAAAGCTGTCAGACTCTTCATGCAAAGGTCATTTTGTGGATTTTTAAACTCAACGATCTCTGAAATGAGATCTAATGCAGCATCAGAGCAGCGAAAGCTCAAGATTAGTCTCCGAGAAAAGATTCAAAACCTTCTACTATTTAAAATTGTACCTGCAGTAGCTGGTTTGGCAACCTTCACATTCATTACTTGTTCCTCTTTTATCTGCACAATAAAACCCACTAATACTGAAACATACAATATTAAAAAGAGAACAGAAAAACACAAAGGAAATAATATAGACAATGGAAAATGGTAGTACAAAATTTGAAGAATTCAAGAAATTACCCTTGAGGGATTTAAACAGCATGAAACACAATATTCATAAGAATCACAACACTCTGAAACTACATTGCAACCACTGTAGACAAAAGGGAGGCAGGAATGTTGTTAATTTGCTCAATGTTCTGAAAAAGAATTTCAGAGTTCTACTTAGTGAAAAACTCACTGACAAGAGAATTTTTCTCCTTTTTCAGGGCAGCAGCGAGACTGCGGATTTAAAGACAGAGCGTCACAGACATGGCCTACAATGCAAATATAGTTTATATAAATAAGGGGATTAAAACTGACAATGAAGTAAACAAAACATGATAAGTTATCAGAAGATTTTTGATAAGTTATAAGCAAAAAAAAAGGAAAAACATGAAAACTAATGGCACAAGAAGAAACTTAGAGAGGGGCAAGCTGACCATTATCATCAGATAGTAAGTATCTTCCTAGGACCGTGTTTTTGCAAATGCGCCTCCCTTGAAATCCAACATCCTTCCTGTAAATTTGAAGGGAAAACGAACATGTTGTAAATTGTAACAGTATGAGCATATCATCAACTAAGGAAGAGCCATAACAAAAATGTACAAAATATAGCACCAAACCACTGAGACACAAGTAATCCAAAGGAGCAATTGTGTTGTCAGATAAACCAAAGAATAAAGAGAAATACAATAACCCACAGTAACAAATAGCACATAGAATAGCAGTCTGTCACTATATGACCCAAAAAAAACAAAAGAAATTTCCAATAGTAATGCATCCATATTCTTTTCAAATTCAGTTTTACGAGCAAAATTGTAGTTAAACCACCTGGAATGCCAGGGTCAAATATTATGTTTTCGTCTTCTCTGTTAGTTATTGGTAGATACTGTATTAATACTATTAAATAAATAAACAAATAAATAAAACACCTGCCCAGTACGGGAAAGCCATCAAGATTCAACATTCAGAAGAACATAAACAAGAACCCAAGCAGCATTACCACAAGATTCAACCTTTTGCCCCCATTTCCTCTGTTTTCTCAGCAACCAAAGAGACGAACCAAAATTATATTGAAAATAGAAAATAGAAAAATAAAAAATGTACCTGATGGCTGAGATTCTTGGTGAGAATTGAAGGATTAATAGGTGAAAGAATAGCAAGAATAAGTTTAATCTGGAAAAGGACATTTTCATCTGGGGCAAGGAATATGGAAGTTGATTTTTTGGGCTCTTCTGGTTCTAAGGGATGCTATTGAAAATTGGGGGTGGGTTGAATCGAAGATCATCAGGGAGAAGAAAGAAAACTTCTTTCTATATAAAAAGCACATTCAAATCGATTGCATCTTCCTCTTTTTTTCTGATAATTTGGAGAGGCAATGTATATAAAAACCCAACCTTCTCAAGGTTAATGTTAGAAATGGATACTTTTTTAAACCGTGTACCCAATTTTTTAGGTTTTCAATTTTACTCTAATTTAAAAAAATAACAACAAAATAGCTTTATTTATAAATATTTTTTAAAATGACAATTTTTTTTTTTTTTTTTGAAAAAGACCTTCTATAGCTGCTACAAATCGAATATGAATATTTGTCAATAATTTGCTGAATATTAGACCTGAACTTAATTTGCTACTTCATTACTTTATTTCATTATTACATTTCAAATTGATCTTTTGATTACAATCGCTCACCCAAAATGATACTATTTTATTATACTAAGAAAAGACTTCAAAATATTAAAAGTACAAGCCAATTAAAATGAAATTATGTACGTTTGTCCAATTTTTAAAATAAAAAAACTAATTCAATTTCTTATTTGTGTTTTTTCGCAACAAAAAAGAAAATTATGATCGATGTTTTTTTTTTGGTCAAAAATTATGATCGATGTTAACTTCAAAGTAAAGACACATTAATAAAATAAACCATATATCTCTTAATCTTCATTTTTTTAAACCAAAGTTTTGTGCTTCTAAGTTTTTCTCATAAGTGTAAGACAAAATCTTGTCTTAGTCCACGTAAGGTGATCTTCTAATCCTAAGAGGATTCGGTTTTCTTAGTTGATCAGGAAACAAAACCTAGTCTTCTATCTAAACACTTATACAGAGTTTATTAAAGAAAACAAGTGTAAAGAGGATTCCTAGTATATTATGGATTGAACCAAACCTAATCTAAATGCAACAAGGACACACGATTACTTCTTGATAGGCAAGGTATCGATGTGATGCATATATAAATAGAGGTCCCTTCCCTTGCAGCAAATCACTCTCAAATCAGATCTCACCCTATCTAAGAGAAAGAGAAACTAAAGTGCTGCAAAAGGGAAGAAGACTCTCTACAAGAAATCGTGATACTCTACTGCTACCATGGCTGAACTAGGTTAGTATTATAGTTTAAAAGCTTAGTACAGACTTACATGTGGTATCAGAGCTCTAGGCTTT
>NW_018921361.1:176943-188657 GCF_002207925.1 Prunus avium
GCACAAAACCAACTTTGAAATAACCCTTGAGATATTCATTTTGATGTAACAAAACCCCAAAATGAAATTGGAATAAAAATCACATCGAAATAATCTAGAACTTCACAAAAACACACTTTGAAAGATATATATATCCTTGAGGCATTCTAACCAAAACTTGGTTCAAAGAGACAATAACAAGATGAGCTTCAAGCCTTCAAAGAATCATTTACTTGAGATGATAGTGGCTAATTTAAGCAATTGAATGATAAGGAACAAGCCATTTGAGAGAAAGTACACATCTATAACAAGAAATTCAACATAATAACAAGTTTTGTTCATACCAATTTTTAGAGAGTTATAATGGTTACGTTTGGATGATCTTTGGATATGTTATAAAGGGGAGAATTTGGAGTAACTATCATGAGGAAACCATAGTGTTTTGAGCTTTTGAAATGAGTGTTTTGGACTGAAAACGAGGGAAGGAACTAAGGTTGAAAACTATAAACAAGTTCCACTCTAAACATTCCCAAGGTGGCTATAGAAGTCCGATCAATCTGAAATTTTGATATGTTATAATAGACAGCATTTCAAACAACTTTGATGAAGGAACCAAAGTCATTTGAGTACAGGAAATCACAGAGACAAACTGAAACCGAGCATACTGCTGTGAAATCAGGAAATGGTAATCTTATTGTGATCATACCAACGTTTCAGAGCCTATACTAGTCGGATTGAGCTGAAATTTGAGTATGCTATAGGAATCATGGAAATGAACAACTTTTATGAAGGAAGTTTTCTCATTTGAGCTTCCGAAATATGAGTTCTCAGCAGCTTCAAGAAAGTGAAGAATTTTGGATTTTGAAGAGGAACAAAAGAAAAATGAGGATGAAGATAAGTGAATGAGGAAGAAAGGGATGATACAATGAATGATGAAGATAAGAGTAAATTTATGATTGAAAAGCCTTAATTAGACTAGGTGAGTCATCCATTTAGAAGAGGGTGCTAATACAATGAATGGGAAGAAGAGATTGAGAAGAATCTTAGACTAGACTAGGTGACTCATCCATTCTAGGTCTACAACTCATCCAAATTGAGATCAAAATCAGATTTTGAAGAGAATGTAAGTGGGAAGGGGGGAAGAATGAAGGAGAGAAGAATTGCTTGGCTTACACGTTGCCTCCTTCCCTTTTTTCTACAAGGGTACTTTGGTAATCTATCACACATAGGGGTGTTTTGGTCATTTTTGTCCAACGTCAAATTAAACATACTTAATTTAATAATCTCAATCCAAAATCTCTTGATAAAATACCCATAATCTTCTCCACCATTATAACATTTTTCACTAAAATATGAAAATCCACCTTAAATTTTTCGGGGTATTACATTCTCTCTCCCAGAAGTTATCAAAATCCAGATCGAATATTGATGGCGTTGGCTGCTAGCAACCAATCTTGCGTTTGAATTTTGAAAATCAAAGATTGATGGTGCGGGCTGAAAAACTCCCAAATCATCTCCATCCCAATCCTTTCCCCACCGCACCATTATTTATATATCCCAGAAATTCCCGATCCCGACCCATATATGCAAATTTGTGTCTTTCAGTTGAAGATTCCCTCAACTAATGGGGTATATTCAATTGAGATTATATTATTTTGGGATAAATAAGTCATGTGGTATTCAATTAAGACTTTCAAATGATCTAAACAAGTCTTCTGATATTCTGTTAAGACTATTAGGATTTTTAAAAGAGAGTGGCCAAATCTAGTGGTATTCAATCAAGACTTTAAACAAGTAACAAAAAGTTTCATGGTGTTCAAAAACTTGAAAATTTTGAAGAATTCTTTTAAATGTGAAATTATGTGGGATTTTTTTGGTGAAAAATATAAATACCAAACCCTATCTCAAATCCCACCCTAACTCAGCATATTTTTCACATGAGATTTGTTCTCTCTTTCTCACTACTACAGAAGATGAACTGACTTGCATTTGAGTTCAAAGGCCCTTTGATATTCATAGATTTTTCCCATTAGATTTTTTCTCTCTCTGCCAGAGAAGATGAACACCCTTTGATATTCTCGTTTGAGTTGAAAGGCCCTATTTTGAAGATGAACCCTATCTATTTTTTTCTCTCTCGGTTACTCCAAAATAGATAGGATTTGACGGATCGTCAATCAAGAACCATTCACATAAACCCAATACTGATATGCCCAAAGTGATACAAAACCAAAAATCCAATCTAAGATCAGCAAAAGCTTCTAGGCGTCAGTAGGATTGATATCTCTCATTAATCCTTGCACGTGCTGAATAAAGTACTTAGAGTTTAATCCAATTTATGTTACAAAAACAGAGAAAAGAACAGCTGGAGTGTTTTGGCATGCATCAAAACACAAACAATTATTCGAAAGAACAAATACCTAACGACTTTCTAAGAGTGTCAAATCGAAGATTATCTAAAGGTTTTGCAACAAGACGTTTAAGATCCAAATTTTCTAAAGCAGCAGGTTCATGCACAATATTAGTGGAGCCAAACATACAATTATGGTTTTCCTTTTTCCTCCAAACTAACTTTGTCTTAGTTGATGGCAATGAATAAAAAGAAGATAGTATGGATAAGCGTTTTACCTCTTTCATAAGATTTGTATGTTGGATACTTACTTTTTCACCCATGACATGAGAATTTGAACTAACAAATTCGTTTCGAAGCTTATTGCATCTTGGTCTAATGTGGCCACTGTAGGAAATTCAAAACATTTTTCCAAAGTTCATTTGAATATTAAACATGCATTTAATCAAATTAATCGCAGCGGAAGTCTAAGGTGGTTGTTTAAATTCAAAAACAAAACTTCTTCCAAGTATCTTAAGCCATGAACATTGATATGTTTTTCATAAATGAAAATTCAAGAGAAAGGATAAGATATAATTACCCTTGAAGCAATTATATGAACCAATTTGTGTTTGGTCTTCTCTTGATGATTTCCTCTTTGTTGATCTCCTCTTTGATCTTTGATCTTTGCTCCTTGATCTTTCTCCTCCATGTGAGCCACAAAAGTATATGGCCTCTAAGTCTCCACACCAATGGAACCTTGAAATGAGAAGAAGTATCTTGAGAATACTTGGATGCTAGTGCAAGATTCTCAAGATTGGTTTCAATCTAAACCACTTTGAAAAATGAAAGTATTTCACTCTTGAAAACTCTCCTTTTTCTCTCTTTGATCTCCCAAACCTATTTGGTTGATGTTGGATTGTGTTTGTGTGTTAATGAGCTTATGGAAACAATTCCCATACACATTCACTTAACCATTTTCGGCCAAATCCCATTGGGCTTCCAAAATTGGGCCTTATGACACTTAAACCATAATATTTAGTTGTCTTAAGCCCTTGGGCTTAATACCCAACCATTTGGGCTTCCCGTTAACTATTACCGAGGCCCAAATACGTTTTTACACGTAGTAAATCATCCACATCAAATCAATCAAATTGATTTCCTCATTCTCATTTGTATTACTCAAAGTTAACCATTTAAGGTGTGCGATCCATTAGGTTCTAATTAGCAAGGAAGTGGGAAAATATTAGAACTCTTTCTAACCAACTGGAATTAAAACCCCTTTTTAATTCTTCCTTTAATTGGATCGATCACAATCAATCCTAGTACTTCCACAAGCCAAGAGTGACATCTAGCAATATATCAAGGCTACCCAAGCTAACCAGAATAGATGAAGAACCTATTCAGTTGGAATTGCAATGCAATACGATCCTTCTCTTATACAATGTTTCAAATCATATTATTAGGGTACGGATTGATTATGTCAAACCCCTAATACGATTTATAACCTCATGTGATTCAAAAGAACACGATTAAGAACAACTTTCTAAATCAAGCTCAAAAATACTTTGGCCAAAGATTTACTGAATCACATCTTGAAACACTCTCCTTCTTTATCGAAAGTAGAGATTCCATAAATTCTCCAAACACTTCACAAACACCTTTCTCTTCCTTCCCTAAGTTCTCAAATTCTCCAAGTTCACAAACATCCTCCAAGTTCTCAACCGCTCTCTTCCAAAATCCACAAAGCTCTCAAAACACCTCTCTACTTTCTTCTCCAAATGTCACATGTTCTCAAACACTCTCTTCCAAAAATCCACAAAGTTCCCAAACACCATTTTCCTTACTCTTCCAAAAGTCTCCAAATCTCTCAAACACTTCTCCCTTCTCTTCCTCCAAATCTCTCAAACACATGTTCTTCCAAAATTCTCTAAAGTTGTCAAACACTTTCCTCTCCCTCCTCCAAGCTCTCAAACACTTTGCTTTCTTCCTCAAATTCTCTTAATTTCTTTAATGTTCTTTTAGTTGTAATTTATTTTTCATTGTAATGTACATTCTTTCTTCTTGTTTTGTTTCTTTTGTTTTCATTTTTGTTTTGTGTAGGAAAACTAAATTGGATCATTCAATCACCAATCCCTGTGGAATCGACCTCGCACTTACATACGCTAAACTACCAACGGTTCGTGCACTTGCGAGTATCACAAGTTGAGGATGCAGCTGAATCCATTTTGGTGCAGCTGAATCTACGCAACACTATTACCGAGGCCCAAATACGTTTTTACACGTAGTAAATCATCCACATCAAATCAATCAAAATGATTTCCTCATTCTCATTTGTATTACTCAAAGTTAACCATTTAAGGTGTGCGATCCATTAGGTTCTAATTAGCAAGGAAGTGGGAAAATATTAGAACTCTTTCTAACCAACTGGAATTAAAACCATCTTTTTAATTCTTCCTTTATTTGGATCGATCACAATCAATCCTAGGACTTCCACAAGCCAAGAGTGACATCAAGCAATATATCAAGGCTACCCAAGCTAACCAGAATAGATGAAGAACCTATTCAGTTGGAATTGCAATGCAATACGGTCCTTCTCTTATACAATGTTTCAAATCATATTATTAGGGTACGGATTGATTATGTCAAACCCCTAATATGATTTATAACCTCATGTGATTCAAAAGAACGTGATTAAGAACAACTTTCTAAATCAAGCTCAAAATACTTTGGCCAAAGATTTACTGAATCACATCTTGAAACATTCTCCTTCTTTATCGAAAGTAGAGATTCCTTATTGTACATTCACATGCCCCTATGATGAATTAAGAGATCCCAACAACACTTAAGACAAATCTTTTACGGCTTGCCTTTAAGAGCTATCAAAGATCAATAACGCATCACAAGACAACCATGATGCCTCAGGTCTAAGGACTAATTTGCATTATTGCAACTATGAGTTCTCATTTGACATGTAGATAAATACTCCATATGAGAACTACGGTTGATCGCGTTCAGTGTACTCATTCACTAATGAGCACCCACATTCTTGTATTAGTGTCAACTACACAAATGGTTTGAGACTAACCATCCTCCCAATTGAGCATACATAATATGCGCTAATCTTGACGGTTTATCAATGCCCATTTGATAACCTATGATTAGGAACATTTTGGGATGCTACAGTTAGAGATTAAAGGTCTCCCGAATCTAATCTTTTTTAGATTACTTTATCTCTTATTTAGCATACCCTGGACATTTGTTTCTTTACACGATGTAAAAGATAACAAATTAAGTTTGCCCTTTATATATCATATATGAAATGTATTCTAAGGAGATCACATCAAATGTATTGGCTCTTAGGGCACATTTCTAACAGCCACGAGTTCCACAAAAGTGACAAATTGGAATGAATTTCTTGACTTCATGGGTGGCAGAAGGTTCAAGTGGTGAAGAGGATTTGACAAACTTTGTAGACACAGCGGAAGACTTATTACTTGGTTCAAATCCCAAGCCTCGTTTGTCACCATCTCTTCTTCCCATGCTAATCATCTTGTCAATTTTTCTGCACCAATGGTCAAAGAAACAATCATTTCCTTTGAAGTTTTAAGTTCAAGTTCAAGGACTTGGTTGTCATAAGTTAGAGATGCAATTAATTTATTCTGATCAGTCAACTTTTTCTACAAAAACATTAATTTTTCGTTCATACATGTAATTACCTTTTCGGATTGAACCTCGTTTGCAATCCTGCTATTTTCCAACTTCAACTCAGCAACAGATTTGATGAGCTTGACCTTTTGTTTATTGAGTTTTTGTGAGGTTGCGAGCAAGTCATCGTATTTCTTCATGATAAACTCAATTTTCATATCTTCACAATCATCATCCTCATGTGATTCATCCAAGCTAACTGTGGTTATGAGTGCAACTGTCTTTTCATCATTCTCGGATTCCGATTCACTACCACTCCAAGTTGTATTCGATGCTTTGTTCTTCCCATCTTTTTGCTTCTTCAAAGTGTTAGCATATTCAGAAGATATGTGACCATAAAACATTTGACTTTTCCTTTTGAATTTTTCTTGTCATTTGACCTGCAAGATTTAGAAATAACATCAGTATAATAAATATTTCTAATTTTCTTAATATTCAGACCTGAGTTGTTTCGTGAGTCTTGATCCTTAGAATTTGAATTCTTAAGGAAACTCTTGAATTGTCTCAATGTAGCATGATCCATCCTACAATATTCCGAATCTCACTAAGTGTGTCTAGCGACCGGCTCTGATGCCAATTTAAAATACCTGTAAGATGACTAAGAATGCCTAGAGAGGGTGCATAGGCCAATTTAAAAATATAATCAATAAATAAAAATAAACTTCAGTAGCAGGATTGATATGGCTAATCAATCCTGGAAATGTACGAAGCATAAAATAAAGGAACAAGCAAAGAATTATTTTACGTGGTAAAACCCCACCTCTAGGGAAAATTCACGGGACTCCTTAGTCCAAAACAAATCCACTATAAAATGATGATTACAAGAAATACTCACACACTTAGTATCCGTTTGGCATTGCTTATTTGGGGTGATAAGTGATTTTAAAAAAAAATTGGGAAGCCCAACCCGTTTGGTAAATTATGAGAAAATCACTTATTGTTAAAAAAAATATTGTGAGAGAAAGCTATAAGGGAAACCAGCTAATGAGGTGCTTTTATTTTCTGATTATGCAGGAATCAGTTTCGAAGAGGTGCTGAGTTTAATGATTATGCGGCAATCATTTTCTGATTGTGCTGAAATCAATACCAACAATACTTTTAACAAAAAGTTTACCAAACGCCAAATTGCTTTCTCTCATAGCAAATCTGACAGCAATTATTTTCACAGCACAATAATACCAAGTTGGCTCTTATCCTAAACACATTCTAGATAATGTTTACCGACTTCTTCGTAACTTAACTTTTGTCACGGGATGATCTTTTGACACTCCTTGTGACAGGACCCAACCCAAATTCCACTTTGTAATTCGAGCTGAACCCTGTGTGTGTCTAACATGTCACATCCCGGGATCGGCTCTGTCGTAGCACGATGGTGTCCGCTTTGGGCCCCCCTCTCCGCCCTCACAGTTTTGTTTCTGGGAACTCACGAGCAACTTCCCAATGGGTCACCCATCATGGGATTGCTCTAGCCCCAACTCGCTTAACTTCGGAGTTCCCATGACTCCGAAGCCAGTAAGTTCCCAAAAGGCCTCATGCTAGATGGATGCGGGCATGTACATATAAGGCACATCACCCCCCTCTCCATTGGTCGATGTGGAATCTTACATGACACCTGGCGGGTGCTGGGCACAATGACCAAATTGCCCTTCTAGCTAAAATCCAAACTCATTTCAAGTTTGACTTCTGCTGGAAATCCGGCAGAGTCTCCCCTATAATTTGCTCATTTCCCAAAAATTTTACATGCCAAATAAGCATATATACATATCCCAACTGCCAACATGTATTCGATTTTCATCCAGACAAATCAACTAAAATTAAACAGCCTCTGGCCTCTCATAACCAAATAGATTGTTATGCCAGGAACAACTGATTCAAAGATACAACACGAATACGTTCCTAGGTTTCGAAATAACTTAACTGAACCACTTTTCAATCACTTGGTCTCGTGGCTGCACCTAGTAACTCTAGGTTGCCTACGTACCCTTTACAAGGGATCAAGCCACACGTAGTTCTTTCTCTTTTTATGTTGCACTTGCTATACTTGAACAAAAACCGAACATGCATATTGGTATTTATATGACAATTTATATGTTTGCATAAGTCTTTACACCGGTTAAAACATTTCAAAATAAAGATTTCTCTTCCACCTAAGTGTGCCTATCACTATTCGACAATTTCTCATGTCCCAGTCTGTGACACGTCCTTGCAGGTCTCGGTAACACATAGTCGACCCAAGCCGCAATTTCTCGCATGACTGAGGGGACTTTTAGTCGTCTTGATCTGCGGTTCTCAAAAAAGAAACTATTTCTTATCCATTTTAAATCATGTTGCCATTATCCTTCTTACTTTCCAAGTTATTCTCAATTTTAAATATAATAGAATATAACTCGAAATATTTGAATTAAAATACTTATGCTTGGAAAGCAATAGACATTAATACTTATCCAAGATCAAATAATGTAAACTTAATTGCATAAAATCATTTATAAACAAAAGTCAACTCTCTAAACTCCTTCTAATTCATAAATCACTTAATATATTACTGGTTTAGATTATATATATATACTAGCCTCTCTGCACGCGCTTCAATGCCTGCGAGAGGCTCTTTTTAAAAAAAATTAAATTTATTTTAAAATTAAAAAAGATAATGGTTAGTTGTGTTCCATAAAAATAGGATCCATTATCTGATTTTCTTTTAATTTTTTTTAAAAATATAAAAATGTGTGAATTTACCATATTATCCTCATTTAATTAATAATTTTAATTCTTAATGTTTGCTTTAACCAAGGGCATTTTCTGGTATTTTGAATGTTTCACCATTCTCTGCCTTTTGCTTTATATATACTAGCCTCTCTGCATGCACTTCTGCGCCTGCAAGAGGCTTTTTTATTTTATATATATAAATTTAAATTTATTTTAGAATTAAAAAAGATAATGGGTTGTTGTGTTCTGTAAAAATAGGATCCATTATCTGATTTTTCTTTTAATTTTAATTTTTTTAAATATGAAAAAGTGTGAATTTACCATATTATCCTTATTTAATTAATAATTTCAATTCTTAATGTTTGCATTAACCAAGGGCATTTTTTGGTATTTTGAATGTTTCACCACTCTCTGCCTTTTGCTTTATATATATACTAGCCTCTCTACATGCGCTTCCGCGCCTGCGAGAGGCTTTTTAAAAGAAAAAATTAAATTTATTTTAGAATTAAAAAAGATAATGGATAGTTGTGTTCCATAAAAAGAGGATCCATTATCTGATTTTTCTTTTAATTTTAAAATTTTTTAATATGAAAAAGTGTGAATTTACCATATTATCCTTATTTAATTAATAATTTCAATTCTTAATGTTTGCATTAACCAAGGGTATTTTCTGGTATTTTGAATGTTTCACCATTCTCTGCCTTTTGCTTTATATATATAGATTATATAGATGCATGCGCTTCCGCGCCTGCGAGAGGTTTTTTTTAAAAAAATTTAAAATTTATTTTAGAATTAAAAAAGATAATGGGTAGTTGTGTTCCATAAAAAGAGGATCCATTATCTGATTTTTCTTTTAATTTTAATTTTTTTAAATATGAAAAAGTGTGAATTTACCATATTATCCTCATTTAATTAATAATTTCAATTCTTAATGTTTGCATTAACCAAGGGTATTTTCTGGTATTTTGAATGTTTCACCATTCTCTGCCTTTTGCTTTATATATATAGATAGATTTCTTCACATCAAATTGATATATTGCATATGTCTTAATAACTTAATTGAAATATATATATGTCTCTCTCTTTTACTGGTAAAATAACCTCATCGCTTAAGAAAATAGTAATAAACTTTATTAAACCCTTAAAACTTGTAACCATTCATTCCCTGTCTTATAGTATCAAGATAATAAATGTTAAAACATTTGCTCAGAGCATCCACAGTGGGGGGGTGTAAATTCGGGGGTGTAAAGCCACTTTTACATCCCCTTTACACCTCCGGGGGGTGTAAATATGTTTTTTGCTCCAGTGGGGGGGTGTAAATTCGGGGGTGTAGCCGTGGGTCCCAGCCGTTTATGTTGACTTTTCTTCATTTTTCTTCTCTTTTCTCGGGTGGGTCCCGCCTGCAAGGAATGTAAAAATGGATGTAAATATACATTTTATTTTACATCCCCATGGTGGTGATGTATATTTACATCCATTTACATCTCACCATTGGAGACGATTCCGGTGACTCGGGGTGTATATTTAACATACACCCCCATATACACCCTCCCACTGTGGATGCTCTCATAAAATACCATCATAAAGTCCTTAATTGTAATTTTAAAACATCTAAAAACTTAAGTTCTCTCCACCTAGGCGTACTCCCAATCCTAATCCATCAATTCCATTATTATTCTGTCATTTCCAAATATCCCGACAATTCCATCTTCGCAGGCCTCGGAAACACAAAGTTAACCGAGCCGCATTCCTCGCAGGCCCCGGAGACACCAAGTCAACCCAAGCCTCATTCATTGCAAGCCTCAAGGGACCATTAGTCAACCTAAGCCACATTCCTCGCACCACACGGTTTAGGCGTTCCCGAAACTCGTGGGGCATTATCAGAAATAACCAAATTGTTTCAAGGCTACTGGGGGGTACTCCTAAGGTGGGTTTGAAAACCATATTATGAAAACTTATCTTGAAATTCCTTTTTATTTCACAAATTATACTTAAATTCCTTTCTCAACTTTCTAGGAATCAGTTCTCAACTACCGGTGATTTACACTACATACTGTTGAGAACTAGTGTCCATAATTCATCATTTTCAACTGCGGAGTATAAGTATTAAATATAGACATGCCCTTAAATATTTAATTAGTTTATTAATCAGGTCAATCTCAGGTTAATAAATCATTCCGGTCATGCATAATCTTCAATTTTTGAGAATAATCTCTAGATATGCCGTTAGTCACTATACTATACTTTCAAATAACAATTAATAGAAATATGTACAGTGTAGCGATTTATATATACAAATATATATATATATATATATATATATATATATATATATATATATAAGATTTTGGAGATAATATACATACTATTCGTTAAATCTGAGGGTTGAAGAGGATGAAATCAAGAAAAGGGTATGCCAAATTTTGAAGATCTTGAATATTTTTCTGACCTATCACCAGTTGGGTTTTTTTATTGTCATCTGATAAAACAAAAAGGTTAATTTGTAGTTGGTACAGAGAAAATGGTTGGAGAGAGAAAGGAAGAAGAAGATGGAGATAGACATGTCGAAAAAGAAGATAGAGATAGACAAGTTGAAGACGAGATGTGTAGTGCGGGTGGGGACGAAGAGGGAAAATGGAGGAAAAAGAGGAGATGTCTGATGGTTCTCAGTTAGAGCAAGTCCACCATTGCTTCAAAACTGGGCAAAAGGCCCCCCAGGCCAGCCAAACAGGCCTCCAGCGCGCAGCCTCAAGCCCAGCCATGGGACCCACCAGCCTGGGCAAGCCCACGGGCAAATCCTGCCTGGGCTCAAGCCCGAAGGCGCTGATGTCATGTTGGAGTCAGCGAGCAAAAAAATTCAAAAAAAACCAAAAAATTATGGATGTTTTCCCTATAAGTACATAACAATTTTATTCACTTTCTAAATTATTTATATTTTGTTGCATAATCTTTTTTTTTTCTTGCCCTTGCCCTAGCCTTTTGGGGTGGAACCAAAAAA
>NW_018921362.1:0-68514 GCF_002207925.1 Prunus avium
ACTTTATATATTTCAACATCGTTGTGTGTCTTGATTTATACACATTATATAAATCGATATACTTTAAAATTGGGAACCAAAGAGAATTCCAGATTTTTGATGATCAAGAGGAGCTAGCGTGCAAATTCAACTGAAGGGCTTGTGACGATGAAGGAGGCAAGGCACATATTGTAAACAAAACAAAAGGTTAAACACATAAAATGTGAGTGCAGGTGATTGGTTGGTAGATAATTAACCATTTCTTTTATTATAATCCTGTTTTCCTTTTTTTATTTTCCTTCAGATTGATTCCAAAACAGGTATGATAGATGATGCAGATGCATTAGATAGTCCTGGAAAATGTTGCAGCACTATACAAATTACAATATTAATGCATGTAGGGAGAAAATCCCATGACAAGGATAACAGCGGCCAGCTTTGGTTCTACATCCTCAAGTATGCATCCATTGCTTTTGTGTTAGTGGAAATTACACATCCAGAATGATCCACTTCAAGCAGGAAGCTTAAGCTCCTCGTGTTTCTTCCAGCTGAAGAAAAATCAGAGTAGCTTGTTGTTAGTAGGAAATAGCAGCACTCAAAGTTCATTATCAAAATTGGTTTCACGTATTGGTGCCATTTTCCAGCAGCAAACAATCATGTTCCTAGAAGCTAGATCAGATATGCTGGTTTTTAACAATGCGCATGGAAACAAGTTTTCAAAGCCCTTGCTAGGTATTCCAACATGTTTCTGGCTTCCACGCACACACGGAAATGAAACAAACTATTCTTAGGGGAACAATTAAAGACAAAAGAGTAGAATAATGAAGTTACCTCTTAATATAGTAGTAGAAAAAGTCAGCATAAAGAGCAGTCTGAACAAGGCCTGAAACCCAAGCTGTTTTGGGCATTTGACAACAAGTTATAATTCGTTGTATCAATTTTTAGCTAAAATGGGATACAAGAGTATCAAGTGCAAGCTATAACAGAGAACTTACGTATCCAGAGAACTCTGTGAAGCTCTGTGAAGAAACGATAAATCCAATTGAGAAGATATAGGGCTCGGTAAGCACTGCACAGAGACACAGTTACCAAACAAATATAACACCACAGATAATAAATTTAATCCGAAAAGCATAAACAAGGTAGTAGAAGTGAATCTATGATCCTTACTAGTTGTAATCAAGTTGCATTGCAGATAAGAAAGTGGATATTACAAAAGCAAATTCATTTTTATGCCTCATGGGAATTGGAACATACCCAAGAAGGAAAACGTAGTTTCCAGTTAAGTTATCAATGTTTCTTGACCTTTGTAGTAAAACCAATTGTGGTAAGATTGCTACGGCTTCAAGATATATCGAAAATGCCCACAGAACCTATTACAACAGAATAGATCAAAGCTTCTATCAGATGTGAGTAAAAAGTAACAGCATCATACAAACTGATGGGGGTTAAAAAAGAAAACTGGATGCAAGCTTTCTTTCCAAACAACTGGCAGTGGCAGGTGATTCATTTAAAGGCATAATAAGCTGATCAATAAGGGCATAAGAAAGAGGAGGATAAATGCCTCGTACCTCAATTACTGTAAAAGAACGCGGAATCAGAAGAGCCAGCCCCAAGCATAAAAGGATGAGATAGTAATGTCTGAAAGTATCTTGATCTTTGTTGTAGGTTTGCTTCACTACTTTATGGTACCTCATGTGCCAGACCGTGGCAAGAGAAGTTCCAATAAAGATGAGCTTCCCTAAAGTGTTATACAAGGAGTGATACTTGATAACCAAGCCACTGTATCGAGTAAGAAAGACCAACCCGTAGAGTTCTTGAGTTTTGAGTGAAATTCCTGGTTAAATGCAATAGTTGAACGAGTTTTCAACTCTGAATTTGGGGAATTGAGTCAAAATAATTCAACAAAAACGACCATTCTTTATTTTCGGATGCATATGAGAATAAGGGCATATCTCTGCATACTTCAAGAATATGAAATCTGCAAACCTAGCAAGGAATTTACAAAACAAAAAACCCAAAAGCTTTCAAATCAACCACCTCCACCCTTCTAACCCTTCTAACAAGTACAAATTCTTAACCAAACCAGAATCAATCAATTGTCGAACAGTTAAAATGGAAAATAAAATAAAATGGGGTTTGAGAGTTTGAACATAACATAATTTAGTCCAAGCTGCCACAATAATCTCATGTCAAAGCACTAATTCTCAATTAGGCGATAAACATGCATGGAACAAAAAAGATCTTGGTCAACTCATCAGGAACACATAGGAAAAACAAAAGCAAGAACTGTCCAAAGGACGTAAGAGAAAGGTAAGAATGAATGAACAAATTCATACCTGCACAAGATTTGGTGGTGCGGATCTTACGGAACAAGACAACTATGCTGAGCAGATGGGTTATGTCTCCTGCTAACCTAAACAGATACATGATTTTATTACGCTTAGCTACGGCTTCTTCTCTAACTTGAAATCTTTGTTTCCTTTCGTTCCGTGGATTGTTTTGCTTCTTGCTTGCTCTTCTCTGCCTTGTTGGTTTTGCTTTTGCTTCAGTAGAAAATGCTATCAGACTTTCAAACCCGATGTAAGCGTTTTTTTCCCCGTCGGTTTAAAGTTGACGGCTCGTATATCACGCAGCGTGAGCATTGACTTCCGGCAGGTCTTTGCCAAAAAAAGAAAAAAACATACATGTACTTCGTCTGATCTTCCTCCCCGTATCTGCCATTCTTCGCTTTGAATGTTGACATGATCAGGGAGGGAGGAACTACTTATTTGTGAGACCAAGTTTTTCAGTTGATCAGGGTAGCTGGCCCACCAAAAATATTGGGTTCGAGTCTGGAGAGCCGTGTGACGGGTCGTTATCTTTTCCTTTTGGGCTTGGGCCCCAAATTTGTTAGATTTTGTTATCATAGATGAATTTCTTTTATTCTTGGGCTACTAGTAAATAGTCACAATTCGGTTTGGCAAGTTTTAAGACTCAATGACATGTTTTTGTTTTGTACTGCCACACGTGAGGAAGGGGAATGGGTGTTTTTTCATAGACGCACTGTCAAAGTGTTATGGGGTTCGAATTTGAGGTCATTAGATGTAAATCAAAGTTTTTTTTCGCTAAGTTAGACCTCGTTGGCAAGACACATACTTACTTACTACAAATGACAGTGAGAATAAATAATTTACTATAATTTCAAACTTTTCCATGTTTATTTACACATAAAACATTTAAATTATATGAGGATTTCACCTGAAATGAATACTCTAATACCCTCAAAATCAAGAACTTGATCAACTAGGAAGGGATAGTTAATCTAATTCCAATTCCTTATTATATTCCTAATTTCCTCAATTCCAAATAAGTAAACATGTCATAAACCACGAACCAAGTCAATATTAATATTGGTTGGGTTGGTATACCAATAATTTAAATTGAATTGGTTGATATTGGTTTTTAAGAGAGTGAAGAAATAAATTAAAATTAAAATATGTCAATAGTGCGATCTATTTTAATATAATCAAATACAAGATGGATCCAGGGATACCCATTATCCAAATAAAACCTTTAACCTTGATAAAAATGTATGCAATTTCACAAGTAGTAGAAAGTTTAGTTCGGATTCGGAAGCTGGCTAAATCTCAGAAGATGCAAATGCAATTTATACTTTCATGATTCTCCTCACCTTGTTATACTATGTGACAAGGAAAGGAAGGATCATTGATAATGCCAATTGATTCCAATCGAAGGCCATGAACCGTAAAAGCCCAAGATTCGCACTATCAAAAGCCCAAAAGTGTAATCTCCAAGTTGAGTTGAGCTTTCCTGGCACATCATCCGTAAGCTATTGGGCAGCCCAAGTACCCCATGCCGCTAAAGTACCGGCAACAGTGCCAGCTAGGACTCGGAGCCAATAATATTCCAGCAGATTCTCGAAGGCAAGCCAATTCCCCCTTTTCAATATTCAGACAAATTTTGACCAAAGGAAAAATAGGAAAACTAAAATTCCCCTTTCAACCCTTCCAAAGAATTTTTTAAAATACAAAATATAAAAGTGTACCCAATTACGTATTGACAAAATAGGCAGCTTCTTCAACTATAGCGTCACAGGACAGCCAGGCAAACCGGCCCCACTCGACCTTTAGTTAACTTTTTCCATAGACCCATAGTCACGCAAATTAATAAATTTTAATTTTAATTTTAATATTTGAAGAGCAAAAGTCCACCTACACCCTCAAAGATTAAATGGCCATATTTGTAGGGTGGATAGATACAACTATATTCTAGGGCCCAAGTATCTCTCAATGAACTTATTTTTGGTCACGCACGGTTACAATTTACAACAACATTTAAGAGACAAACCGAGTCACTAAAAAATTCCGAATATCTCATCTGGGGGAGGGAGTACATAAATAAATAAATGAAGAGAAGAAGAGAAGAAGAGAAGAAGAGAAGAAGAGAAGAAGAGGAGGCAAAAGCACACAACGGAAAGAGAGTAAAGAACCCAAATTCAAAGTTGAAACCCAAACCCCAACAAACCCCAAATCCCACCCTACAAACAAACAAAGAAACAACTCCCCCGTCCCCCTCCCTTGCCTTCAGTCGCTCACTCGCTCGCTGCACGCTACCACTGCTTCATTTTCAAGCTGTCTTTATTTCCCTCCCCCCTCTCTATCTTTTCCTAATTAATATAAATTAATAACACACACCCTTTCCTTCTCATCAACACAACACTGTTCTCCTCTCTCTCTCTCTAGAATCTTTCTCTCTCCTAGGGTTTGGGTGTTTCCTCATCTCTCTCTTCACTCCCTTGCCCTCTAGGGTTTATCCGACTGTGCTTGATCGTCCTCCCTCGTCTCTATCTCACGCACTTGGCCATGGCGGCCGAGAAGCTTAGGGACTTGAGCCAACCGATTGACGTCGGCTTGCTCGATGCCACCGTCGCTGCCTTCTACGGCACCGGATCTAAGGAGGAGGTGAGGGCTTCGTGCTCCTTTCTCTCTCTACTCTCTGTTTCCTTTCCGACCAAGTGTGGCCAATTTGCTACTGCAATCGAGGTTTTTGGCCCCTAGGGTTTAAGCCTGCCTTACAAGGCCTTCACTTAGATAGCTTGTGCTTTCTGTTTGGTTTTCAAGACGTTGAGTGAAAATTGAAGCTCTCTCAGTCTTAGGGTTTAACACTTGAAAACCGCTTTTGTTTTTTATTTATTTTAATTTTAATAACTTTAGACGCAATTAGGACTTAGCTTCGATGTCTTGCTCTGGGAACAGTTAGCTTTTGATGGATTTCTGAACATTACATATCTGCCTATTTTGTGGTCTTCTGGTACTGTGATTAAGAAAAGAGATTTTTACTGATTGGTTGATATTGCGTAAATTTGTATGTTCCGCTCAAAGAATTTCACAAGCCTAGAAAAAATGGGTTTTGTATCCCTTCACATTCTTAGCTTTACAGGAATTGTTATTTTTATTTTAACCTACTAATCCAAGCAACTTTTGTTATTCTTAGAGTAGGTTTTGTATTTGAGGAATCGATTTGTTGGCAAGTTATATGCTTAACTTGTAATATTCTGGGCTGTAATATAGTTTTTTTCAAGTAGTTTATTTTCTAAGAGTATTTTCCCCCCAAATGTTGGTGATGCAGAGGACAGCTGCAGACCATATATTGCGGGACTTGCAGAACAATCCGGATATGTGGCTCCAAGTTGTGCACATTTTACAGAGCGCTAAGAACCTAAACACCAAGTTCTTTGCCTTGCAGGTCAGTTTTGTTGCATAACAATCTATAAGACTGCATTTTCCTTTTGTCTAACTAGGCTGCAGTCAGATGCCCGGACGGTCATTGCACTAGGGCAGCAAGGCCACAGCAGGGCTGTGACAGGCATTTTAAAACTGCCAAAAATAGAATGCCTTTATGTGGACATGACAAGAATAATAATCAAGTTGACTACTTGGGAGCATGTTTCTGTCCTTCATGAAAGAAGGCATCTTAGTAAAGTCTACAGAACGTTTATACCATCAAATCTTGCTGCATATTTGTTTAGCTTGTTAATGGTTTGATGCTTTGGAAAATTTGCTATTCTACTTTCCATCACAACCTGCATAAATCTTTCCGTCCCTATTTTAAGGTGCTGATCTCATGAGGGTTGTCTTTTCATCCACTTACAGGTCCTAGAAGGGGTTATCAAGTATAGGTGGAATGCATTACCTGTTGAACAGCGAGATGGAATGAAAAATTATATCTCTGACGTCATTGTTCAGGTATGAGTCATGCAGTAAATCTTTGAGGAGGGGAAGTTTTGCTAGTGTTAAATCTTGTTTGATGGTTTTTTCACGGGCTTTATATTCTTTCTTACCTTTTGTTCCTCTTGCGAAGCTATCAAGTAATGAGGCCTCTTTTCGAATGGAGAGACTGTATGTCAAC
Organism: Prunus avium; assembly: GCF_002207925.1. The sequence goes on from NW_018921362.1 coordinate 6,391, forward strand.
AAACTCAATATTATATTGGTTCAGGTATTTCCTTGCTTCCCTCCCCAGGAGGATCATTGCCTTTGTTGCTTGTTTTTTGGGATTAATTGTTTGTACCATGCACTGTGTTTACTTTTCCATTATTCCATTGATTCTTTTCACTTTGATTGTATTTACAGTTGTCTCAGAAAATCTGTGTATTTGAATTTATCTTTGTCTATTAAAATCTGAAATTGCTTGCTTTGGTAGCTTTGGATATGTGTTGTAATGTAATATATTGAGGTTACTCTATATACAGATTTTGAAGCATGATTGGCCCGCTAGATGGCAAAGCTTTATACCGGATCTCGTTTCAGCAGCTAAAACTAGTGAAACAATTTGTGAGAATTGTATGGCCATATTGAAAGTAAGCCTTTTTAATTTTCAACTTTTTCAAAGATAGAAATCAAATTTATTATGACACATTGAGTAGCTACTAATTGCTTGAATGTGTTACCCTCAGCTTTTAAGTGAAGAGGTTTTTGACTTCTCAAGGGGGGAAATGACTCAGCTGAAGATTAAAGAGCTTAAACAATCATTGAACAGGTAATTGGCTGATGACTTTGGCATCTTTGTTCGTAATCAAAAGAGCTTTTGAATTTATTGTGGTATTGACATGTCAATGTATTGTGTTGGCCCAAACTTTTTACTTCCTGTTGTGTTCGATCTTTTTTGCAGTGAGTTTCAACTCATTCATGAGTTATGCCTTTATGTACTATCAGCGTCTCAAAGAGCCGAACTCATACGTGCAACGTTATCCACATTGCATGCTTTCCTCTCGTGGATTCCCTTGGGTTATATATTTGAGTCCCCTTTGGTATGTATAACACTGTTTTGTAGTTCTTGATTGCCCTTTTAAAGGATTTATCCTTATCTTTCTATATTGTGTGTGTATTTTACAGCTTGAAACCCTTCTAAAATTTTTTCCAATGCCTTCTTACCGGAATCTCACCATTCAGTGTTTAACGGAGGTATGTTGTTGTTCCATTTCTGTTGAAGCAATTATGTGGTCGTTGAACTTATCTCAAAAGAAACAAGGAGATAATGCAGTATTTGCCTTTTCAATGATTTAGGTTTCATCATATGTTTTTTTGGTTTTCAGGTTGCAGCACTTAGTTTTGGTGAATTCTACAATGCACAGTATGTTAAGATGTATAATATATTCATGGTCCAGTTACAGGTGTGCCACTATCAATTTTGTATATGTTATGCCTAATTTAACATAACATTTAGAGTTCAATATGCAGTTAGTAATACATGGGATGGGAAAATATGTATAATTTGATAAACTTATTGTAAAATGTGGTTAAAAGTTCAGCCAAATATGAAGATGAGTTTATAAACTTGGTATGCACTAGATAGTATATAATAAAGATATGGGGTCTAAAAATTAAAAGTAAATATTTGATTTTAATCAATTGTATTTTTTAAGAAAATTACTCATAATCGAAAAGTTTACAGAGACATGAGTATTCTTTGAACTACATAGACATAAAATTTACATATTCTCAATGTATATGACTTTGGGCAAATTTTCTGATTTCCTAATTTCTTTTTTATTGAAACCAATCAGACTATTCTCCCACCTACCACAAACATCCCTCAAGCTTATGCAAATGGATCTAGCGATGAACAGGTATATTGTCTTTAATGATTTTAGGCTTCTTTTTTTGTTGTATTTAACTAGTTCATATGATGTTGTTTCTTCAGGCATTCATTCAGAACTTGGCACTGTTTCTCACTTCGTTTAACAAGGCAAGTTTCTCTTTCAGATGAATATGTTGATATATTGCTTTGCCTTCACCAGCTGTATTTGACGAAGACTTTTCTATCAATAGATAGAATTTAGTGTTCGATATAGGGGATATGATAGTTCTGCTGTTGAGTTTAGTTCTGTGTTGATCTTTAAGCCGCCAATGATGATGCTATTAATTGTCTCCTTTTTGCAGTCACATATTCGTGTGCTTGAAACCACACAAGAGAATATAGCTGCATTGCTGATGGGTCTTGAATATCTAATAAACATCTCATATGTGGATGACACTGAAGTTTTTAAGGTATGATTAATTATGATGTGTTCTCTAGCACCCACCCCGAAGGCCCTATCCAGCCCTTTCTCTCTTTTCCCATTTGAACAGATGATGTGATAATTTGACTTAGACTTGGCTGTTTGATCGAGCAGGTTTGCTTAGACTATTGGAATTCCTTGGTTTTGGAATTGTTTGAGGCACATCATAATTTGGATAACCCTGCAGCAACTGCAAATATGATGGGGCTGCAGGTAATTTAGATACTTTTATCTTTGAAATTTTTGTTGGTTTGAGTCTTCTGTTTTCTACTTTGTATGGATGTATCCTCAATTTTTACTTGAATCCCCATGTTTTTCTTTAGTATGACCGTTCAAACTTATTTTTTATCTCTTTGTAGTTGAATAAAGATTTATGATTTGAAATTGGTAGTAGAGAGGTAAGTATTTTCTAGGTTTCCATCAACAAGAGGGTGTTGTCTAGGGAAAGATCAATTTATCATCTCAGAACTTGCTAACCTTCCATCTTGAAAGAGACTGAACAAGTCTGAATTAGGTAGGTCTCTTGAAAGTTTTTTGAAAATTTGGGGAGATTTTCTGTTAACCATTGGAACCTTTATCATTTTCCCATCAATAAAATTCAAATATTTTACCAACAAATTTTGAGACAGTAGGTTTCTAAGCATTGTGTCCATGTCACTCTTGCTCATTCACGTCGACAATCACATTAACCATGTAAATGCAATGCTACTTTAGTTTTGTTTAAAAAAGTGGATTTTCTGTGTATGAGGTTAGATATGGTATGGGGCAACTTTCTTGTTGGAAATTATGTTCAGAAGAGTTTTGAAAATACTATCTACAGAAGCTTTTTAAATTTATTTTATGCTTCATAGTAAAGACACCTTTATGTCCAGGGTTTCACTCACTCATCTGCATAATTTTGCAAGCTTGTCATCTATATTGTTTTTTGATGGTCTACTTTGTATTGAATAAGCAGATGAATTTGCTTCCTAGTATGGTTGATGGCCTTGGCTCACAGATTATGCAAAGGCGGCAAATATATGCCAGTATTATGTCAAAGTTGAGGTTGCTCATGATCTGTCGAATGGCTAAGCCAGAAGAGGTTCTCATTGTTGAAGATGAGAATGGGAACATTGTTCGTGAGACCTTGAAGGACAATGATGTTCTTGTTCAATATAAGGTGATACATCTTCATTTTGTTGATATTTTTGTAATTGCTACACTGTTAAAATAATGTTAAACCTTCTTGTAATGAATAAAAAGAAATAATAAGATCTCTGACGGGTGAAGTTATCTTTGCGAAAGCAGACTTTTAGTACCTTTATAGGTGTCATTGTCAAAACAATTTAGGGATGCTGCTTTCAATTTAATTCAGCATGTTATGGTGGGTGTTATTAGCTGAATGCATTTTAGTTTTACCAGAAACTCAGTTTCTATGATATGCTTCTTTCTTAGTAATAGAAAACGTATTGGATTATTAGTTATTTTCTTTCTTGAATGTTTTCTCACTTATTTTTGTTATCGGTGTCATTTTGATCTTGTAGATCATGAGGGAGACACTGATCTATTTGTCACACCTTGACCATGAGGACACTGAGAAGCAGGTAAAGGGAATTTTTTGTTTTCCTTTCTATGAAGTAAAAGTAAACAATAGTTAAGCCTTACTGTTAGATTCTTTTGATGCATGACCCTGCAAGGTGTTGCTTGTAGCATGATGTTCTCTTGTCTTAATAAATGTTTCATATGTGATTTAAATATACATGACTTTAATCGAGTTCATACAAAATAGTTTCTGAATGGTCATAATGCGAATTTTATGATTTATTTTACTTTCACAATATTTTCTTTGCATCTTAATAAATTTTCCCCCACTCTGCCTCTTTAAGTGAATCTTTTCTAGCACCGAGAAGATTCCTTTTGCTGTAATCTCTTTTGTGGGGAACCTCTAACAGTGAAGTAATTATTCCTACATTGTATTTCTATTGACATTCGAACACAGATGCTAAAGAAATTAAGCAAGCAACTCAGTGGTGAGGATTGGGCATGGAACAACTTAAACACCTTATGCTGGGCAATAGGGTCCATATCTGGTTCCATGATGGAAGAACAGGTATTGTTTGCTCTCTGTTCTATGATCATTTCTTTAATCTTCTTTCTTATTCGAAGAATTCACTGATGATACTCTTTTCAACTAGGATAAATAATATAGTTCCTTGTTTTGCATAGTCTGCATCTATTTGATGACCCATTGTTGTCTCACCCTCTTTATGCAGCTATTATTCTAGAATGCCTCTTGATGAATGTACCTTTTCCTTTTGCAGGAAAATAGATTTTTGGTGATGGTCATACGCGACTTGCTGAATTTATGTGAAATCATAAAAGGGAAAGATAACAAAGCAGTTATTGCTAGCAACATTATGTAAGGATTTGTGATTCTAAAGGGGTTTTTTAGTTTAAGCTAAAGGTTTTTTCTACCTGAAATGTGTTACCAATAAGCGCATGGTGCATTCTAGTGCTTACATAAGTTCAGTTGAGAATCTTATCTGTTCCATGTATTTTTATAGTATAAATATTCATACGTTTGAAGTTTTGCTTTGTTTTCAGGTATGTTGTTGGACAATACCCAAGGTTTTTAAGAGCTCATTGGAAGTTCTTAAAGACTGTTGTGAATAAGTTGTTTGAGTTTATGCATGAAACCCATCCCGGAGTTCAGGTGAGTTCTTGTTTAAGGTTGATTTTGAAGTTAAATAGATAGATGTACATGTCTTAAGTTTTACAATGTTTTATTCTAATGCATGAGTTATATAAGTATTTATGTTCCTTTCAAGTTTCCCTTTTTTTTTTCTTTTTCATTGGGTTAGTCATAGGGACATATTTTATTGATATCGCACTCTTCTATAACTATTGTGGCATATGTTTCAGGATATGGCCTGTGACACATTCCTGAAAATTGTTCAGAAGTGCAAGCGTAAATTTGTTATTGTACAGGTATTCTTTTTTTCTTTGTAAGATTTTGCCTTGTTACTTAGCATTTTAGTACACTCCTTGTCTTAAAATTTAAAATTATGTATCTCTAGACCAGGGTAAAAGGAAAGCAATTATTGATTTTTTGGTGTTATGTTCTGCAAAGAAGGGTTAATTATTTCAAGTTTTATGATCTATGAATGCTTTTGTGATTTCAGCTTGGAGAAAATGAACCATTTGTGTCTGAACTCCTGACAGGCCTGCCAACAACTGTTGCCGATCTTGAGCCTCACCAGATTCATACTTTTTATGAAGCTGTATGCCTTTTTGTGCCCTTTTTGCTAGATATTTTGACAGAAAATTGTTTTATTAAAAATTGCCTTTTGTTTACCTTAGGTTGGTAATATGATTCAAGCAGAATCTGATCCTCAAAAGCGGGATGAATATCTACAGAGATTGATGAATCTCCCAAATCAGGTTTGTTTAAATGCAATTGTAATGTTTTAGGATTTACTTGTTATTCTCTCTCTCTCTCTCTCTCTCTCTCTCTCTCTCTCCACACACACACATACACAAATCTCTCTCTCTCTCTCTCTCTCTCTCTCTCTCTCTCTCTCTCTCTCTCTCTCTCTCTCTCTCTCTCTCTCTCTCTCTCTCTCTCTCTCTCTCTCTCTCTCTCTCTCTCTCTCTCTCTCTCTCTCTCTCTCTCTCTCTCTCTCTCTCTCTCTCTCTCTCTCTCTCTCTCTCTCTCTCTCTCTCTCTCTCTCTCTCTCTCTCTCTCTCTCTCTCTCTCTCTCTCTCTCTCTCTCTCTCTCTCTCTCTCTCTCTCTCTCTCTCTCTCTCTCTCTCTCTCTCTCTCTCTCTCTCTCTCTCTCTCTCTCTCTCTCTCTCTCTCTCTCTCTCTCTCTCTCTCTCTCTCTCTCTCTCTCTCTCTCTCTCTCTCTCTCTCTCTCTCTCTCTCTCTCTCTCTCTCTCTCTCTCTCTCTCTCTCTCTCTCTCTCTCTCTCTCTCTCTCTCTCTCTCTCTCTCTCTCTCTCTCTCTCTCTCCACACACACACATACACAAAGACATGCATGACTACTCGCAGGTGCCGAAACTAGCTTGTAGCTTATGATATTTGCTTGTTCTCCAGAAATGGGCAGAGATTATAGGGCAAGCGCGCTTGAGTGTAGATTTCCTCAAGGATCAGGAGGTTATTCGCACTGTGCTTAATATATTACAGGTATGAATTTTTTACATTTTGATGTATAGACATTTTGCAGATAAGAGTCTTTGATTACCCTGATTAGTATCTTGGTATTTTTTTGTGCTGAATCTTTTTATGTTAGATTGTGCACTTTCTGTTACATTGTGGACCTTCTACGTGCTCCTTTCCTTTGCATCAGCGATGAATCCTTTACTTCTATTTGCAAGGATTGTTTATCCTATTGTGTCACATCAATATTAAATGTGATTATTCTAGTGGTTGTATTGATTATCCTATAGTCAGTTCTGTTTTCAATTCATTGTAATTATGCCGGTCATTATTGATTTGCAGACAAATACTAGTGTTGCCAGCTCCCTTGGAACGTTTTTCCTGAGTCAGATTTCATTGATCTTTCTGGACATGCTTAATGTTTACAGGTATGGTCAACATTTTTAGGTCTTAGTAAAAGTTTCAGTTGTTTAATTTTCTTTCATTTTCAACTGATATGGTTATGTGCGGCTCTGTTTATTTTGAACAGGATGTACAGTGAGCTCGTATCTAGTAGCATTGCAGAAGGGGGCCCCTTCGCTTCTAAGACATCCTATGTGAAACTTCTACGGTGAGACCTGTTATACAATTTACCTTATAGTTTAACATACAACCCTCAAATACCATGTTTTAATCTATTCCATTGAACAGGTCAGTAAAGAGGGAGACTCTCAAGCTGATTGAGACATTCTTGGACAAGGCCGAAGACCAAGCACATATAGGAAAACAAATTGTTCCTCCAATGTTGGATCCGGTTCTTGGTGACTATGCCAGGAATTTGCCTGATGCTAGAGAGTCAGAGGTTTTGTCACTTTTTGCCACAATTATAAATAAGTATGCAATCTTTCTTTCATTACCTTGTTATTTGCTTTATTTCTTTCTAGATACATGTTGGTATCTTGCTAAATCCTTTAACCAACTATTTTTCCATTAAAAAATTATAATTTTGTTTTAGTTTCTTTCCATAGCTTAAATATTTTTATCCCTTGTTTTTAGGTACAAGGGTGCAATGATAGATGATGTGCCTCGAATATTTGAAGCTGTTTTCCAGTGCACATTGGAGGTAAGGATGTGGGCTGTCATGCTGTGGAGCCAAAACTACTGAGATTCTATATTAATATTTGGAGCACTATCATAATACTGCCGTATATTTAGATGTCCTCTAATACTGTTTTTCAAGTAACCATGAAAAAAAAAAATCAGTGCAATTATAAGTTAGTTAATATTTATCTTCACACCTATAATTTTAACAAATGAATTGTTTGGTGGCTGAACATGTTAGTTTTGTTCCTAACTTCTTATTATGTGTGCCTTTCTCCATAATGCATTGCTAAAGAGCGATTTTTGAATCTGTGCTGGTGATATGTTTGTGGTGCATATCCTCTGATACCAAATAGGGTTTGGTGTGGTGTGTAAAGTTATTTAAGATTGATTTGTACTTCTGTTGTTTTCTTTACATGTCTAGATTCTGTGCAATTGCAGATGATTACCAAAAATTTTGAAGATTACCCAGAGCATCGCCTGAAGTTCTTCTCTTTACTTCGTGCCATTGCTGCTCATTGTTTTCCTGCATTGATTCGGTTATCAAGTCCGGTTTGTGCTTAATTTCATCCCCCTTTTTTTGGCTGTGTTTTGATTGTCAGTGTTCTCTGGTTATATATGAGGGCTTATTGGCGTCTGTTTAACATTTGATAATTATCACAAATTGACTGTTAATTGTTTTCATATTTTTTTGTATACGTCAGCAACTAAAGCTTGTAATGGATTCAATTATATGGGCGTTTCGGCACACAGAAAGAAACATTGCGGAAACAGGGCTGAACCTGTTGCTGGAGATGCTGAAGAACTTTCAGGTGTGACATTGAGCATATTTGTGTCAAATAAAGTGTGGTATTAAGATGCTCACAATGTTTTGATTGATTTGACAGAAGTCGGAGTTCTGTAATCAATTTTACCGTACATACTTTTTGACAATCGAACAAGAAATCTTTGCTGTCTTGACGGACACGTTTCATAAGCCTGGGTTCAAGTTGCATGTCTTGGTGCTCCAACATTTATTTTGCCTGGTATTGTATCTTGTTATTTTGATACCTTCTTTCTTTGATTCTCGAGCTTGCCTAATTAAGAGTTACATATTTACAGGTGGAAAGTGGTACGTTGACGGAGCCTCTGTGGGATATTGCAGCGGTTCCTTATCCATATCCCAATAATGGAATTTTTGTTCGTGAGTATACGATCAAGCTTTTGAGTACTTCATTCCCGAACATGACTGGAACAGAGGTATAAATATGATACTATTATGATTGTCTTACAGTTGTTTTTCTACATATGACTTAACTGAAGGTTTTTTCCAGGTCACTCAATTTGTGAGTGGACTATTTGACTCGAGGACTGACCTATCCACATTTAAGAATCACATCCGAGATTTTCTAGTGCAATCCAAAGAATTTTCTGCACAGGTAGGGATCCAGAAGCACCAGATGATGCTTGGACTGGCCAATTGATTGATACTCTCCTTTTTGTTTTCTCTTCGCTTTCAGCCGTGACAAATTTGATATTCTTCTGTGGACTAATTTGTAAAGTTGATGTAAAATGTTGCATCTTCCCTGGCCATATGTCTTATGCTGGGATATTTCCCTACTTTTTAAACAAAATCCGAGTGTGATCTGAATGTTCAAACTGAATGTTGTGATTGTGCAGGACAACAAAGATCTCTATGCAGAGGAGGCTGCTGCACAGAGGGAGAAAGATCGGCAACGAATGCTTTCTATTCCAGGGCTCATTGCCCCCAATGAGATACAGGATGAAATGGTTGATTCCTAGGTGGCTAATTCTAATGTTGAGGCTAATTTCATGGACGACTGATGGAGATGCAATGGGTGCCTTGATTCAATCATCGGAATCTGCCAATGCAACAGCATTTTTTTCCCTGATTAGTTTCCGTTTTGTTTCATAGTTGAAATTAGTAAAATCACAAAGGCTCCTGTAGCCTGCTGGCTGCACTGTTGCCTTTTAAGTCTATTGGATGGGTGTAGATTATTTAGGTGCTGATTTAGGGAGGGAGTATATTTTGAGTCATTTAAGGGTTTTGCTGGATCCAAATTGATCTTTGTAGTTTGAACTCGCCAGATGGGATGCAATCTGTTTCAATGACTCTATGCTAGTATCGATGATTCATCTTAGGTGTAATTTAATACTAACCTCGCTGGGTTGTGTAGAAATTCCCTGTTCTTTTATTTTTTGGTCTGGTTTTTATAGGATGTGTTGTCTCATTGCGTTAGTGAAGGGCGCCGATTTTTTGTTACCCTCTTGGAGAACAGTGAAAATTGTGTAATTCGATTGTGTTTACCATATGTTTCCTTTTGATTAGCAAATCATCTATAGTTTGGTGTCTTTGCGACGAGTTGAGTGACCTTATAATTTATGACCCAAGCAGCTGTGTTGATTGAGGGTTGAGAAAATCAGGTTTAGCTTAGCCTTTTCATTTGGGTTATGTGCTAAATTTGCCTGTACAACAATCGAATCCAAAGATTGAAGTTGATTCGATGAATGAGCGAGATAAATAGTAGAAGCAAAGCTTTAAGTTGGATTTTATTGAGGGAAAATCATTATGCGAATAATAGTGAAGTACAGCTCGGTTATTCTTATGCGACATATTTGTAGTTATAACTTATACTTTAGTGGATCCAGATATGACATCTAGCAATAATTTGAAATTCTGAGCTGAGCTCCCTTTTGGTTCAACCGACTGTTGTGCGAGTAGTTTAACGGTGTTTATGTTGCCTCTCATTTTCTTTCCTCTTTGTTGTGACAAAACTTGATCGAAATATTTGATCAAGCCGTGCTTGGTAAAAACCCCATCCTCAACAGTGACCCCGATCTCCAACACGTCCTCCACCGTTCTTGCGTTGACCCTTTGGTCGCCAAAGAAAGGCCTGCAAATCATTGGCACCCCGCCTGCTATAGTCTCCAGCAATGAGCTCCAACCGCAGTGCGTTACGAAGGCTCCGACTGATGCATGGGCTAGGACACGTGGCTGGGGAGCCCAGGGCACCACCATCCCATTACTTGCTTTTACTAGCAACTCATTTAGCAAAGGTGTCTTGAAACTGTCCTTGAGAGACCATAAGAAGGGTACACCGCTGGCTTCCAAGGCTTGTGCCATCGCCATAAGCTCCTTCTCCGGTGGCCTTGCGACTGACCCAAAACTAACATACACCACGGAGGATGCAGCCTTTTGTTTGTCAAGCCAGGACAGGCAACCAGTAACGTCGTCTACGGCTGTTAGGGCTTCCGGCAGTGGAGGGGAAGCAGCAGCAGCTAGGTTGAAAGGTCCGACATTGAGAAGCTTGTTGAATTTGGATTTCAAATCGTTTGTTACGGTAATATCCAGTTCTTCAAAGCTGTTTACGAGAACTGCGTTGGCACGGGGTAGCAGTTGGCCCATTTGATGCAGCATGCGTGAGAAGACTGAGTCCAAGTTTCCAAAGATGACACCTTCAGGCAAATCTTTGATTCGTACTTTGGACATTCCTGGGATGTTGGCATTCTTGGTGATGAGTTCGTTTTCAAGACCTGCAATACCTGCGGAAGCATGCATTATTCAATAAATCGAATAGATATTACCCATCCCATCAAACAAAGCTAAGAGATATCTGAGGAAAAGTGGAGGATGGAGGAGCAAGAGTACATACTTTGAGTTCCGATGGTGTGGCGGAGGAGGTCAGTATGGACATGGAGGGAGAGGGAATTAAGTCCGGAGAGCCAAAGAGGGAGCCAAGGGACTCCCAAGTCGTGTGCCAAGTGGGCCCCAAACCAAAGGAAGGCGTCGGTGATCAAGCAGGTGAGACGCTTCCCGGTGTGAGCCACGCAGGCGTCTAAGCTGGTTGTAAAGTTGTGGGGGGCAGCCTTCATGAAAAGCTCAATATCCTCCTGGGGCTTACCCGCAAACACATAGCCGTCGGGGACGCCATCAGCCACATCAAACACCTTTATGTTACGTGGAAGATTGGTATTAGTGTTGGAAAAGAGTGAGTTGTTGGATTGTGAAGTGCTGAAGAATGAGAAGAGAGTGTTGGGAGAGGCAGCGGCTAGGCGGCGGATGAGCGCAAGGGTGGGACTGGCATGGGTGGAGAAAGGGAAGGCTAGGGCCGCCACATGATGCTCATACACAACATGATCATCATCAATCGGTTGTGGTGCCATATATGTATGTGCTAATAAGACTAATTGGAGTGGGATCATGAGGAGGAGGGATTTGGATGAGATTGGATTGGACTTTATATAGGTATAGTGGCAAAGGAGTGGGGGTTGTCACAACACAAGACACCAGAAAATCAGCCTATCCTCTACTCTTCTTCATGGAACGGAACACAAAAACATGATACTAGTCTAGACTCTAGAGAGAGACTGGTGGCTGGCTTAGCCTCCTTTGAAGATGAATAATGCACGTGATAACCCCCGCCACGCCCACGCGGCCACGCCACTTCTCCTTTTTTGGGCTGTCTCTTCTAAAGCTCAATTCAGCCCATAGAACTCACTGCCTGCCTACCCAGTACCAGCCCATTCAATATGGGCCCATCAAAACAAACTCTACCACTAAATAACCACTTGCTGAGTCGAGGAGTGAAAAAGAAATGAAAGAAACACCCAATATTCTAATTCCTCCCTAATTTACTTTCTTCTTTCTTTTCCTTTGTTGTTTTTGTTTCATAAAATAAAATTAAAATTAAAAATTCTCGTTCGTTTTAGTCTTTGCAGAAAAGAAAGAAAAACGCTACCTTTGTTTCTGATTTTTATTTCTTTCTCTCACACATCACGCGGGTGGTTGTTTCTCTCTCTAAATATCGATCAACCCCAATCGATCCATCAAATCATAACTCAGCTGATTTCTCTTTCTTATTAGTCGATGAGCTCGTGAAGTTCACAATCACTTCGACACCCACACAGACACAGAGAGAGAGAGAGAGAGAGAGAAAGAAAGAAAGAGATCGAGCTTTTCTTTTTCTCTTGTTCAAGTATTTTGCTTGCCGTCATGGGTCAAGCTTTTCGGAAGCTCTTCGATACCTTCTTCGGAAACACTGAGATGAGAGTACTCCCTCCTCTCCCTCTCTCTCTCTGTTTTTTTTTTCATTTTCATTTTTATTTCGTACCAATTTTGTAGCATTTTCTTTCTTTTCCCTTTTCTGTGGTTTGACAATTGTAGCTGCCCAGGGATATGTAGGGCTCATGTCGTAATGGTTTCTTTCTTGCCTTTCCTTTAGCTTTTACCGGTTAAAATTTTCAATTGCTCTTTTGAATATTGTGATTCATAGGAGGCCGGACTTCATATTGTCATTATAATCATATGCATATTTAATATCGTTTTCTGAATTTGCTCACCTCTCTCTTGCCTCTTTCGTTTTTTTTAACTCTCTTTCATTATCAGTTATTGGGGGACAGTGCAATTGCAGCATATTTACTATTTGATTCTCAAATTCTCAATGATTAGATAACATTGTATGATCACATTAATACCTTACCCTCCCCAATAAGTTTTATAGGTTTCTACTTATTCCTGTAAAAGTGATGGAAAAATGGCTTATTCATTAAATTCTAAATACTTGACTTCTTGCTTCTTTTTTTTGTTCTTCTGTTGCTTACCTTAAATTTAAGAGCATGATATTTACTTCACTTTCCTTATTTGCCATTTTCATTTGCGGTGGTGCCATAGGTTGTAATGCTTGGCCTCGACGCAGCTGGTAAAACAACCATCCTTTACAAGCTGCACATTGGAGAAGTTTTGTCAACTGTGCCCACCATAGGTGGGCGTCTCTCATATCTACAATTGGACTTGAAGTATTATAGGTTGTTTAGATTTTTATGTTAAGGCATTTCTTTGTCTCAACAGGTTTCAATGTGGAGAAAGTTCAGTATAAGAATGTCATGTTCACTGTTTGGGATGTTGGTGGACAGGAGAAACTAAGGCCACTCTGGAGGCATTACTTCAATAACACAGACGGACTGGTAATTGAACTTTCTCTAGTCTTGTTCTACTGGATTCCAGTTCTCGAATCTTGCTAGTCAGTTGTCTCTCTTTTAGTTTCTTTCCTGTTTGTGCCTTTTCATATATATAATTTTTTTTTCTATATGCAGATTTACGTGGTTGATTCCTTGGACAGAGAGAGAATCGGAAGAGCCAAGGAAGAATTTCAGGTTGTATATTAAGAAATGAATACAGTTTATATACAAGTCTAGGTGATTGTTTCTCACTTATCTATGTTTATTCTTTCAGGCCATCATCAGTGATCCGTTTATGCTCAACAGTGTCATCTTGGTGTTTGCTAATAAACAGGATATGGTATGCCACAGCATTAGTTTCTGATCCATATATTGCATGAATGATCTAAATTTCATGATTTCAATGAACATAAGAATATGGATGTTGGTGGCCAACATAAGATTCTCTCACTGGCTAGTCTCCAAATTTCAGGATAAGACAGGGAATTATTGCCTTTTCTAGTTTGCTGTTGTGATGACTTACATATTGGGTTAGGAATTTGGAACTTAGGATATCTGGATTTATGGGATGTAATGAGATGTAATGAGATGTAACCCTTAAAGTATGAGATCCAATCAGCATGCTTAAATTACATTTTCATTCCTCCATGTGAAGTAAACACGGGAGTAATCATAATCGGAATTCAACTCCTTATTTTGATTCAGATTACGGATTAGTAAACACGCCATAAATGGTTACAAGATGTCAGATATTGCAGCACAGGGCTGCTGACTGGTGTCTTTAAGGAAAAATAAAGTATTTGCATTCCATCGAAGTACTGTTTAGTCTTTTTCTTTTGCTTTTGGAGCTGGCCAAATTCTTTTGTTTACAAGGGGAATTGAACCTAGGAACCCCTCATTCGATCCTGCCCATGCCACTTGAGCTAGGACTCATTGGTGATAACTTTAGTGATCCCCTATCACATCTCATGGCTTATTTCTTATGGGAAAGTTTTATTCATTCCAAGCACCCAGCATACGCATGATTGTGCAATGTTGGTTCCTTAGCAACTTGGTGTGATTTATTTATCAGCCGCCAATATAACTTGGTGTGATTTATGTGTTTTCTCGTTTTCCGATCCAGAAAGGAGCTATGTCGCCAATGGAAGTATGTGAAGGACTAGGCCTCTTTGATCTCAAGAACAGAAAATGGCACATACAAGGGACTTGTGCCCTTAAAGGTGATGGCCTTTATGAGGGCTTGGATTGGTTAGCTAACACACTGAAAGAGATGAGAGCTGCTGGATACTCTTCAGTGGGCACCTCATCATTCTAATACTTGAGGTTGAGACTTTTTACCTGCTTATGTCTTACCAACTAAATGGCAGGCCGTTTAATTATGTTTGTTCTTTGTCTCTTCTGCAGGTTTATTAGGATTCTTGGGGCTGGTCATTTGATAATGCTGAAGAGTTGGTCATTTGTGCATCCAAATCTCCCTGGACTGTAATCAACTTTTTCTTTTCCTTTTGGGTTTTTCTAAAGATGGTGAAGTTTAATCAGTGCTTACTCCAAGACTTGGCATTCAGACATGTCACTTAATCCAATGTATATTGAAGAACAGCAGATGAGCAGGTTGTGAAATTGATGAATATTTGCTGAAGATTATGTATGATTTGGATGTCTCTTGAAAATTTCCTTTGCGTATTTCTAGATGATTGACCCCAAGTGTATTTTAGATTTAAATCCACATGCAAGTTTCTTCTGCTCCACGGGCCACAGGTGCCCACTTCTTGGGGTGGATTGAAAAACGTATCTAAATTTACCAATATGTTGTTAGTTGAATTGGCCAAGGCCTTTGGCGTGCTTCCAAATGGTCTGGGTTCAAGCCTTGTGGCACCGTGTGTGTGAGTTTCCCACCTCCCCTTCCTAACTTTGGCAACAAAAAAACAGTACCTAAATTTTAAACTCTGTTGGCATTGATTAGCGTTTGAAAGATTAAGCTTAAATCTATTGGATGTTTGAGAACATCTTTTTATTTTTCATGTTTACCCAAAAAAGGTGCTGAAAAATAAAAAAGTTGTGGTTGTATTTCTTTTGAGCCCATTTGTAGCTCACCGTGAAAATTTGAGAGAGAAGAAAAAGATATGCAAAGAAGCTAAAAGTACCCAATTCCACGTGTCAGCGTTTAAGACAAGCGCTAGAGAGACTTATCTTTTTAACGGCTAGGCCAGCCCACGCCCACCGTGGAATTTTGTAACGGTCACGACTCACTTGTCTCCCTTAACGGAGAATTAGAAAGAGAGCACTTGGCTGTTGGCGGTTGGCGGTTGCCTGACCACACATTTACAATTACTTGTATGTGTGTTTTTGTTTTTGGGCAAAAAAAATAAATTATTTATTTATTTTATTTTTAAAATGATAATAATTTGGTGATATTATTTATTTATTTTAGTTTTTTTTTTTTTTCATTTGGCGTTCGCCCGCATTATTAAGTTTTTTCTTTTCCTTCTCGCATTATTAAGTTAACCACCACATGATCCACAAACCAAGCCACCCAAGCTCCTCATGAGCCATGACATGCCAAAGCTCCTCCACCAACACGAACACCATGTTAGCCCACAAGTTTCACCGTCTCCACCTCCGCAGCTCCCCCAAATTCCGATGTGTTTTGGACCAAATTGCACCCAACTTAGCAGTCTCATCGTCCCTCAGCTCCGTCTTCACCTCTGCCAACGTCATCGCCGCTGCGGCGGCTGCCTCCGGCTCTGGCTCTCTCCACGGGGCCGTCACCTCCACCATCACTCAGGTCGCCGTCACCGCCCTCGCCATCGCCTCCGGAGCTTGTCTTTCCACTAAAGTCGATTTCTTGTGGCCCAAAATGGAAGCACAGCCAGGTCAAGAAATTTGCGCTTTTGAACCCCGTGAATTCTGATAATAGCAATTACTTCATTTCATAGGAGGAGCTATGCTTAAACTTGATTCCTTTTTTAATGGTGCAGGTTCTGCTGTAGTGGAGGGAGTAGACGTGACTGGATATCCCATATTTAATGATCCAAAGGTTTGCCATTTTTCATTATCTGCTTGCTTCAATACATACAAATACAATTTGATTATTGCTCTGCAATTCCACTAAAACAATGTGTGTGTGGACTGTGAAGGCAGGTGCAAAAGGCTATTGCATTTGCTAAGAAAGCTCACCACGGTCAGCTACGCAGAACAGGGGACCCTTATTTAGTCCACTGTATCCATACAGGAAGAATCCTAGCCATGCTGGTTCCCTCAAGTGGCCAACGAGTATGCATCTTTCTTATTTATCACCCCTTACTTTTACCAAATCAGCAAAACCCTTGGTACTGCTGAAGAACAAGTTTGCATTTCATTAATTCCATCAAAACTTAAAAGTTTGCTGCAGGCTGTTGAGACAGTTGTGGCCGGGATTCTCCATGATGTGGTTGACGATACGTGTGAAAGTTTCCCCCACATAGAAGAGGAGTTTGGTGATGATGTAGCTAGGCTGGTTGCTGGTGTTTCCAGGTTAAGTTACATAAATCAGGTATTAATATTATACGCCGGTTATGTAATCTGGCTTTCTTTTCTTGGTAGTCTGCCTTCAACTGATGTCAAACGGTGACACATTCATCTGTGAAATGTGAGGGATAGGAAAGAATGGTGCAGATATTATTTCAATGAGAAAGTTATAGACATACAAATTCTAATCAACTGTTGTCATTCTTGAAGCTTTTACGGAGACACCGCAGGATAAATTTGAACCAGGGCAGGCTTGGTCATGAGGAGGTAGGACTTATATTCTACATAAAAATATAGAATCAGCCATGCTACGATTACTTGAAACCTGAGATGTAATAAGGATATAATGGAAAATTATATTATAAATACAATTAATCATTACTGAAGAATAATTTTAGATTTTTGTTATGTCTCAATCTTCATGTAATTTTATGTGTTGCTTAGAGCTCACTTACACTTCTAAATATCTAAGCATCATTACTTTTGTGCATAAGTATGACTTTTCATGTAGTGATCTTCCATTAAAGCAATTATGTGGATACGATGGGCACTTAGTTGTATCAAATTCAACTGATTGAAGCATAAGGTCATAATAAAAGATTAACTTTATGTGTTTCATTCTTAAAGATGAGCACCAGTTTTTTGCTGCTTCAGTTTTCCATATCTCATGCTTGCATTCTTCATCTATCAGGCAAATAATTTACGAGTCATGCTCTTGGGCATGGTTGATGATCCACGTGTAGTGCTTATAAAGCTTGCAGATCGCCTTCACAATATGAGAACAATGTACTGACTCTAAACTTACATTGATATTATAAGCTTATATTGTTATCATATTCTTTTAATTCCTCAGTTTTGATTTCTTTTTTCAAGACAAGTTTTGACTCTGAAATGAGCACAAACACTAAATTGTAATGAAGTATTTCTGCCTTCTCTTGAAGATTCTAAATAATATATAAACACAGAACCTGTTAATCCTATTATCTTTCAGTTATTGATTGCATGGAAATGTTTGTTGGGACATGGCCAACTGACAGAAACTTTTGTTGGTAACTTGGTACTATGGATAGTGCCCCCTTAGCAACAAGTGACCAACTTTAGCTGATAAAGATAATCATATTATTGTTTTGTTGGTTGCTTGGAATTTCCTTGTCTTCTTCACTATGAAGTTTTAGGCTCATAATAATAGCAGATGGGTTACGCTTCTAGATGAAACTTTTTTTTACAGTTATGCTCTCCCACTGACAAAGGCTCAAGCTGTTGCAAAAGAGACCTTGGTAATTTGGTGCTCACTAGCTTCTAGATTGGGTTTGTGGGCAATGAAAGCTGAACTGGAAGATCTGTGCTTTGCTGTTCTTCAGGTCTGCTCACAATCTTTTTGGCTTTCATAGAAGATCTAAATATCTGATAAAACTGCTTCTAATAAGTCAGTTGTGGGAATTTTGATACATTAAGCGACAATCATAGTTTTAAGTTTTTCCTTGAAGAGTTGAAATCCAATAGCTTATTTTCTCAGTGTACGCAGACCCAAAAATGGAGATTAGATGATTAAGTCAAGAATAATTTTCAGACGTTGTGAAGAAACTAGTGCAGGAAACACATTAGTATGATGCCATTTGGGAGACAGGACTTAAATGACTGTGTAAGTAAAGAAAAGAGCAAAACAATGGACATTGTGGATATAGTTTCAATAGAGAATCTGGTAGTTTCTAAGCATTTTTTGGCTACTTAGAAAATGCAGTTGCGAAGCTTTAAGTACCTAAATTAAAGAAGAGGTGGAAATATGGTTCTATTAAAGGTTAATATGATATAATTTGGATGAACCTTATCCCATTGAGTGATTAAAGCTGTTTAATTAGTTGTAAAAATTTCTGAAAAGAAACATGCAATGGATTTTTTTTCCTTAAATTTATTACTATTTGGTCATTACCAAAACCCAGTATGTTGTATTGCACCCAAATGTAACTTGCTATATGAGCATTTGTAGTTCCTTCTTCAATAGCATGTTCTAATCTTCCTTGTATAAGCAGCCTCAAATGTTTAAGAAAATGAGAGCTGATCTAGCGTTGATGTGGAGCCATAGCAGCAAAGTAGGAAATTCAAAAAGAATATCCAGCTCGCTGCCCTTAAATGAAAAAAGCTCAATTTCTGACAATGAAGGGTCCATGGCAGTTGATGAAGATGTCACAACCATGAAGGCAAGCATTTAGAAGGATTTCTTTTTTTCTTTTTTTGCTTCCGTCTGAATGCTGTATCCTGAAATTGTAGAAATCGACACTAAAAGAATGAGGATTATATTTAAAATTAAAGTCACTGCTTAAAAACTTCTGTTTTATATATTTTCAGGATCTTTTGGAAGCTGTAGTGCCATTTGATGTATTGTTAGATCGGACTAAACGATCTAAATTTCTCAATACTCTAGGACAAGGTTTGGAGCCTCACACAAGACCAAAGGTTGTGCAACATGCTGGAATTGCTTTAGCATCTTTGGTAATTTGTGAGGAGGCACTTGAGCAGGAGTTGATCATATCAACTTCGTACGTTCTTTCTTTCCGCTTTTCATTCGCTGCTTGCAGTTTTATGTAATTTATGTGTATATATGTCTACAATTATATACACACAAACAAATATATATGTCGTCGTACAATTTTTATAATAGCCTTATTGTGTCAGTTGGTCAATGTTAAGTGTTCTCGCCGTGTTATGTTTTCAGTTATGTTCCAGGAATGGAAGTAACTTTATCCAGCCGTCTAAAAAGTTTGTATAGCATCTACACCAAGGTAATGCACTTCACAGTTTAATATGTTTGAAGGCTTCTGTGCTTGATTTGATGCTTATAGCAGTTATTTCAAGATAAGCCCTTGTGTAGTATTCCCTTGCAAGTTTT
The DNA here is from genome assembly GCF_002207925.1 of Prunus avium. Next base: position 26,048 of record NW_018921362.1, read on the forward strand.
TGAAACATTACGTTTGTCTGCACTTGTTTTAGATGAAGCGGAAAGATGTCAGCATCAATAAAGTTTATGATGCCCGTGCATTAAGGGTAGTTGTTGGAGACAAGAAAGGAACTTTGCATGGACCTGCCGTCCAGTGTTGCTACAATCTTCTTGACATTGTACACAAGTAAATCAAATTGAACTGATCTTCTATTTTTATATCACCCTCCTATTTATATACTTTCGTTTATTTATTGTGGGATCTAGGGTAAGCGATAGTTTGTGATAGATGTGACGGAATGGTAGTTTTATGCATTTATATGATGGCGTGTATGTTCAAATTTGGGTAATGTGAAACTCTTGCTGTCAGTAACTTAATAATTGACTATTTATATGACTATTTTGCCACAAGTTTATCTGTAGTGCAACTTTCTTTTTCCAGACTCGGATAGATAACAGACTGATTTCCAATAGAAGGGGACTGTATATATAAAATTATTGTAGGGGATCCCTCAATAGAAGGGGACTATATATATACATAGGCAGATTGACTTATATTTATAATTTCTAATGTGCAGACATTGGACCCCGATTGATGGTGAGTTTGATGATTACATTATCAATCCAAAGCCTAGCGGCTATCAGGTCAGATTTTCCAGTTCATGATTCCATATTTTTGGAAGGTCCTTTTAAATGATTTCACTCCATTTTTCTCAATTTCTAATATCCCCAACTCTTGAGCCATGGTTGGACTGTTCCAACTGAATGTGATATAGGTTTTATATGTATTTTGTAATGTATATGTTTTGTAACTTTATCAGAGGGCACTTTTCATATCTTAACTGCAAATCCCCATCTGCAGTCTCTGCACACTGCAGTACAAGGTCCTGACAGATCACCTTTGGAAGTTCAAATACGAACACAGGTGCCAAACTTCTTCCAAATTTAAAGGAGATCAGAATTACTTGCTACCATTTGTTTTTAAAGTTTAGCTGACACTCCTAAATTTCATTTCATATTATGCAGAGGATGCACGAGTATGCTGAACATGGACTTGCAGCACATTGGCTTTATAAAGAAACTGGAAACAAATTGTCTAACATAAGTAGCACAGATGAATCTGAAATAGATGCGTCATCCTTTTTCTCCACAAATATGGAGGACCAAAATTCTACAGAAGATGATTTGTTTCAGAAGTATAGTTTGTTGAAAATTGGGCATCCGGTCCTTAGAGTGCAAGGAAGTCATCTTCTTGCTGCTGTTATCATTAGGTATATAACTACTTGATGTCTAATTTGCAAAAATTGCTCTACGAACATGCCAATCACTAAGATTTGTGTTAAACTTGACATTGCAGAGTAGACAAAGATGGAAGGGAATTGCTCGTTGCAGTGAGCTTTGGACTGGCAGCTTCTGAAGCAGTAGCTGATAGAAAATCTCCTTTCCAAATAAAACGGTGGGAAGCCTATGCGAGGCTGTACAAGAAGGTTGGCTTGCTTTACTTCACATATTGATTCCATAGTGTAGTTAATCTAAAGCTTCATTCATGGAAAGAGGTTGAAATCTAAAGATAGTTTGTCACTTGAAGTTGACCTGCCTCCAAACTTTCTTAGTCTGCAAATCATCATCATCCTTGCCTGTGTCCCCTTCCTTTTTTTATTTGCAGAGAAATTACAAAAAATTTCAAAGTATCTCCTAATTGAGTTCCATTATGCTCCTTCAAGTAACAAGTTACCCTATTTTCTTTGACTTCATATTCCAGGTGACTGATGAGTGGTGGTGTGAACCAGGACACGGGGATTGGTGCACTTGCCTAGAGAAATATGCACTCTGTCGAGATGGTATGTACCACAAGGTATGTTTAACATGTACTTCCTGGGATTTGTAGGCCACACAGATGATCTCAAAATGAAATTGTAAATGTATGTTCAGAATTAGAGAAAGAAAATTCAAAAACATCTATAGCAACCTGAGAGACTCAGAGAGTGTATGAATGTCAACAATGTGAAATGATTCAGACTGAAGCATACAAGGACACCAGAAATCCACAATTAGGTTAAATACTGCTTCCTTGTGCAGCAAGACCAGTTTGGGCGATTGTTGCCAACCTTCATTCAGGTCATTGATTTGACGGATCAAGAAGAATCTGAATATTGGGCGGTTGTTTCTGCTGTTTTTGATGGAAGACAGCTTGATGATATTACGTCGACACCAAGGTTTACCTCAGCTGCATCAACTTCCATGGAAACTAGCATCAATAACAAGGTTTGCCTGTGACCTTGCCATTGTGAAGCCCATTTTGTTAATGACCAGTTTGTTGAAATTTTCTTGCTTACATTTGCTTTCGAGCATGATAGCCTTATTGATTCATTCCATAGTTATGATCTGTTAATCATGGCTCCTAGATGACCTACTGCTGCAGTCAATGAATTGCATGGCTTGCTTGTAGTGTGATTTTGGATGTGGTTGTCTCTCTCTTAGTATTGCTACATAGTAGACACACAAGACAGACAGGGCTCCAAATGCTAATTAATTAATGCCTGCTTTCAAATTCAAGGTGCGGTTGTTAAGGACAATGCTACGGTGGGAAGAGCAGCTACGCTCAGAAGCAAGTCTTGGACAAGCAAAGCAAAGTGAAAAGTTTCAGGGCAGTCCTGGTTCTGTCGACCTTGGGGAAGTGGTGATTATATGTTTGCCCAATGGTGACATCATGAGGTTGAGAACTGGCAGCACAGCTGCAGATGCTGCTAGAAGAGTAGGACTGGAGGGAAAACTGGTCTGGGTTAATGGTCAACTGGTCTTACCCAATACCAAGCTCACAGATGGTGACGTGGTTGAAGTTAGAGCATAACAAGAAATTTGGAAAGAGGGAAGAAAGAAACTGTTATTTGAGTGGGGCCAAACAATTTTAATTTTTTGGTCTGCTATTGATTTCTTCAAGGATGAAATGGAATAGCTATTTACTGTACATATGACAAATTTTACACCCAAAAAAGAAAGTAAAAATCTGGCTACGAGACAACGTACTTGTTTAATTGCCAAAGTTTTAAATTTTTGATTGAATGTTATTCTCTCCGATATATAAGTCGTTCTGATTTAATATAAAAAAAAGCTAATCGTTCAGATAAATATGTATATTTCCATGAAAGTCATGCTGTTAAATATCAAACTTCCAAGGCTAAACTTCTTTTCTTGTTTGGTTCCAACACTCAAGTTTTGATCTTTACCCCATATAAAGCAATGCAATAATTCCATATTCTACCCATTCCCTTTTTTAGTATCGTCAATCCCCGGAGTTTCTCGAGTTGTTGCAAAATGATTTCTCCTTTAATAACAGAACAGCGAATTTGAACAAGTGCACACAGAGTGAACATATCTCGGTTTAGGCCAGAGAAGGTTTAGTTTTCGCTACCGTTCTACTCACCCTTTCCGCTTTCCGTCCAAAACAGACGGATTCCGATATAGGCGCATTAAGCATGACGTTCTGAATTCAGAACATAAAAAATTGGAAAAGACATTTATTTCAATATGCAAAATCAAGCAAGCCAAGTATCAATGACCTGTGAGTAAGGATCTACACAGCAAATTTTGTTCAATCAATAATTAATGAAATTCTCATTAGAAAACCTCGCCATGCAACTGCCACGGCAATGTCATCATCGTCAATATTTGGCTCAAATATTTTATATTCTTGCCTTACCCGCATATCAACAACAAATGCATAATACAAGCTTGATGGACAAATCCGTTAAAAACAATGCAGCAGCAAAATTCTAAAAGCTACAGAAGCCAGCCAATAATTCTTGATGCAATGCTCCCTATTTTATAGTTACATCATTTAGGCATAAATATGAATAAGAATCTTCCCGAATCTATGTGACCAGGATCCATACTTTCCACTAATGCTGCTAACTTGATGGTTAACCAAGCCCAGTACCAGATTTAATGATCCAACCAAGTTGCTCATGTGAACCAATGGGCTTTGTTGGATTAACACCTCTCGACTACATCACTGGAATGCTAAGAATTATTGGTCTGCACTGAATTTGTTTCTGATGATCCAACTATATCTTCAAAAGCTTCTATGGCAATGGTCATATCATCATCAATATCAGCTTGTTCTACCTCTGCCATTACTTCATCCCTATCACCTACCATAGGTTCCACCCCATTTTGCACTGAATCAGAGTGAAGTTTAGGTTCTTCAGTTGCTTTGTTTGGTTCAGCTGAATTTTGCACCATGGGTTGTGGACATGGATCGGTTGAGACGGTCAGCATAGTTGTCACCAATAGATTCTACAAAAAAGAAAATGCAAGTTGTAATGCTACAAATCAAAATTTCAAGAAAATATAAACAATAAATATGCAAGTTGGAACTTAAGTAGACTACTTCTGTATTAGTTAAAATAAGGTTGGCATATATAAGCTTAAATCAAGAGTTTCTTTGCCCAAAAACTTAAATGGAAGCATTAGAGCAGCTTTATATCATTCCAACTAAGGAAGAAACCCACTAAACTGCTGGAAGATGAGTAAATGGTGGAGATAAAGTAACCATTTACATCCCCCCATTAAAGTTGCTCTTAGCAACCTCAGATGCATTGAGATGGAAAACAGTGAATCAAGTTCTTCATTACTATACCTTTTCTAGTGCAAGAGCAAGCTTTGAGAGATTTGGATAGGTGGTTTGTGCATCCAATAGGATCTGTTCAACAAAAATTTCAATACAAAATTATATCTCGTAAAGAGATACATATTATAAAAGATGCAAGCACTCATTAAAGGTCCGCAAACTACTCTTAAATTATAAAAACTACATCCAATTACCACCATTTTTACAGTTACAAATGATAGGGAAACAAACTTCTAAGGAGAACAGAAGGGTGAAAAGAGGGGGTAAGAAGGGAATAGCAGTTTCAGAAAGGTACCTATTGTACTTGACCCAAAAAAAAAAGGTACATATTGTTAGACAAATTCAACCCAACTAATTCAATGCATGGAGCTTTGAAAAGTGTCGACAAAGGGATGAAAGACACAATCATAAAGAATACTGCAGAGAGGTAACGCATGATACATAATATAAAGGTGAAGTGAACACCTCGCAAAGCCTCTGAAGCGTAAATGGAGGACCTTCGGTAAAACTATTAAGAGCTGCAGTGAAGAAACAAACTATAAGCAATTACCTTTATAAAAAAAGGAACTGAAAATTCAATAAAACTGTAGACCCTAACACCATAAACTAAAATATAATTTCAGCTCCATGCCCTTAAGCTGATTTCATATATGATCAGGGGAATGAGAATACCTTCATCCAACCTCTTCACCAGTTCTGGGTAGGTTTCTCCTAAAGAAGCAATTTGCTGCTCATCTGCCATTTTTCCCTCAGGATACTCTGACAGAACCTTCATAAATCAAGGAAGAAGAGAAATAGAGAGGGGGAAGAGAGTGAGAGAGACAGAGATAAATACCATAATCTTGGAACTAGAATGCAATCATGCACATCTATTAAGAGTGCTTGTGTGCACGCATGTGTGTGACAACCATAAATAGCGGAAGAGCCGCATGCTGGCATACCTCCCCATACCTGCTTCTGCTGAAAGGATAGCATGCTTTTGAATTTGTCCCAATCATGCCTGTGAGATATAAATAAATAAATAAAGTTTAAATACCAAGCAAAAACAAATGGATTAAGAATGTTACCTTTTTGTACATTATACCTAGAGTAAACACAACTAACACATACACGCACAAAGAATAATACACTAATATGCTACACACAAATGAGAGAATTTCACGCCAAAATAACAGCTTACCAAAATTTTCCGGTGGATGCAACAACTGCTAGTATGCCTCTAACTTCTTCTTCAGCAACCTCATGCTTGGACTCCTTACATCTAAATATCAAGTTCAACACAGCACTTTCTTAATATGAAATCAGAAACAAAAAATAAGTAACATAAATGGCGGAAAGAAGTCTTCCAACCCTTATATGAAGTGAAAAGGTGAATTTCCTGAATTTCCTTTCTACGGTCCCAATTTTAAGGGAAAAATATTTACTGATCCCTAGAGGGCAAAACATTTACTGATCCCTAGAATATGTACATCACTGAAAAGCGTATTGACTAGATAGTAAGGCCCGTTAGTGCACAAAGCTTCACAAACAATGCATCACTGTGGTATAAGATGTTGAAATAATTAAGTGTAGCGAAGCAGCCGAGTAGTCAGTGAGAGCAGCTCCCATTTACAACAATTAGGTAGTTGCATCACACAATAGACGGTTCTTATACTTCCTTGTTATTAGAAAACGTGTAGGACACACAGTAAAATGTATAGGGAAAGAAGAGCGTACGCATTATTTAAACCATCAGGAACGATCGTCTCATGCTGATTATCAGCATCACTGGTAGAATTCATTGAGGGCTGTGAATTCTCATTTGATGGCATCTCCATTCAGATCCTTTAGCCTAGTTCTGATGATAAACGAGACATAAATGTAAGATCAACAATTATATTGAGTGCAAAACTCAGAACCAATTTGGCTGCTGAAAAATAATACTCAATTAAATTTCTCAAATTAATAAAGTTTAGGATTCCATGAAAATTTTGTGTTCTTCCACTCCGTTCGGTTACCGGGAAAATCAAGCAAGAAAACCCTAACTGGCATAAATCTTGAAGTTTGTGGGGGACCCAAAAGCAATGAAAAGATGTTAGGAAATTTTGGAAACTAGTTTCGTCTATTTCGTTTATATAATCATGGCCGGGCGTTTTCCCGGCAACCAAACAGAAAAGGAGAGGTTGAGAAAGAGATAAGGAGACGTTACCAAGCTTTGGGTTTCTTGAGAGCCCAAGGAAGCGAAGGGAATCGATTCGAATCTGTGTTTTGAGACAGAGAGAGAGAAAAATAATAATAAAAAGAAGACAAAGTGGTGGGAGCAGAAGCCTCAACTCAAGAGTAGAAGTAAGAGTTGGTGCCTGCGACTGCGAGTCTTCTTCGCAACAAAAATGGCCAAACGTGCAAAACGTCGTCTTAATTTGCTTCTTTGGATGCAAAAGCTCAGAGCAGAGCAGCTAAAACGTCTTATTATATTTTATAATCATGTGTCCTCCAATTTTATGTTGCCACGTGACGAAGAGTTGTAGGTAAAAGCAATTGGGCCGTCTCTTTTGTTTGTTTTTTTGTTAATCTAAAAACACAAACACAGTCCCTACCCTTCTCACAATCCAGAAAGAAAGAGATTCGAACACAAAATCTCAAACTAACTGCTCTTAGTTCTCGAATGCATGAATAACTAGAAAGAAAGAGATTCGAACACAAAATCTCAAACTAACTGCTCTTAGTTCTCGAATGCATGAATAACTAACTGCTCTTAACCGCTTGAGCTACAAGCTCCTCATTGTTACTTCTCTTAACCGCTTGAGCTACAAGCTCCTCATTGTTTCTTTTAATTATTGGGTGGGTTAAACCCTTCCTGTAATATATAAATATTATTATTATAGATGGACCACCAGTAAGGAGGAAGGAGGAGCTACGAAGTCATAAATCACATTACAAAAACCCCATCAACTTAAATATGTATATAATTTACGTATTAAAGAAAGAGAAATAAATAAATAAAACCACCTAAGATACTGCCGGAAGGCAAATTGGCCTTTCATGGTGTCTTCCAACACGTTGTGACGACAACAATAATATACAGATTCATACTCCCTACAACTTCATTTCGCAAAACAAAGACAAAAGGATGTACATGGAGAATAAACAGCCATAATCCAAAGCAATGGCTCAGAGAAACACACACAAAAATACAAATGGAAAAGGTGGTCGTAGGTAGGTACTAGCTAAAATTCGTGAAACTGAACTGTCGTGTCTCTCTGTTTTTCTGTCTGTCTACTCTTCTTAAAGAGACATTCATCCATGGCAGTGCCACCATCACCTGGAAGGAAGTTCTGATGCTTGACCACTAGGCGAAGGATTTGACGAATTGGAAGGGCCATTATCTTGAGACGGTGCCCCGCCCCACTTCAGCTCTACATCAGACGGTTCAACTACATGCACTGAGCCGTCAGTCATGCCGACTGCAATCTGGTTAGGCTCAGACGGATGGGCTGCTATAACCAAAGGATAGGTGGGGTTGCCGCTGCACAACATTTTACATCAGTTTGCAAATGTCAAACGAGGCTACAAGTCTTTATAGATAAGCCCAAAAGAAAAAAGCAGCAGATAAGAAAGAAAAAAAAAATGTTCCCATTCAATAAACAGCAAAATACTTTTCTACCCACCTGAGAGAAAATGATGGTATATACGCAGTAGGTGCTACTCGACATCTGAGTCTTAAGGTATCAGCATCAAAAACTCCAACAGCACCATCACAAAAAGTAGCATAAACCAATAGACCATCGCATGAATATATTGCACTTGAGATGGGAGCAGCAAGTGCATCTTTTGGAGACCACTACCATCATAGATGTGAAAAAAAGATTGGAAGAAAAAAGAAAATTGTCAAATTAGAATAAAGATTATTAATTCAGTTTTACAATAGATGCAAATGTCTAAATAAGAAACTTAAATTTAATTTTATACAAGTCTTATGGATCAAACATTTCTAGACAGATAACTTTTATGTTAGTTCAACATTTTTCTGAGACAAGGACTGCCAGGTTAAGAACTTACCGAGCGCAAACAATCAAGCTTGCAATCGTACACAGCAATTTGGCTTTCATGAGCAACCAACAGGTGTGTGTGATCATTATGAAACTGAACTTTTGTTTCTCCAACCAACGGGGATTGGCGCCCAGCTGGTGCTTGTATAAACCTTGTTTTCTTTTTCTCCCATCCATCAATGCTCCACACGCATAACTGCAATCCAAGTCACAACGTAAAATAAATGTCTTGCAATTAGAAAAGAGGAATAGCATTGCCTAGTTTCCTTCAATTAAAGCAGTGGCTCTTCATAATGATCCAAACATTTTTGTACTCAGTCATAGGAAAGCAATGCTTTAGCTTTAAGTGTGTGAAACACCTCCATTCTTATTATTATCCCCTTTAAATTAAGGCATTACATCCGCCTTCCCCGACAAAATAAAGCAAAAAGGAGAATCCACACCCAAAAAACCCAACTAGTTGTACAAGAAAATAAATACAATGAGCACCAGCTTAACATTCCTCTCGAGGATAGGAAAGAATTGCTATACGTGTTATAAAATAACTAACCTGGGTATCAGCACCTGAAGAAACCAGTACATTAAGACTTTGAGAAAATGCAAGGCCTGTAATCCGATTCTGATGACCCTTCAGTTTGGTTTTAACCTGCCAATCTCATCCAAGGTTTAGTTTGTCAGATAACCAGACAACACAGGCAAAACCTCAAAAGACTAGCAACAAATACAGATAAAACTAAGAGACACACTTTACCTCATCAACCCTAACATTATATATTAAAATGGTAGAATCCTCCATGCCAATAGCAATTATATTATTGTCTTGAGGATGAAATGCCAAAAAAGTGGCTGCGGGAGGGGGAGAAACAAATGTTGTCATGACCTGCAAAGTACGAGGTGGATTCGGTCAAGAAGATCATTAAAAGAGATTGCTTGAGTATATATGACAAAAGATGATGTACAAAAATGTGTTATAGAACTTTCTAGATGGTTCTAAAAGAAGGTAGCAATAACATACCTTAAACGTCATCATGTTGAACAGAGAGACTTTCCCACCAGATGCAGACATGACATAAGAATCATTTTTGGATAAAGCAATACACGCAGTAGATTCCTCAGCTGGTTTATTGTCATTCACATCATTAGTCATAAGAGTTCCATTGGGAGGCTGCCACAACTGTGGTGTAACATATGCAGTAGCCTGAAAACAAAACAAAACCACAAGGTAGAAATCTATAAGAAACACAAAATATAAACAGGGAGAGATTCACTTGAGGAAAGACAGAACCCAGACCTTCCCTGATGGATTCCTTTCATTACGCTGCCATTTCCAAAGCTTGTGAACAGCATTGGAGGCGAGGGCTAACAGAGCCAGGCCATTGTTTGTGTACATTAGTCTCACAATCTACAATTAGCAAATAATTTCTTCAATTATGATATTGTGGAGTCTGTAATGTAGGAGTAAACGATCTAGTCCACTATAGTACATACATATTTGTTGATTAATTTGCACCAGTTTTAGTGGCAAAATCGACATACATATGTTCTCTAACTGAATAAAATATATCTTTAAAGAAAATCTGCTTTACTTTGGTATAAAAGAAAAAACTAAACCATAAAGTTTGGGGCTTCTGTCTCATATTTTATGATTATAGGTGTTAATTAGGAATAGTCCTCTACACCTTTCCAGCAGTTGTAGAGTCAGGCAACCGCAGAGCTTTCATTTGAGAGGGATCCGCAATATCAGAAATTTTCCAGCTCTTAATCTTGTCTATATCCTCGGAAATCCGAGGTTTAACATCAACGAGCCTGCTGTTCTCCATAGTACCCTGCAGTAAAAAAAAAAACCAATATAAACCAAAGAACACGGAGAGCATTAACAATTTCATGCTTCTTAAACTTACTAGATTACTGATAGACACAGCTGGTTGGATTCTATCAGGACGTTCCAGGGCTGGAGGAACAGCATTAGGAACATTCACAATGGGGCCTAGTGCATTAACAATCAGAGGCTGCTAGGAGAAAATTAAGCAACAAAACTTGACATGAGAACCTCAATGGCAAATAAAAATATAAACAATGACGAAATTATGCCAGCATAAGTTATCAAATATGGCAAGCTTCGTATTGTTTACAAGAATGAAGCCATCAAACATTTACCAAATATTGACTTAAGGACCACAGAACAAAAACTACCTTAGAGTTGATGGGCTCAGAAGTGCCTCGATTTTTCTCCATAGCCCTTCCCTCCAACATTCTAAGCAAGCGCAAACCATCATTATTTGCTAAGATCTTAATACCACTGTCATTCGTTGTTACAGCCAACAGTGACCCTTCTTTGTTGAACCTCAGTCTAGGACTAGCCTGCAAAAATAAAAGGGGCAAACTAGTCTGACTTCTGCACTCTTCAATGGTATAGAAATAATGTAAAGGAGAGCACTACTGACAGGCAACCCGCCATCTGCATCAACTGCTGTCAACACATTGGTATTATCCATATCCCAGAACTTAATTTGAAATTCATCACCAGCAGCTAAGAATCGATTCCTTGTTGTGTCAAACTGGACAACGTCTAAAGAGCGCTTCCTAAATCCAGAATATGTCCGTTTGATAGCCCCTTCACTCTCATTCCACTCCACCAGATGGGATTCACCTTCTTTACTTGTTCCGCATGAGAAGAGTCTGCATATACAACATACATTCTCTCACTATGCATACGTATGTATTTGAGAAAGAAAATTAATGGCTTACAAGCTATAAAAAGTTTTAAGGGAAAAATTCCAGAAAGGAACAGGATAAAAAGTTTAATGTTATACTTCATAAGATAAAAGCTGCTTCATAAGTAATGAAAAGTCTTCCTTACAGTGATACATTAGTCAAATAATTCAATGTCAGGTTATAACCAGCATTAGACAAAAGGTATAAGTGAGTACTTCCCCATTATCTGAACGAGATTTACCTGGTTCCATCTGCACTATATGACATCATGGTGCACCAAAGTCCAGGAGCATCATAGTCCACCCTTGATCCCAAGCAATCGTATAGCCAAGCTTTAATCTTCCCATCAATAGCAGTTGAAAAAATGAACTGATAAAAGGAAAAGAGGCATTGGTCAGAAGGATGGGTGCTTATTTGATTTTTCCCAGCTTCATTTGTTGTGTGGGTGAATGTCAGACTCCAATTACAAGTCAGCATATTAAAAAGATAAATTAGAGGAAAGCCGCTGATAAGCTTCTAGAGAATACATACCTGAATATTTTCTTTGTAATGAGGGCAAACTGAATACACAGGAGCTTCATGGCCTTCAAATGTATATTGTCGGCGTCCACCTACAGCATCCCACACCTGTTGCAGAGAAATTTACAATCAGGGTGCCCGAATCTCTTCCAAGTATAAACCCACATCAATTATTACAGCTAATACCTTAATCACTTTATCATCTCCACACGTAACAATACACAATTGCTTGTTGGGATGAGCGAATGCAATGTCATTAACCCCACCAACATGAGCATCAATCTAAAAGATGAGACAGATAGTCAATAACCAGTACCTAGTAATTTCACAGGGAGAAAGTTATACGAAGCACAAGCTTACCTCAAAATGTTGTCTCAGTTCTCCAGTTGGATTGTAAGTATATATCTGAACAATGTGCTTCGAAAATGCAACACCTGGGCAATGTAAAAGGCAGGCAGGTCATAAAAATGTAAAAGCAAAAATATACTAATCATTTGTCTCATTCAGTAAGGAGTCTTCATACCAAGCATAAGTCCATCTGGCCCCCAAACACACCGATTCACTGATATTGCAGCATCATTCACCAAAGCTGTCTGAATCAGGATTGGTTTTAAAGTACAATCAGTTACTCTTCTAAATCATGATACCAAATTGTACCAAAGTTTGGTATGAAGGTGTAAACTACCCTGGTCTTGGTGAAAATAACATAATACTTGACATTATGACCTTCCTTGAACAGGGGTTATGAGTTTATGATAGGGCTAACGGCATCATGCAGCCCATTACTGACTATATAGATAGACAACAGGAAACTAAGAATAACTCCTATGAAGTCATAACATACAATACCTGCAATGGCGTTGAGGCAGTTTGCATATCCCAAACCTTGAAAGGCTTATGTACCAGCCTATCCCGGGACCCTACTTCCCAAAGACTGATGTCACCAACATTTGTCCCAACTACAAACCAAATAACCGTAAACTTCAGAAAAATAAACCAAAAAAATATTTAATGACCAAATTATCTTCAAGTACAAACCTAGAAGAATAGTTTGTTGTTGCGGATGAAAGTCCATGCTCATTACGTTAGATCCTTGACTAAGGGTACGAACAACAGACTTAGGAAGGTCATCTTGCGAGTAGACATTGGAATTATGCATCACACCAGAAAATGACACCTGCAAGACCATGGTGAGGATACGTATTTTTGTCATTGTTTTTACTTGAACGGTGGAGGGAGATCTTAGCACTTATTACAAGTGACAAACATGGTAAATGAGCTTGTCAAATAAATTGTTGCTCTTCACACCTCATCAGCTTGGCCAGTGCGAATACGCTTCATCAAGTGCTCCGAATCAGCTGATTGATAATCCATCCCTGTAACACCTGTAGGAGTCCTTGGGTGCTTCAAGAAAGCAGCTGTATAAAGCAAACATAATGGAGAAACACCTTATTTAAGATATTAAAAAGCTCTAGGGAACCAACAGAGAGCTAAAGCATTTAGAATCAAATATGAGCATGCTCACCTGCACTAGAAGGCTGCACGAGACCAGGAGGAGCTGCTGCCACAGCAGGGTGAGGCAATGAAGGATTAGTGCTAGACATCCAACCAGCAATAGCACCAGGAGATGGGGAGACAACAGGTTGGAATGGCTGCAGAATGATAAAGAATCAATCCAAGTATTGTTAGAAATTGTTGCATATCTCTGTTATGCAGATGAATAGGAGGTGCAACTTACGCCATGGGCACCAATAGGAGGAAATGCGCCAGCCTTCGGAATTGGTCCTACAAGGGGACTGTTTGTCGGAGGAGGACGAGATCCATTAGCAGTTGGAGTGCAAGAATGATCCATAAATAGTGTTTTAATATCAGGGTTTGGACGGGGATTCTTGCAAAGCTGGTGCTGCCAATTGAGACTGAAAATTCAAATAGGGAAATAAGCTTCAAAAGAGCGACTCTAGTCATAAGAAAATTCAATACCAGAAAGAAGTAAAAACATCAGGATCAGTTCTCTTATTAATAAGCATACAAGAAGGAATTATGGGAAATCCAACGGTGGCAAAATGTCATGTATCAAATAAATGAATCGACTATTGATTAATAAGCTATTGCAAACGTATCCTAAAATCCAAAGGAGGCAAACTCGCAACAGGATTACCAGGCATCCAGTAGCTAACCAGAACCCTGTGTAAAAAAAGGTTATCGCCGGTTGACCACAAACTGGAACAAAAGAAGTAAAGATAAGTTGCGAGAATTACCTCTGATTTATTAACGTCCGTAGACGTGAACTTTTGAAGGCTGGAAACGCAAGCTTATCGCGAAATAATGGGTTCGCCTCAATAAGCTTTTTAAGTTCTATAAGCATAATATTCCGAGCCGATTTTGTGTCTCCATACTTGGAAAGCTGCTCATTTTGCCTGATGATTTGATACAAATAGAAAGAATATATGAGGGCCAATTACAAGCATACCTCCATATTAATAAAGAAGCAACAGAGGAAAACAAGCAGTACCTAAAGTTATCAAGAGTTAGCAACTGGGTGATCTCCTTGAAAAGTTCCTCATTAAATGATGCAAAAACCTTAAGGTCCTTCACAAGAATCTCAACAGCCTTCGCCCTATCCTGCCTGATAGAAGGAAACACAAAATCAAATTAAACTATCAAACTGCTGCATAAAGGCATATTGAGATCAAATTCTACAATGCACGGCTCAGCTTCCTTTCTTTATTTTGATAAAACAACCTAGACAACCATAACCATTTTAAGTGCCTTTGTAGCATCAATTTCGTATGGAAATTTGGTAGTCAATGGACGACAAAATCAGCTTTCTGCATCAACTTCCGCATGTTCATGAATGTCGAAAGCATTAGTTTTGAACCTCACCTGTCAAGAGCTTCCAAATACTTCTGCTTCCTAATTTCAAAAAAAATCTTCATTGAATATCGGTTGTCTTCAACTTTAGTGAAGCCACACAAATAGCGCTCAACTTCATCCCATTCTCCAGCCTGAACTTGATCCTCAAAATGTTTCATATTGAAGAAAAATCCAGACTCTTGCTCAAGCCTAACGATCCAGAAGAAGCACATCACACACAAAGCCACAGCAATAAAAATACATTTAAGCCCAATTTATCTTGCTCCAATTTTCTGCTGAGGAATGCAGGGAAGAAAAAGACAAAGGTAAACAATATCGTGCCACCAGTCAGCAAAATCAAAGGCTGGTTTAGAAAGGCGGTTTTGTTTTGCAAGCTTGGTATTGGCAATTTCAAACAGACAACTCAAAAAGAACCAAAGACAGACATAAATGTTTACAATCTTCTCTTCCCCGCAGTTTCCTCAGCAAAGCAAACAGAAAATGAGACAGAACAAAACAGTGTCGGCAAAACAAACTTACTTATGAACTGTTTCCTTGAACTTCTCCTCGTCTAAGAACTGCAATATCAAGAATACCAGTTCCCTACTTAACGAAGACATTGCCCCAGGTAATCCTAAGCGCTCCAGTGCAAAGATCGAAAGATTAAATCAACTGCAATTTATTTGGGTTTTACCCGAACTACTTTCCGGATCCACAAAGACAGTGAAAATTTGAACGCCCAGAAACTATTTCTTCTTCACCTCGCTTCTGGTGCAAAGAATTTTTATTTCAAACCATTCAACAAGCACCTCCTTAAAACACCAAGTTAGGCAGAGAACCCACAATCATCTAACCTTCTTGTCTGCCCAAGCAATGCCTCTCATCCCCAGACAAATTTCCAAAAAGCAGAAAACCCACAACAAAAGGCACAAATACCCAAATAAAAACAACACGAGAAAACCTCTTGTTCAAGCAACCCACTTCACATAAACCCCAAATAAGCCTTAAATTTCAGCTTCTACAATAAAGATCCAGCATTTAGTACAACTTGACATGTGAAGCATAAATTAAAGAGAGAGACCAGATTTTGGAGCTGGATTTGACAATCTGTGGAATCTTTCTTCCTTCACATGACATGTAAATCAAGGTTGAGAAAATAACAGAGCCTTACTGAGTCACCAGAGGGGAGCAAAATGAAACATTTTTCTAGGGTTAGGGTTTCTTTCTGAAACTCTTTTATTCCTCTTCTTCTTCTCTCTCTATGTGTGCGCGCTTTGCAGCTAAACTCTGCAACAACCCTTACTTTCTCTCTCTAAAATGTTTACTTTGTATGTGTCTCTTTCTCTTTTACATCTTTATATACTTTTTTCTCTCTCCAGGACAAAGACAAAGCTTGTGCTGTTTTGTGCTTTTGCTGGGGCACCCCTCTCTCTCAGTCTTTCCACTATTATTTTATTGTTTTCCATTTATGTTTATACAGAGAACACGTAATCCCTCTCTCTCTCCATTATCTATTTCTCTCTCTACCTGATTTTCCTTACTCTCGATTGGACTCTAGTGACTAAACCACACTAGTCTGAGAGAGAGAGAGAGCTTGTAAAGAAGAAAACCCTAGGCGAGCGAAGTGGAAATGATAGAGTGTGAGAGGGTCCACCCTTGTATTGCCTGAGCTCATCTTCTCATTGGTCAATGGGTCGTATTTATTTTAGGAACGCTTGTGTGTGGGGCTTGGCAAGCATGACCTTTAACGGTAACATTATACGTGGATTGATGGATTTTACTTGTTTTTTTGTCCAAAGCAATGAGAGAGACTCGTATCCGAAAGAGGTTCATTAGGTCGGCAGTCATCATTCGTTTTCTTCCACTTCTGCCCCCCCGTTCACTTTAATTCAACACCTTCATTTTCAACACTCTATTCCAAAAAAAAACAAAGCACCTTCTTTTTATTTTTATTTTTATTTTTATTTTTTCAGAAAAGCCCCTTCATTTTCAACGTCCTTTTTTCATTGAGTTTCAATTTCCAAAATAAATTTTAATTTTAAAAATATATATATATAACATTTTCTTATATATGAATTTTAATTAATTAATTTTCTTTTATATCCAAACCATAGTTTAAGTATTTTAAATTATCTAATATACGGAGAGAGAGATTCGAACTTGGATACATATAGTAGGCACATTGTGCTAACTAACTAGCCTCACATATCTACAAAATTCATAAATATTACAAAAACAAATCTAAGCAGTAAATGAAAACTCTCTTAACATCTAACTCCTGAACAACGGGCATGTTGAATATAAATAAAAAAATCATGTCTTCATGAATAAATAAAAGAAATAATATTCACAACCACAGCTATGCCAAGCTCATCATAAATACATTGTTTTTCACCTCCATATTTGTTGGAAATAAAACGTACTCAAACACAATTACCATTAGACTTTAAAAATAAATAAAAAATTATTTGTATGTATTGTGGTGTGAAGAACTAAAGAATGTTTTAAAACATTCTATTTATAATATAAAAAAAATAGTGATGGTGCCAACTCAAATAATATACCATTCATGCAATTCAAAATGAAGATGAGCTCAGGCAACTAGGTGATATGTATACATATATAACTGTGAATTTTTTTTTATGGCCTTGATGGTAATTAATGATGAAATACATGTTGCATTGCATACCTTCAACGGCTGCTTTGTTTAGTTTTGCGATTGAAAATGATGAAAGGTAACCTTTAAAAGTTGCATGGGCTTTCGGAGTATGGATGTGTGGTTATTCCATCCTGCCTGCCCTCACAGTCCCATCGTAATCCTTAATTATACAGTAAACATGAAAAGAAAAGCAATATATATACACACGTTCAATCTTTAATATAACTTCAATGGTAAAGCACATTTATTATTTGAAAGGAAAACAAAAAACAAAAAGGAAAGGTTTAGGTACACTTTCAATTGTGTTGTTGAACATATTTTCATTTTAATCGTATGTATTTGTTTTTTTATTTTTGATAAAGATCGATAGTATTTTATTGATAAGTGGAACATAAACAAGTAAAAAGCCATTATAGTGCTAAACCATATTTTGTTTATGTTAAAGCTTATTGAAAATTAGTCAATGGAGCTATGAACTAGCTCTGTTTATATGATTTAATGTTTACTTTTATTTCTAGAAAGATTATAGAAACTGTAAGAATCAAAAAATAATAATCATTAGATTTTAAACTAATAACTTTAACTAGTCTATCCATCGTAAAATTATTGATTCTGCCCTTGTTGAAGACATGCCAAAAGAGTCCATGTAAAACGAATGGACATGTAATTGTTGTATACCAAAATTAATATACATGTCATATTTTGGAAAAAGGACAGATGTCGTGTTGCACAAATGAAATGATGGTTCGAAAACTTACAAAACCTGTGTCACGTGTTGCTTAGCCCCCATTCCCAGCTCAGTTTTTAGCATATGCAATTACTTTAGCTTTTTTCTTTTTCAACTTTTTCTCCGGAATATCAGGCTACACACGAAATGGAAATAGTCCAAGTGCTTGGGATTCTCTCAGCCCAAAAAAATATAATTTAAATCGCCTGTGAATTTTTCTACTTATAGATGGTCTAAATTATTCTGATACACGAGAAGAAAATTCCGCACTTAAGTGCAAGAAGGCGAGCTTATTATATTTAAAATAGTATTATAAAAGATTTGTATGAACAACATTAATTGAAACAAAATAAATTAAACTCATGAAGAAATTTTCATATATTTTTATGATAAAGTTTATAGAGAGAGAGTTACTTCCCACTACCGTCTTTCTTCCTCATTTTCGGTTTCGGTTGTGGTCCCACTACTTTCTGCTTTTCCCAACAATAAACTATTTTGTATTAAAAGACTTTTATTATCAAAGAATCTCATTTATTACCTACCAATCAACCTGTCATTGTCTGGCCTAGTGCGGAGTAGCTGTCTGGTATGGGGTGATAAGTACGTCTGCTTATCAGCTCTTGGAATTGTGTTCCCACTTTTCTGACACTTATTATATCTTTCTTTCTTTCTCATTTTCCAGATCTAATGTAATGCTAGGGATTTGGTCGTCTGTAATACGCATACCTTAATTCCATCTAAGTCCTCACACCAAGGCCCGTTTGGTTCATGGGAAAGGAGGCAAAGGAGGGGGAAAGTGAAGCCATCCTCCTAATTTGCGTTTCATTTTCCCTCCTCATGGGAAAGTTTGGAAAAATGAGTCAACATTAAATACACATTTTTTATAATTATTTTGTCCCCATTAACAATTTAAAATTACAATATATCATTAAATGCATTCTTTTTTTATTTGATTTGATATAGATATTCTTTTTTTATTTGATTTGATATAGGTATAATTAAAAAATTATACAAACTTTCTTTTCCATTCATACTCAAAACAAACATGAGAAAAGAAATGAAATGATATCTCCTGGTTACTTTCTTGGTAGGGAAAGAAATCTTTCATTTCCTATTCCTTGGGAAATGTAATGGGAAATAATTTCCCCTCAAATCCGTTCTGTAAACAAAACGAGGCCCAAAAGGATTATGATGATTTGGTTTTGGTATTCAAATTTAGGTTATAAGACATAATCCTGATCTACTAAAATTTGGTGTTTTAAACATTATTGCAACATTAAATAAACCATCATTTTAACTATTAATTTAACACATCATCTTTAATTATTCTCTAGAAACACCATCTTGCACTCAAATTCGAATATTATTTTTGTTGATAGGTCCTACCATTACCATGAGCCAAGCCCACCAGAGAACACCACATGACCTCTTACCATGAGCCAAGCCCACCAGAGAACACCACGTAACCCTAAGAGGTCAGGCTGATCATGCGCCGACTCGAGCACAGAATGACGGAGCAGGAGTTGGACTAGGGATCGGAAGATTATTTACTGACCCGACCATTATGCCTTCATACCATGAGATAAAGGAGCATTAATGAGACAGCCTGACAGAAGGGGAAGGTCGGTTACTGCACGTCCCTTCGTCAAATAGGTGTCGCCCTACTCCTCCATCTCCGGGCGGACAGGCTGGCTATAGGGAGGGTTCATTAAGTACACATCCCATCCCTGTTCACCTGTCACGTCACCGCCTGACCTTTGGCAAAGAAATAGGTTGATCAAGAGTAGAACATTAAATATAATCCAATCTAAGGAAATAAGAGGATAAAAGATCTCTTTCCCATTAAGATATCTTGGTCATTCTCTTCCCCCTATAAATACCCCTCACCAATCTCTGGACAAAGGTAATAGATATTCTCATTGTGAAAATCCTATATCCATTTTATCTCCAACCTAAGATAGTTTCTGACTTAGCCATCGAAGTGGGTTCAAGTGAGGTCAGTCCCAGTTAGCTCTTGTTCTGATCTTATTCTACGTGTGCAGGAATATCCTCGGAAGTCACGCATCTACGTAGCTAGACGCATGTCCAGATTCCAAATTACCTACGGGAGAAGGATACTCGGTTTACAATTTTCAATAAATTGAATTAAATTAAAGTAATTTAGATTATCGCTTGAGAAGTTGTTCTAATAAATTGTCATAATAGGTCAAATCACTTTAAATCGTAATTAATAGATGATAATCTTAAGATTAGGACTGGGGACCACTTGGAACAGTTGAAGTGGATTTGAATGAAATTTCACGCTTTGCTCAGTTACTGACTCACTCAGTGGTTCAGAAATACACGCACAGATACAGAGGCACAGGCATTGGGCTGCATCCCCATTCTGCCATGAACTTCGAGTCTAAGCTATTATTATTATTATTATTATTAAGCAACCAAACCGAACCCAAACCCACGTTCAATTTCAACGCCTTGTAATCTCCAACCCATTTCGAACAAAAAATAAAATAAAAAATCTCTAACCCACAACAAAAACTGTCTAATGCGTAACAGGTCATTTTCTTTGTGGCCGGCCACGCCTCAGGAGCTCGAAAGTTGTCCGACGAATTTATCGTTTTACTGATCCCTACAGACCAGACCAGTCAACTCGAGACGTGGCGAAGTATCATTAATGATTCGCTGCCAAACTGTACGGAACAACACGAGTCGCTTTCATGGGCTCTATCTCCAGCGAGCACGTGGACTTCTTTTTAATAAAGGACAAATCCAATAAATTTATAGTGTATTTACTAATCAGGAATTGAAATTCTCATAAAAAATTGAATTCCACTTATAAGAAATTCCTACGTTTACTGCACATCAAGAAATTGAAAAGTAAATAGAGCCCACACAAAATTAAGAATTGCATTCCTAATTTTAGAGGAATTCAATTCTCGGGTAAAAGGCGATATTCTAATTCTAGATAACTAACCCATTAGGAATTCATCTTTTTTACCCATTATATCCTCACACAAATTTTAAAATTCCTTATTTGCCATCTACTTTAACCCAACAACAAAAACATTTTAGTAATTAACACCACTCCAACCCCAATTCCATGTAGTTTAGTAAATAACTTCAACATGAATCCAAAATCTAACTCCCCTCAATCTATATAGTTTAATAAACAATTTCAATAGGAATTCGAAATCTAATTCCTCAATCTAACTTCTCAATTCAATTCCTCATAATCCAATTACAAATTAGTAAACATGTCATTAAAGCACTTCCTCTCCTCTCCCCTCCTCCTTTAGGTCATTTTTTCAATTAAACTTGGGTCAAAGTGAGAAATTTCCAACATCAGGCCTCGTATTCATTAATTGACGAAATGACTTAAATCATTATCCCCCTTTTATGTTTTCTGAAAAGAAAATTTTGAAATTCAATCCCACTAGCTCGTATGTCTAGTGATAGAAAAGGCCCTAAATTTGAATTTCGAAATCTTTCATAAGTCCTACGTCATGTTGGAGAATTGGTCCATCCATACCATATATTTATGTGAAGTTGAAAGCTTTGCTGATTAATCAATTGAATTGATCCATCCATATACAGGCATACATACAAAGGATTTATACTAATAGAGCATCTTACCCCAGAACCTGCAAACTTTCTTGCCTGCCATGGCCACAGCTGATTAGTGGTAATGATGAAGCTTATTCAGCATCAAGAATCAGCAACTTTGGTGATGATGACGGAGGCATAATTGGCAATTGTTGATTCTGGAGATTGCCGAAGCCGTCCGATCACTGAGAACAACTCTGATGAACGGAGGAATTGTCTGCAGGGCGGATGCGAACACATCTTTGCCAATGAAAAGAGAGCTATTTTTAGTGGTGACTCACTTACTGAATCTTTCCTACCTGGGTTCAGTGCTACCACCGAACAGTCAGCCACCAACTTCAGTAAAGACTGCAACGTATATAAACACCTCACCAGTTAATGTCCATTGCAAAGTGATTCAATTTCAAAAAGCACGGCTCCTTTAGACATCAAATCAAGACCACAAACCTGCATCGCTCCCTTAGATACAATGTCTTCACAAAGTTTGTTGGAGTTGCGGACAAGATTACTTAGTGCACCTGCAGCATTTGCTTTCGTCTTGTCTTCTTCGGTTGAAAGCAGCAAATTGGCAAGATGGGGTATAGATCTTCGTAGCTCATCATATAACATGTCATTATGGTAGGCAGCATTTCCGATCTGCAAAGAGATGGAGAGATATATAAATATATATATATATATATAAGTAACTGCATATTTGCAAGGCCGCACATCTTTCTTTCTGTTTTTCAGCCCAAAAAACAAATTTACATAATTTCTGATTGTGGAAGAAACAGAGTAAACAATTAAGGTTGACGCTTTTCTTAATAGGATGGTGAAAAACAAGTTATAAACAATAGTGCAACAGACAGCTGAAAGCAACGTAGGTATTTTATTACATGGCAAGAGAACTTACAGCAAAGCAAGCAAATTTTCGTGTCCGTTTGTCTGGATCAGAGCATCGATCAATAAGGAGGCCAATGATTTGATGCTTTGCCTAGATCATCATCATATTCCGTCGTAAGATACTAAAATAAAAATAGTAATCCAACCTCCTATATACTTGTGTACGTGTGTGCTTGCAGAAGATAAGTGGGATAGCTTTGATTATCCAGAAAAGTAGTCTGTTGACAGAACCTTAAAACAATCTATTGTTCACAACTTACTAGGGCACTATAAAAGTAGGAGCTGTGCCGGCACATATTGCCTAGAGCACTGCAAGCCTTTGAGCGCACATTAGGATCTTCATGGGTAAGAAATTCCTTGAAGAACTCCAGTACAGAAGCTCCGTTAATGTATTCATAGAATCCCTAAACACCAGAAGCTCCGTCAATGTATTGACCCAGGATGTTAAATGCAGTATTCAATCAAAACCAAATCTGACCTTGTCCATGCGAGCCAAATCAGAAACAATCATCAGAACATCCAGCATCACCTCCCTTGGGCTTGAACAATCGAGCAATCTTCTCATCCTAGTAGGATCCAACAAGCCTTTACTCACAAGTTGAACTGCCAATGGTCGGTGACCAATCATCTTAGCAAGAAAAGCCACAGGCCTTCCTATATCTTTTAACTCCAAATTCTCTAAACATCGAAGAATGATGCCTGGCACTCCTACCTGAAAACTTCAGAAGCAATTGAATGAGAAACATACAAGTACCTGAGTACAGGATGGTATACAGCAAATTAACTCATTCTGCATATCTAATATATTAATAAGCTATATGCTGCTGTGTAATATCTCACGAACACCGTCCTGGAAAAAGAATCAACAAAACCCAGCCCCTGGCCACATGAAGAGGAAAAACAAAGGAAAGAAGACCGAACCTCCAAAAGGTTTTTAATATACTTTCCCAGGTCTTCCTCAATTACTTTCACCATGTCTCTGTCTTCCATGCCAACTCTCACACCTGGTGAACCCATGTTGAGAAGGGCCCCGCTGTTCACTGAAGCAGTGGCTGATTGCAATCCTGGAGCATTCTGTACGGCCACAAAAGGAAATGCCAAGAGATCAATTACTGCATTTATTATATCTCTCACACCATCCTTCCCTCCACCAGGCCCTACCCAGGACTTTACGAGCTTGAGATGCATATCAGATATCAGGTCAGAGATGAGCTTGATGTGATCACTTCTGAGCAGAATCTGACGAAAAGTTAAGGCTCCACCTGAGAGGCAGTGACATATTGACGATATTGTCCACACAACTCCGATAGGGGAAAGCCCAACTTGATCATTTGTGCTGTCAACTTCTTGTGGAGACACATTTTGTTGGTTTTTGGCTAACAAACTGACTAAAAGAAGAGGGATATTGCTCGTACACAGCTGTTTGACAACTAAGGGTCCTCCCCACCTCAGTCTGGACTCCAGCAAGCCAACACATCCATCCCTAAGACCATGCCAGTATGAGAGAGCACTCTTGGTGCCATTAGGACCCAATTCAATTCCACTGCCTGGTGAAACTTTGAGGTAGTCACATAGTGTGGCACTTCGAGGAATCAAAGGCACTGCTACTTCGGAGACAGAGGAACCAACAGAAGCTCCTGATTCAAGCGACAATATGGAAGCCAGCGCCAACATGGCTGATGCTGTATGAGTTTGAAAGGAAGTGCTTGTGCTCTCATCAGAAGAAAAATGATGAGCAAGGACAGAAAGTCGAGAAAGCTGCTTCTTTGGGGAGGTTGTCAACATAAATAATGCAGAATTTCTTCCAGTTGCCTTCAAACATTGTGCAATTGTTGCAAGGATGAGGCATGAATGCAGAACCAAGGTAGTGGGATTAGTTAATTTGCACTTCAAGTTGGTTGTTTCAATTGCTTGTGGATCTTTATTTTGAGATGAAATGCACAAAGACAACAACGAGAATATCTCTGAAATAATGGTTCCATCACCCCCACCACTGACAACAGTAGTTACAGGTAGGGAACTAGGCAGGCCACAGAGCATACCAGGAACAATTCCATTATGCAAGCAGCACCTCAACAATAGCTGAAACATGGAAGAACAATTGCAGAGTCGTTCATGTCAAATTATGAAAGCTAGATGCAGACACAAATGTTAACTGAAAACTGCTGGTAAAATTTCTCAAGATAATTGACTTCTCATTATTTTCACTTCTGAAAGACTACACATACATGGCTATTTACATGTGGATCTACCATGTGTTGAAATTTTCTTAACATAGTTAGGATGAGAGAAACACCTGAATGCTAGCATACAGTGAAGCCTCAAGTCGTTGATGAAGGCAATAATGTATAGCAACCTGTACTGCTTTTGATCTAAGGAATGCCCTAGTCACTGCAGCAACAAGTTTTGCTGATTCTGTCCCAATTAAAGAGCTTTGATCTTGATCCCTAATGCCAAGTTGGAGTGAAGGACTGTGCATAGTGTTAAGTGGAAATGAATAGGCATTTCTTTTCATAGAAAGATTTTCTGATGCATCTACCAGCAACCAAATAGCCCTGCATGCTTCACAAGCTGCACGCAGCATATTTGAAGAACCTGAAATAAGACTTGACCCCGCAGTAACTAAGCAGAGACAAAGTTGATCCACTAAACCAGATGTTTTAGCCTGATCCAAAATCTGTTTCCATGTTTCATTAGAATCAGAAACCGCCTCAGGAACTGAAGTCGATGAAACTGCTTTAAGGCCCTGAGTGACTCTGGTTAACACAACAGTTATGCAAGCAATGGACTCATACAGAACTCGCCCGGATGAATCTTCACTGCAACCAACAACCTACACATTCAACAAGATGAGAACTAGAAGCAGGGCCTTTAAATTGTCTCAATAAAGCAATATGTACCATATCAAAAAGAACCATACTTGCAAAAAAATATCAGCAAACATAACCCAGTGCCTGAAATATGAGGCTCCAGCACCACTTCCGGAATTGTCTACCAAAATTTTAATTATTGAGAAACTCTGCAAAAGTAAGAAGGCAAGGTTTCAGAGAGGGAAAAACACTTTTCTTAAGATACTAAATTAATAGTTTCAGAAGTGTAAGTAGACATGGCAGAGGATGGAGAGCATAATATGCTAGATTTTTTTTTTTGGAAATTTTAATACTGAAATATTAATGAATATTGAGAGGTGCAGCGTGCAGATGCAAGGATCGTAACAGATAAGCTTGACAAGGGTACAATTTGAAGTCAGCGAAAGGTACAGTAAATTACTGACAGCCAATCATAACTCAAGATGCAAAACTTAGAAATAAGAAACTTCTAAATAACGCACTTATACCTTTGCCTTTAACTCATTCACTTCAGAAGCTTTCATGCTCACTATGATGCCAGTGTAAACAAGAAGTTCATGTATTATTTCATCAAGTAGCCCACTGGAATGGATGGCACCAGCCGCAACTAAGTTTGAAAGGATCCTCAAAGACTGGTTTGAATTAAGAATATCTTGATCTCTGTATAAATATGACAAACATTCAAGTCTTTCAGATAAATATTTGTTAGGTATCTGGTTAAATCATTCTTAAGAAAAAGTAAGAACCAGCATAACTTGACAGGAGACAAAGAAACAAAATTTTACATTATATTTAGTAGAGGAGTGCAATTCAGCTTTACCTGCAAGAATTTGGGGATCCTTGGGAACATCTTTTAAGTGGTAGCAAAACATGTGCTACTGCTTCATTATCTTGACTAATTATTTGTGCACCTTTAACTGTACGAGAGTTATTTTCCAATCTGTCCAAAATTTGGCAACCTGAGGCAAAACATTACTTATGTTCTCCCATTATATCAACATCATGTACCCTATGAAGTAATAATTGCAATACTTATGCTTTTCCATTAATGAACACAAAGCCAGGCCTCATTCATGATATACTAGAGTTATTTCATTCAATTCTTAATCTTGACATATGCAAACACACACACACACACACACACACACACACACACACATTAATCAACAGGGGCAGGAATGTCAACTTTGTAGCTCCATCAAAAGGTTTCCACTTCCTTTTTAAAATGCACTCTCCCTGTCCTAGTGAAAAAATAGTCATACAAACTGATCTAAACTGTCCTGGCATATTAAACAAAATAGAATCAGATGATTTTCCTTGTTATGGAGGCTTCATATACCTGACTGTTTAACTTCATTAGGATTTGCAAATCCTGGGAACTCATTTGGGGAAGAATTGACTGCTGTGCAGTCAGGAATGTCTGATTGAGCATCACTCTGAAAACTTATTCCACTGTTGTTTTCTGAAGAATCTGGAGAGATGACTTTACCAATGACATGGTAAATAGTTAATGACAGATAAAAGAAAAAGAAAAACATTTGAAGTAGAGAAAAAAGTAACTACCAGGAGAAGAAACAGCCAAACCAACTGATGTTTGAACTGTGTTTCCTTCACCCCTCCATGCCGCAACACATCCTCTTTCTGCAGCAGTTGCAGAACGCATTTCCTGGAAAAGGTTTAACAATTGTTACAGTTACAACTAGATATCTCGACAGCTGTCTCTGTCAATAAAAGACAAAGAACTAGTACGTCTTGACCTCATGGCATATTAAAACACTGCAAAACGTAATACAAGGTTTTATACTACTTTAAACTTTATAAATGTAAATATGGAATGTAGATATGTTGAGATATCATTACCCTAGCCTCCAGTTCATGAGGCATCTCTTTAACAAATGGGTGCTCCAGAAGAGCTGGCCAAGTCAATCGATTTTGAGGTACCTGCTCTCAAGAATAAAAACACCAGTTAATAATGAAAGTTAGCAGAAATAAGCATTGAAACTTTTCAACTGAAAAGCTGTGCATTTCAAATTGTATAACCACCTTATTGAGCAATCCCTTCAGAAAGCTTTTAAAACTTGGACTCATGTTGTCAGGGTATTTAACCGGATCCTGAAACATTTCAAGTAGCATTAGATTATACCTTTTTTGACACACCTAAATCATACAAAGATTTGATTACATGTACCTTAACAATGTGCCTGATGAGTGCATATACAGAATTTGTATAAAATGGAGGCTGGCCAACAAATAATTCATATCTGTTGAGTACACAAAAAAAAAAATTATTTCAACAAATATAGGGAAAAAGAAAAGAAAAAAAAGATAAGGCAGAAAACAGAGCAAACCAAAACATGCTGTGGAACTTGCAATCTAAAATTATATTTATATTTCGATTATGATATATGGAAAATTGCAATTAGTTCCCGCATGAAATCCTAAAAAAGAAATAAGGAAAGAAAGCACATAACTTGAAGGAATAGATTAAATAGAAAGCACATGACGGGAAAGAATATATTATAACATGAGTCAAAATCTAACAAATCAGAAGCAGACAAGTTAAATAAAAACTCAAGGAAATTGTTTTGATAGAAAGAAAGAAGTAAGGATGCAACATACAATATTACTCCAAGAGACCATAAATCCGCAGTGTGATTGTAGGGTTGTTCCCGTACTAGTTCAGGTGCCATGTACAGAGGAGTACCTTATGAACATTAATGAAGACTTCACTGAATGGGCAAACAAAGTAGCATAGTTCCTCCAGGATCTTCAGGAAGTTTCCTAAAAGTTAATTTAGAATAGTAAGCTAACCTTTAATGGATCGCAAAACAACAGTATTTGTGGACATTGCGCGTGCAAACCCAAAATCACAGAGCTGTAACAAACACCAGAATTTATAAGTTATCTGAAAGCAGAAATGCACTTATGCACTTACATAAGGATACTTGTGCAAGTTCTAAAAGGAACTAATTAGATATCTCACCATGAAAACTTGACAACATAAATATATAATATAAATGATAACTGTGAAAGGATAGCAATGAAGAAATAAATTACTATATAGAAAATAGAGCAATAGTCCTTTGTCTGCTACAAAAGACACAGTGCTATAGTCCATATGATGGACATGAAAACAAACATGAGACAGACGAGGGTACTCAGCTTTGAGATGTTACTCCAAATATCTACTGCAGAGTACTAATGATAATAGCGCAAAAGAAAAACTGTACATGATTTAAACATAGATGAAGTTTATGTTAAACCACTATGGCCATTTCTTGTAATCAGCACACCACATGTATAAAGTAGAATGAGGGGCAAAAGGCAACAACAATAAGATTGGTTAACAAAATGAATTAACTCGCTACAGCTGTTCATAAATTTATGTTAAGCAGATAGAGATATCAATAGAATCAACCTTGACAATAGAACCAGCACCAATTAGAATGTTTTGTGGTTTCATGTCACGATGAATGATACGGTTGGAATGCAAATAATGCAACGCTCTCACCTGTAACATTCAGTAACAATGAAAGTTTACTATATTTGTTGTGAACAATTAAGGAAAAAGTATAGCCCACAACTGGAAAGACTAGGCAGCCAAATATGATAAACAATTGAGATGGAACCAAAATTCGTAATAAAGAAAGTACCAACTGCTTTGCAATCGCTTGAACTTGTTCTTCGGGAAGGCACTTATCATCCTCAAGAATTTCAAATAGCTCACCCTGCATATCAAGAAATTCGTTGATAGTTAATGCGTCTGAACATATTCCACAAGAGTCTAGATATTCTTGTGCATCTGCGAGAGTTTCCAAAATGACAAGCTAGTTCTAGATAAATTAATGCAGTTATAGTGAAGACAGGGATCAGTACTTGTGCAAATTCTGTGACAACACAGAACTCTTGTGGGCTTTCAAAGGAATCAAGCATTTCGATTATATTTTCATGCTTCAACTTTCTTAGGATCTGCACATTTGGGAACAGTGAATATCAGAATATCAATCAAGGAAGTTTTAATTGTAAAATTTGTTTGATTTGAGATAAAATGAGTCCAATACCTCAATTTCTTGTCTTAAATTGTGAATATCTTTGTCACTTTTCCCATGTTTCATGATGAATTTCATTGCAACTGTCTGAAGCAGTGATAAAAACATGGAACCCGCATAAACAAAAAAGAAGAAAAACAGAGAACGAAAAATTAGAAGTGCAAAAGGTAAGTACCTGCCCGGTGTACTTGCGCCTTCCCTTGTATACCTTCCCAAAGGAACCTTCGCCTACAAGCTCAATCACATGGTAGTTATCCACACCCATCCTGTAAGTCTGCAGCTATAATATATCTCTACCCTTTTCAGTCCTGTAAGATAAAAGTGCACCAGAACTATTAAACCAACTTGATGCCGCTCTCATAAAACTCATTCATGATTGCTAGATAAAAATTTGGAAACTAATCTCCTTAAGTAATGATAAACTTTTATTAACGGTCAACTTCAGAAGCACCTTCTAGCTGGTTTAGTAAAAAATTGATGCAAATCTAGGTTCAAAAACCATATAGGTAATACAAAAATGCTAAACTCAACTAGGCTTGAATTGTCATAAATATGCTCCAATATAACCAATTTGTGTTTTGAATTTTAAAAAATAACGAAATAAATTGACTACCCAATTATCACCCCAACTCAAATTATTCGGAAATTAAATAATAACTTATAGATCCTAAATTGAAAATGAAACTACAACCCTAATCTTCATGAAAATGAAACCATTGTGTCTGTCTGGTTGCTTAGAGAAATGAAGTAAAATAAATGAATCGCTGAATACTTTACCAGACAACCAAATAAAACGAAAGCAGGTTAGGAAAGTAACAAATAACGGCATAAAAAAGAAACCCTGAACTTCAATCTGAATATAAAAGGAAATTTCTGATCATTTTAGAAAGAGTATCGAAGTAAACCTGAAACTGAGATTAGAGAGAGAGAGAGAGAGAGAGAGAGAGAGAGAGAGAGATTTGAAAATTGGGAATAGAGTGGTACTGAAAGGTCGGGTTTTGCGGATTTTCCCCGCCCATCTTATTTAAATTTATAATTAAATTGACTAGTGCGTGAGAGGGACTCGGGCCTTGGGAGAGTTTGGGCCTTGAAATAGATGTCGTTAAAATGATTCAAATTCTAGCGTTGACTTTGATCACAACGTCCTTGAAACGACACTAAAAAAGGCATTACGACTTTTTATTTATTTTTAAATACCACATTTGGGTGGAATTAATCCCCGCTCGGAGTTTGGCTTGTTTCTGGCCACAAAATACTTCCAACATGTTTCGAACTCCTGTCATTGAGGCACCAAGTAGCTCACTAACTGAAGGTTGCAGTTTACCAACCACACCACACCACACCACACTTTGTGGTTAAAGGCATTACGACTTTGAAGTTTCATCTTCCTTTTCTTTTTGGAGAAAGAAACTTTAGAAATCGAGATGCATATTATTCATTTAGCCTGCCTGATCATTTTTCAACAAGTTTCTTCCCACTGCCAAAAGACTTGATGAATAAAAATTGAGGAAACTGGGACCCAATTGAGGCTAATTTCGCTGCCACAGAAGTCTACTTTCTATGCTCCTTTGTCCACCTTAATTAGTGGTTTAAAAACTCTAGGATTTATTTCCAAACAGAATAATCTTTGTAGAAGCAAAATATGATATTGTAGAGAAGTTTGACCAGTGTGTATGGAGATTTAGAACAGGTAAAAAAAACAGAGGGACAAAAACTGTCAGTCAGTGTTACCAATGTAGTGCGATGCCTATTGGTTTTTAAGGTTATATAATTAATTAGTTACCTTTTTTTACAGTCAGCTTTGTTCTGTGATGAGAGAGAGAGAGAGAGAGAGAATTGAATTCTGGAACACATGCTGCCAAAAAGTCATAGTATATATCAATAAGCAAAATTGACAACTTCCAAGCCCCCCACCATTTTAGGATTGGGTGGGTGAGGTACATTATTATTCAAGTAATTAAAAAGACCTTACAGATTCAATGACCAAAATGAACTCCCAAAGTTCTCTTAAAACTCTAAAGGAGGCAAACCAAGGTTTAACCCCCTCAACACATTGACTCTCCACAACCAAAATTCAATTAGAGGACCACATCCAAAATCAGTTTCCATTGCCAGCTTTGTTCACAGCCATTTGGTTCTCTGGTACTTCCTGCAAGGCAATTCTTGGCTTCTCTACCATCTGCAGCACATCATCAAAAAGAAACATTATCAGTAAAACATCATAGTACAGAAATCTAACCATTTCAAGCAAAAGAACAGAGGGATTTGGAGCCTCACCTTGGTACCATTCTTACTGTCTCCAATATTTAGTTGATTTTTCAGCATTTTCTTCAGCTGCCTTAGACTCCTAGTATCAAGTTCTTTTTGCACGGTGTCAGTGTCTCTCTTCATCTCAACTCCTCCGAGTTCCAATATCTTATCACCACTCTCAATGTCTTTTTCCTCGTTGTCATCAAAGATGTAGTTCATAATTGCCGATTGTTTCTTGCCTGGAGACTTCCCGGATTTTGAGAGAGTTGGACGAGGAAACTGTAGCGGAAGTAGGTCAGCTGCTGCCAGTGGCAATTTTGGAGTGCCTTCATGGTCATTGGTAACCATAGAAAATTCTTCTACTGGCATTGCCTCCTGAGCTACTGCTAGCTTCATAGATTTTGGTATCTCATCTGACAAAGGACTGAACTGGGTTGCCGTGGCAACTTCTGCTACTGCACTCGCATTAGCATCAACCAAACATTCTGCAACAGAGTTTTCAGAACTTATATCACCCCCTTCACTCACTTGCACATCATCTTTTTTCTTATCCTCACACTCGATTGATTTTTCATTCACGGTCTCATCTTCACTGATGTCATCACCAGAATCTTCTTCTGAGCTGAAGTCTGATTCAAAATTGAACTTCTCTGTGTAATCTCCCTCTGCCCCATACATTATTGAGTCCTTGCTACTTATCATAGACTGTCGTTCATCAGACAAGCTCAGGGTCAATACCTGGGGTTTAGCAGCTTCTTCTACATTGGTCACGTCCTTGACTTCTCCAGTCTCTCCTACAGGGGCAGATTTTGAGTCGAAATCTTGATCCTCTGCTGCATTGGTTTCAGATTCTTTTATCTCCAGGCTTCGACATTTAGCTTCTGGGTTCTGAGCTGGACCATGAGTGGAACTCAGAGTCAATGAATTGGGGTCAGTGGATTCTTCCGCACTCAGTGATTCATTTACTTTTTGTAGCACTGAAGATAGAGCAGCATTAGCATTGCACATGGCCTCAACAGAATTATCATCAGAAACTTTGGCAGCTATAGATTTTTCTGTTCCTTCATCATGAGGTTCTGTAGCAATCACAAACAGATTCAAATAAGCTCAACAAAAAGGAACCACAAAAATTGAATTGAGAATCATGAAATCAGATGAACAAACATCCTGGCCGTAGTAATATATAAAATGCAATGGAACTTACCCTTGTCGTCTGTTTCGTCTGACCCCTCTTCATGAGATATATCCACAATGACATCTGAGGCCGATTTTGGTTCGGATACCCCAGATTCCACTTCTGATTTTACCTTTGAATCATCTTCTACTTTAATCATATCAGTCTTGTTAGGTTCTTGAACATCATCTTTCAACTTCCCTTCATTCTCCAATGGTCCATTTGATTTTGGTTCCGATGAAACTTCAGAAACATCAACCCTCTCTGAACTCGCCTCTGATACTGTCTGCATATTAGACCCTGTTTCACACCATACCATGAACTATGTCAGATAACATGATTTTCCTTCCAATATATATCTGAGAAACAATACAACTAGTTGATTAAAAAGTCAACCGCATGTTATATAACCCCATCTTACACTACTTATAGTTATCCAGAAACCAAACGGTCTAAGCCAGTCTAAGCTACACTAACAAAACTTGATATCTGTGTAGTCTGTGTAGTGCTAGTGTAAATCATCAAATGAATGCAACGCTGGACTTACCCATATCAACTGAGCCATCAGACTTCTCTGAGCCATTGTTGATTTCTGTGGAAAGTTCATCCATCTTAAAGGACATACTGTTTTCATAATCCAAGCTCAACTTTGCCATGTTCTTTTCCAGCAGCCTCACCGATCGCCTTGTGTTATAAACGCTCTGCACCGAAGGATTCTCCTTCTGTGTGGTGTTCTGTCGAGCAGAAGCAGCGGGAGCCCTTCTCCGAGTATTTGGTGCGGCAGGAGTTTTAGGCACCTCAGTCTTTTCTTGGTCCATCTCTTCAGAAACGGCTCTCCTAGTCCCGCGTCGACTTTGAGTCAATGGCTGTGAGCTTTCTGGTTCTACTTGGATGGGCTTTCTACGAGTCGAGGTTCTACCGGCAGTACGAGGGATACTTAGTGATCCGTTCATGGTTTTCTCCGGAGATTGCTGGGGATCCGATTTGGATTGGTTCAGGAACTCTTCAAGCCCTTCCACCTGGTACAGTGATTTGCAGAACAGTCAGATTCCAATAAATTAATAAATCCATCCAGCGTGTGTTGTTTGAAAGATAATACATGGAAATCAAAAGAAGGTTAAGATGATGGGAAAAACAGAATCAAAACAACTGTATGTTGATAAACTCTTTTATTTTCTTGTGATTCTCAGCATCCAAACAGAAAAGGATGTTCTACGATTCCCCTGTTTAATTTATGTTGAGAAATTATGAATTTAGGTGAGCAATATTATATAGATTTATAAGGCACTAGATCTGTTAGCTAGCCCCATAAGAACTGAGCTCAACTCAACACTTATGATTATATAGGTTTTTCTTTTTCCGGTCATTTATCACCAACCAAACATGAAAGAATGTTGAACATGTGGTTTACACTAGAAAGTTCGTAAAGAGATAGTATATTAGAGAATTCAAACCAACACACAGCAATTCCCAGAATATCTGAATCTGAAAATGTACTTATTTTGGTGACTTCCAATATCACTTTTCTTGGCAACCAAACGGATTTCAAATCTATAATGTTAAAGAATGTAGAACATGTGATTAATTAGAAAGTTTTTAAAGAAAAGTATATTTGAGAATCCAAATCAAACACAGCAATTCCCAGAAGATCTGAATCTGAAAATGTACTGATTTTGGTGATTTCCAATATCCCTTTTCTTGGCAACCAAACAGATTTTAAATCCACAATAATAAAATATCAAATAGGTATGAAGAAAAAGGGGGACAAAAGTATTACATGTTCAAGAGCCTTGAGAGAATCGGCCATGGCGACATTGGTGAGGTTAGCTGGGAGTTTGTTCTTCTTGCACAGAGCCTGGAGCTCCTTTCTTGTGAGGCTGGAGAAATCCATAGTGTACGGGAAACCCTAGATGATCAAAACAAGCTGTTTTGGTCTTCGCAAGAGAGACGGCTAACAGATTGAGTGAAAAATGTTGAAGCGTTTGAGAGAATGAGAGAGCGATTGGGGATATTTATATATGTATGGCCAAGACCGGGAGAGACGTTTGGAAAACCCTAGAAATTATGACCGTTGGAGCGCGGATTTGAAATTTGAAATTATTGACAACAATTTCTTTTTCTTTTCTGTTTTTAGCAAGTGAATAAATTATAAACTTGGGTGACGTGGGTAAGTATTATTACGACAATCGTAATTGTGTAATCGCGGACAGGGGCAAACTACGGAAAATTCGCATTTGGGAAAATACACATCACATTTAACAAATTTAGAATTGCACTTGTTCAGTGAATAGTTGAGTTTTTTTTTTAAATATTAACCTAGGCTTTCTTCAATAATTTGGTATAATATTATACTTTCACAACCTTTGTTTATATTAATTAAGATGTAAATTGCATAACCTCAATAACTAATATGACCATACATCTACAAGGGACTTGTAGCTCAAGTTATTAAAAATATTTATCCTTACACTCGAAGTCCCATGTTCGATTCTCTCCTCCCTCAATATTTTTCATATAAAAATATTATAATATGTCTTTAGATTTTGTAACTTCCCACATGTCTTCGTAGATTCAACCACTAATAAATAAAAACTCAACTTATTTCCCCACAACCCATTGATCCAGTATCGGAGGCAGAGCTATGTAGGGATCCAGTTTGATCCCAGACCCCTCAATCTGTTTACACCTTGCATTTAAGCTTTGTAATATTTTCCCTCCATTTTTATATGTCTAAGCAAGGTACTTTAATATTGGGATTTCTGAATTTTTTGTATTTCTTGAATAGTGTGGACAATGAGATTAATATTCAACCATTTTATAATATAAAATTAAAGATAATTATGATTGTAATGAACGAATAAATTATTAATCAATATGAAATGATATTACGAAGAGGGCTAAACTGAGTAGTTAGTATCATATTAACTTATTATCAGGTTAGCGCTTCAGTGTCATCTCAAATGCAAAATCCCAACTCTGCCATTGTATAGTATGTCGTATCTTATTCAGCTCTTATTTCTATATGCAATTTCATATGAGTTATCTTTTTGGCTTCCTCTTTACATGTTATCCATTTAAATGTGATATGATAACCATTTTGACGTTTATTTTAAATGTTGGTTTAAGTAAGCAGTATGTTTATCATGTCTCGTGTGAATTGTATTCAATCTTATGACTATTTATTGTTCAATACAGGAATTGGAAAATGAATTCATTAATGGAGGGAAGTTTGATATTTAAACTTCTGGCCACTCACACTTTTTGGCATGCATAACTAAACAGAATATGAGCAAACCTATGTGTGTTTTTCATTACGGTTTATTTGAAACAAACTAAAGATAAAAGTGCATAGAAAAACCAAATAGATCATTTTGTTGATGGACTTCTAATTTCGTTGTTTTAAATGTCCATCTTAAGATTAGATAGAATGCTAATTTCATTGTATTATATGCATATGTGACAACGGATAAAGAAAATAAGAAAGAAATTGGAGAATTCATAATATCTATGTGTGTTTTTTACTCTTTTATATAGACAGACGTGAGTTAGATAAGCTGACAAAGTTAGTGTGCACCCTTATTGCACCCGAGTTCAATCCTTCTCCCCGCATATTAGTTTCTAATATCGCTTAGTTAGGGTTAATTGGAGCCAAGTCCAAAGTTACATATTTCACATTATCAATTGTGCCCAAGTGGACATTCATAGAGATTAGGCCTGGAATGTGAACAAGCTAAGTTTCGAAAGGCCAGAAGTGCAGGCAGGCCTATAAAAGCCCAAATCGTAAAAGATCGGAGCCCAAAGTTGTAGTAATCCACGTGTTAAAAACTCAAAGCTTGCGCAGCACGCGTTGCTTCGGAGCACATGACTCACACAAAACTCGTACGATTTCCTCCACAGGCCAGAAGCCAGAAGCCAGAAGCCACAAGACTCAGACAAACAGACCCCACTCTTATGCTTGGCCGCTTAGCCTTGCTGCCTTAGCCTTAGCCCACCTTCTTCAAACAAACAAACCGTCACAAAAACCATTTACACCCGAACCCAATGGTCCCAAATTCCAATCACTCACACAGAGTCCCGAGTATTTTAATTTCGAAATTTTGATTTATTTAAAATAAAATAAAAATTTACAGAGAGGAAAAAAACATAGGCTTCTGGAGAGAGAAAGAGCAGAAAACAAATAAAATAAAGCATAGAAATGAAAAATCCCCAATTCTGAATGGAAACCCTAGCCCCAACCCGAATCCCTCAAATTGGACCCTCCATTTTCGTCTATCTTCGGATCATCCGTTCTTCACTGTTCTTTGCTGGAGGCTGAGTCAAACTCCGACTCCTCTATTGTTCACAGAAAGAGAGCAACCGAGAGACACAGCGATATATAGAGAGACAGAGAGAAGAGAGAGATAGAGTGCGTGAGTGTATGTGTGTTATGGGGAGTACGGAATCTGGTACGGGCGATTTCAGCGTAGGATCGATCGTTTGGGTGAGGAGGAGGAACGGGTCGTGGTGGCCGGGGAAGATAGTGGGCCCAGAAGAGCTCTCCGCTTCGCATCTCACGTCGCCTCGCTCTGGGACCCCCGTCAAGCTTCTCGGTAGAGAAGATGCCAGTGTGTATGTCTCTCATAGTTCTTCCCTAAATTTTTCTTAATGGTGGCTTTTGAACCCATTTCATGTTACTGTGGGCGTTTTGGGTTGTGATTGGATATTTATGTAGAAACGAGAAAAATAATTACTTTACTGAGTCTCTTCTCCGTTTTATTGTATACATGAGCTAAAATAGCGCTTTTGCTGTTTTACTTGAAGAAATCACAAAAGCTTAGGACAACATGTTGGAGCATAGGTAGAAACCCATACCAGAAACTTACTGCAACTCAGTGGTCAAACTCGTTTATAGGGTTTTAGCATCAACGGAAATTTTAAAACCCAGCACTGAACCCCCATTATATCACGTTTTGCTAGGACATTTTAATCAATCAAGTTTCATTGTACATACAATTGGTTGGCACCTTAGAACTATTTAGCAGAAACATGGTTCAGGCCTTCTGCCCCCTTTTGCCTTATCCACCTAGTGGCACAAAAATATAGAAATTATGTACCATGGATTTTATTAAAATGTTATTTAAGAGGGTCGTCTTCTCTTTTCAAACTGGAGAGTTGTAACGAAGTATAACTCCCATTGTTCATACTTACTGATTCTTCTACTTACATGCCTGCTTTGATTTTACCAACTGTTTTAGTAATGATATTCCGTGGTATTTCTTCTCAGTGATTGGTACAATTTGGAAAAATCCAAGCGTGTTAAGGCGTTTCGATGCGGTGAGTTTGATGATTGTATTGAGAAGGCTGAATCATCGCAGGGTATGCCTGTGAAGAAAAGAGAGAAATATGCACGTCGAGAAGATGCTATTCTTCATGCGCTTGAACTTGAGAAGCAGCTGTTGAGAAAACAAGGAAAGTTAGGTATAACTTCTGAACGCTTGAACAGTAAATTATCTGGTGCTGTGAAAAAGGAGTTAGTTATATCTTCCGAAAGTTTGGGAAATGACAATGTAAAACCTGGAAATTCCAAATCACATCAGTTTTCTAAGCGACTGGATACGTCTCATAGAAATGATATTATAGGCGGTCCTCTGTCTTCCCAAAGAGCCAAAGAGGGAAATCAACTGAGTGGTGAAGATGATCATGCTGAGGCCATGCCTCGGATGAGAGGCTTGCAGGACTTTGGTCTCAAAATTGCCCCTTCAAAGCGAAAACTTTCATCTTCTCTTGCTTTAAATGGTTCTTGGAAACCCACAGTTGATGGTACTGTTCAAGCTCTTGCTCGTGGTGGTCTTAGCATGGGAGGAACAAATCATGTGAACGGTAAAAATTCTTTAGAGCAAATGAAAAGTTCACATGAGGGATTGAGTGATGAACTTTTGGCCAAGAGACCTGATAAACGTCGTCCTCTTGTCCAAGTTTTGCAGAATAGTGCAAAATTAGCTGTCCCACAGTCCTTGCAACCTGACAGTGCTACTGTTTATACTTCTGTTTCAGGAGTGGAGCAGACGGGAGTTGTTTGCAAAGCAAAGAGGAGTAAATGTGTATATTTGCCTGCTGAGTCTGGTGAATCCTTGGAGTATGAAGCAGCTCCTTCAAACCAAGCTGAGATCTCAGCTTCACCAGTTGGTGCTCGTCCTCATGCCGAGGCCTTGATTGAAGAGAACACTTCTGGCTTTACAGAAGATGAATCTGATTCTTCTGAAACAGATTCTTCTGAGTCCGAGTCTGATTCTTCTGAGACTGAACCAGATATGGATGAAGAGATGCCTTTACTCTCAGGTTCAGCTTTTACTATTTTTTATATTTTGTCAATTCCATGGTTTATGTAGTTGTTAGATTTTGCTGATGCAGAGTAGCCCTACTGCTCAGACATGTTAGAAAAATCAGCTCTATGATTCTTGCTTATAATATGTATGCAGGACAAATCTCTTTTAGTCTCTTTTTGCAGTTACCTCCTTTATTTTTTGGTATGCATATCATATTCTTACTGCCATGAAAGTGTATATTATGTGTAAAATGATAACCTAATTGTCAAGTTAGAGTGCGGTTAGCCCTGTCTTGGGGTATGGTGATTTTCATGTATATGCAGCTCTCAAAGTTTGTCATTTTGTGAACTTGTGTGTTTATATTTATTTTTCACCTTTTATTTTATTATTTTTTACAGAAATTTGGTCAAACTGCTTTTAGCCATTGAGCCATGTTATGGTTCATGTGAGGTTTTTGTTGATTTTCCAGTCAAGATTCCATTATCTGTACCATATTATGGTTCATGTGATTCAGAAAACTTGCTTTTAATTTTTTGCACTATGATCTCTTGACTTCAGTTAACATGAATAACTTGTTGAATATGCATTTCACGCCATGGAGTTGGTTTTCTGAGCTTTGGCCTCAAGGGTTCATAATGGCTGTGCCACTTTTTTGTCATCAACCTCTAAATCTTTTCTGTACATAACCTATAGAACCAGAAGTTGGGAGATATGAAGCACGAGAACATGGAATCATGGTTGGCGACGAGCCTGATGAATCAACAAATTCTGGTGATATGTCTCACCTCTACAGTCATGACCCTTTATTTGCTAGTGAGGCTGTGTCCAAATGGCAGTTGAAAGGGAAAAGAAATATCCGCAATCTTACAAAAAGATCAATGGATGCAACTGACGGAAGAGGCTATATTTATGGACCTTATTCTGAAGAAAAGGTATGTGCTTTCAGCCAAAGGTTGTTATAGTTCCATGTTTCTGTTGATACATTGATTTTAATGATTGTCCTCATAGGGCTAATGTGGATAATAATGATTTTCAGACTGATTGGGAAGACTGGACCTGGGAGGATAGGTCTGCCTGGAATGAGGACTGGGACATCAAAAGAGATCGCTTTCACCCTGTTTATGATGGCCGTTATCATTATCGCAGGAGGCCGAGATACTTGATAGATGTAGACTTGAAGGTCCAGGCAAGTTACCAAAAAGAGCCAGTTCCTATTGTTTCTCTGATGAGCAAGTTAAATGGGAAGGCAATAATAGGGCACCCAATCCAAATTGAAGCCTTAGAAGATGGTTCATCCAACTCGCTTCTTTCAACAGTTGATGAATTTGGTGAGGAAGCAGTTGACAATAATGGGGGTGCAACTGTTCCACATGCATGGAGGACTGCAAGGAGGACGGCAAATGTTCGAGTCCCGCGCCCTCATTTATCGTCTGCATTGGATGGTGATGAAGCTGCTGACGACCTTCCCTTTTTAGATGAAGAAAGCAGGCCACCATTCAAGAAATTAAATTTAGGGAGTTTCAGTAATAAGGCAAGCCAGGGTAAGAGGAACCTTCTTCACAACTCCCGGCTTCCCACTGATAGAAAGTTGTCGAAAAAGGTGGCCAAGAAAGTCAGCTTATCATCTAGCCAGAAAACGAGGACTTTATCTTCGATAGCCATTGAACAGAATTTTAGTAACAAGCCAATACATCATGATAGCAGTAGTTGTCAAAGGGAAGGGCTGATGAAACCGGAGTCTTCTGGACCCACAACTGTAGCTTGCATACCCGTGAAATTAGTATTCAGTAGGTTACTTGAGAAGATCAATAGGCCCCCATCAAAAGCAGCTAGTACGGTTTTATTGAATAGCGAAAAGGAGAGAAATTCATGATAGATTACTTGTACATTGTTATATAAGCACAATAAGTTTATACTGCTAGCACAACATTTATTGCTAATATCTTCTTTCCAGCGGAGCACTACAAAACTGGACCGTATAAGTCAGCATTTTTCTGCTGTCTTTTTGAATAATCGGATGAAGCAGGTAACCAAGGAAGCAGCCGTGCACAGCAGACAGTGTTGTCAACTGCATTGCATTGCATATTTGCTGGATGTGGATTTCTGAGGATTTATTTGAAGGAACAAAGCTCATGTTAGTCAGATGAAGTAGGTATAGATAGAATTCATAGG
This sequence comes from Prunus avium, assembly GCF_002207925.1. The sequence goes on from NW_018921362.1 coordinate 67,442, forward strand.
GAAATGTACATTTATTTCCATACAAGCTTATGTATCTTGCTCTGTTTATCATAACTAATTTAAGAAGTATAGAAAGAAGTGAGGAGTCTTCTGTAGATGTTTTATTGAATTTGTAGTTCTCTCTCTGTATCGGATTAATTAACAAGGCAAGAATGGGAGCACTTTGTGTGCGTTGTTGATATTTCATTCTTTTTTACTTCTCTCTCTCTCTGTTTTTCAAATTTGGGTTCATATTATTTATTACTACTACGGGTAAATAATAAACCCGTAATTACTATTTAATTGGCACTTTCTTACAAGTTGTTGACAAAAGGTCGATAGAGAATCAAAGTTTCATCTGTTAATTTCATCTCTTAAACACCAGTTGTTTTTTGTTTTCGAGAAGAAGTTATACCTTCGTCATTCACCTCAAAAACTTGACCAGCCCAACCCATTTAAACCTGGATTGGTTCGGTCTGTTTCATTCAAATTACCATATTGGGCCAGTCTAACTTTCGTGTCTTATTGACCCAGATTTGGATTATAAATAAAAAGTCTTTTATTGGTTAATAAAATAAAAATATTTTCCGCAATCCATTCCCATTTCCCATTAGAGGTGTCAAACGGGCCGTGCCGGCCCGGCCCGGCCCATTTAAACTCGTGCTTTTAACATTTTCGTGCCGTGCCGGGCCGGCCCATTTAATTTATCGGGCCGTGCCGTGCCGGCCCATTTAATAAAATCATTGATTCCGGCCCGACCCAAAGTCCATGTCCATATTTAAACGGGCCGGGCCGGGCTCGTGCCGTGCCCGTGCTCGTGCTTGTGCCATACTCGGGCCCAAGAACCAACCCATTTAATTTGAATTTTTTTCGCTTGATTTTTTTTTTCCACTAGATAATTCAAATTATAAACATTAAAAATATAATTAGAGGCAAGAAATTATAAACTATTTGAAAACATTAATCAATCAAACATCCAAACAATATGAAGGGCGGAGGGCAAAAAGTGTCCAACTCCACAAAGTCCACTTGAACTTTTCATCTGTAAACAACTTATTATTTTATATGTGAAGAAATGTTTTGCTTTGATTATA
>NW_018921362.1:68564-82999 GCF_002207925.1 Prunus avium
ATTAATTTGTAGTTGATATGTTTAATTAACTAAGGACCCAAGTAATTTTCCTAAAATGAAAGACATCAAATATATGGTTATGATTTTTTTATTTTAAAAAAACATATAAATAATGACATTAGATGTCAAATTATTGCATTTTGACTTTTTGAGAAGAAAAAAAATGCTAAATGGGCCGTGCTTGGGCTCGTGCCGTGCTTGAAGCGGACTCGGGCCATGGGCCGGCCCGGTCCATTGGACCTATTTTTTGATCCCAGCCCGGCCCAAGTTTTCGTGCCGTGCCGAGCACGGCCCATTAATATTCGTGCTCGTGCCGTGCCGTGCCTCATTTAAACGGGCTGGGCTCGTGCCGTGCTGGGCCGGCCCGTCCCGTTTGACACCTCTATTTCCCATTAGGAGAATTGTTTTGCAACGTGATTCTCACCACAGGGGATCCGACCCCTTTGACAAAGCCACTTTCATTGTCTCATTCACACAGGTAGAGACTAGAGTAGAGGGAAAGCTCGGACCAAAAAGAAAGAACGAAAAGGGAAAAATTAGAGGGAAAGCTTGGAACTTGATCGGAGAGAGAGAGAGAGAGAGAAAGGGGCCTGAACTGGTGAGTTCGTTTTCCTTCACACCGTAAATGAAACGAGAATGCCATGTTTCTTGAAAACACTTTCATAATGAAATTCCATTGCGATTAAAGGGTTAGCAGGTTCTCGATTATTTCGGGGTTTTCAAAAGTAAATTTTGTTTCTTGAACAGTGAATACCATTTATCATACGGCATGTTAGGCCCTCGGTGGTAAACATTATCACTTTTTCTTTCGGTAGTTTGATAGAAAACAATTGATTGAAAAAAAAAGGAACTTCATAAATTGTGATTTGTTTAACTTAAAACTTTTTTTCTTTGGCTTAGTATCACAGCAAGATTCTTTCTTTTCTGTTGTTTATGTTTGTTTTCAGAATAATATTGCTTCTGCAATCTGCATACTCGGATTTATGGCTTTGGTTTGATTAATGCAAGAAAAAATTAATATATATGTGGCAGGAATTGTAATAGATTATAGATGAATTGGACAAGGTTTTCCACCAAGGTTTACAAAGCTACTGCTGCAGATTCCAAATGTGGTTCGTCATTCTGTTATACTCGAAAACCCCATCAGAAAGCTATTCACGACACTCAAAGAGGAAGTCTACCAGCAACTTCATGGCCTCAGGATGGAGTTGGTGCTGCTACTGTGGCTACAGATTTTCGAGATTTTGAACAGAGGTTCATTGTTGCAAGAAATGTCATTTGGAGGTTTAAAGGAAATTCCATGTGGTCTAAACAGAGCCCGGTATCTTTGTCTCGTCAATTTGGACACAAGGCTGGTACTGGTCGTGATCCTGACTTGACTAGGGACTTCCTGGTACAGCTCTGGGTTGCGGATAGGAAAACGGAACACTCCAAAAGAAAGAGAAGAGGGAAAGCTGTTAAGTATAGTAAAGAAACACCGTACCACTATTCATCCTATGGATGGCATCCGGATGCATTTTTCAATGCAGCAGACCCTTTTGGCCAACCACCTCTAAGCCAATCCATCTCGGGATTTCTGAAACCAGAATCTCCAGAAGAGGTTAATTTTTGTCTCCTTTTTTTCCTTTTCTACGAATTTCAGCTTTAAGATTTATACACGGAGCTGCAATAACCTTATTTTCCATGCTTATCCGGGTATATGTTTTGTAGTAAGTATGCCTGTTTAAACTTTAAACTAGTTCTATGCTCATAAAGAGTAGCATCTCAAAGGTAGTTTTACTCGTATGTAACTGGAATGTTGTGATTGCTTTTACTGTTGGAAGCACATTCTCTTATCTAACCATGCTATAACTGTTACACCACATTTTCCTACTTATGCTCATCTTTTCAAGTTTTTAGTACCCAAATCATCCCTCGATATGCCTAGTTTGAGTAACACAAAATGTCTTACTTGCCATTTGTTGTATTCTTTAGGTCCAGGTGATGCCTCTTCTTGCTAGATCAAATATGCTGATTACGAGGGATATAGAGTGGGCAAATCTTGTACTTGGCTTTGAACAGGTGATTATTTTTCCTAACAATCGTTCTTTCATGCTAATTTGTATGCTCATACTCTCATGGTCAGAAGACTAAGATTATGTGCTCAACCTTGCTTGTCTTGTATTGTCTGATTTACTTTGCTGATATTGTGTGGTAGAGGGGATTGCATATTTGGTGGTTCTTAAATTGTCAAATCGACTTCTATTGAAAGCTCTTGGTTTTTTCTCCTCCCCTCAAATTTTTGGCCTTCAATCTTCCTTCAAATTTTTCTGAATTTAATAGGCATCCTGCTTCTATTTCAAATGTTTTCATAAATGCTTTTATAATGCTTCATCTGAGTGAACAGGTTTTAAAATGTCAAGTAAACACAGTTTTGAAGTGTGGTTAACAGATGCTTGACTCACATTCTCACTCTCTCTAGATAATGTGCGTCCTTATATGCTCTGCTATATGACATGCCTTTCAGATCATTTTCACTCAATCTGGCTTCTAGTGGTACTTTAGTTACTAATTGTATTTGACATAATTCCAGGAAAACCGGTATGGAATAGTAGATGTGTGCTACCCAGAGTCGGTGAGTAATCGTTGTAACTCATTTCATCCTCTTGAGGTTCCCATACAGGAAGTTTAGGTTTTAAGTTAATTACTCATTTTCTGTCACTCAATGTTTTGTAGCCTGTAGGTTTGATTCGTGAGCAGAGCCATGTTATTACTAGACAGGTACTTTCTAACCCAATCTTTACAATTTTTGACTCTTTATTTTATTGGTATTCTGTCATGTACAGTATATGTAGCATGAGCATGGCATTGTTGTTAGTACTTTATTTTATCTTCAAGTATTAATCTCACTTGTTAAAGTTTATGTGCTGGCCAAATTATAGAATTATTTATGTTTGGCAACTTATTGCTTCTTGTCCTTTATGTTATCTTAAAGAGGTTTTCCCGTGCTTATGCTTGCTTTTCATGTTGCAGTTGCTTCGCCTGAGGCGCCCTTTTGTTGCTTATATAACTGATGCCATGGGTAATGAGCTCTTTAGGGTGAGGATATAGGGCCTTTTAAATAAATAAATTGTAATAATTTGGTGGATGCTCCAATTTTGGATATATTGATGTTTCAGCTTGACCCCTCATTTTACCTTATTTAGGTTCGCAGGCCTTTTTGGTGGATAACCAGCTCAATTTATGCAGAGATCAATGGCAAGGTAGGACAACATGACATATTTTATCTGGTGGTGGTCACGACAGTGTTAAAGATTGTTGAGTATGTGAAATAGCATTCTGGTTATTGATGGTGTTGGATGTCTTTTACTCTCTAGGAAGTTGGCGTGGTTCACAGACGATGGCATCTTTGGAAGAGGGTGTATGATTTGTACCTGGGGTAATTTCCAAATGCTTTTTCCTCTTCCTGTAATTATTTATTTAAACTCAAAATGAGTTAATACATATCATCAAGGTTAGTGCCCTATATTGCACGTTGTTCCCTTATGCTGCTTTGTTGTTGAAACTGTGGTTTTATTCTTGGTCTTCTGCATTGCTTTCATCTTTTGCGTCTAACCCCAAGATAAAATGGTTTGTAGGGATAAGCAGTTTGCAGTTGTTGAAAACCCTGGCTTCTGGAATTGGACTTTTACTTTGAAGGACATTGACGGTGAAGTTTTGGCTCAGATAGATCGTGACTGGAGGGGTTTTGGCTTTGAGGTTTGTTTTTCTTTTCTTTTCTTTTGTTTATTAGTTTCATCATGTCAATGTTGATAACTGCGGTCAATTATATAATGTTACTATCTTGTGAAGAAAGTATGTCATGTTTTTGAAGATGCATTTGGGGACCTTTATCTTTTCAGATTAGCAATTTATGGTAAATTTGATCTTATCAAATGATGAGTTTCTTAGTTGTGGTTCAGTTTTTATGTATATTTCTCGTGTTCAATTCCTGACGGATGTGTAGTGTGGGGCCACCTCCGATTGTTTGTACCGGCTATTGGGATTGGAGGGTCTGCGTGTGCCTTCAGGAATTGATTAGTTGAGTCCAAGACGTTAAAAAGAAAGAAAAAAGCATATTAGGTTTGAGATAATTCTTTGATTCAGCACTCATGGAAGCGTAATGCTCTATATTTCTGTTGCCATGGTTCTTTTATATTTGCATTTACCGGTTAAAAAATTGGTTTTTATGTGGCATGCCAGCATATTATGTTGCATGCATACCAACTAATGTTTCATTATGCTTCCACATCATGCAGATTTTTACTGATGCGGGTCAATATGTGATCCGTTTTGGGAGTTCTGATCCCAGCTCCAAGACCGGTACTGCTAGCTTGGTAGAGTACCCAATCAGAAAATGATATTCTCCTTACTATGGTGTATTCCATTTAATATTCTTGCCACTTTTTTGATGGCAGATTGAAGAGTTGGAAGTCATACGTCCACTGACTCTGTTGGAGAGAGCTGTAACTGTTGCTCTGGCTATATCGTTGGACAATGACTATTTCTCAAGACATGGTGGATGGTAAGCCAATGACTATTTCTTAAGACACCACGGCTAGAATGTTCAGTGGAAGTTCTGACTTTGGTATGTATTTGCACATCATGGCTTTGGTATGAAGCACTTATTTGTGCTATAAGAACTTAGAACCAGCTCCAGTTTATAGACTGAGGCACTCCAACTTTCTATCATCTTCTTCGCATTGTTTTCGTAGTTTATCTTGGAAGCTGATATATGTTATTCTTTATCTTGTATATCTTGGACATTGTTACAGTACTTAATATGCTGCCTCATTCCTAGTTCTTAATTGAGAGATAGAGAGTTGAAAACGCACACTAATTTTGTTTGCACGTGCCTGTGCCTGTTTTTTTTTTTTCGTTTCCAGGGGTTTACCTTTTGTTGAAGTAGGAGAGTAGGTCTGGCTGGCTGTACAGATGAAAATCGATGTGGTTACGCGGTCATTCTTAATTCACGAGGGCTCAAGACAAGGCCCGACTGCTTGTTAGATGTGATTCTAGCGGGGATGCTAATCTTGTTTCTTGGTGAAGACATTATTGTACCATCGAGTTAATGAATAGCTTACTTTTTATGATCGATTAGGATGACTTGCAAAGACCAGATCTTGGTATTCTCTGCAGCACAAGAGAGATGCGCAAAACCTGAAAGAAGAGAACTTTACAATTAGATTCAATGTTGATAATGTTTATATCCCTTGATTAGCAACTCGTTATAACTTCTTATATCCTTAACTTGTGCATGGCTCAATTATCCAGTTAACTCTAAATTGGAATTTGGGTTTTGATAGATAAGTTGGATCATCCTATATCAATGAACTAAAACAGAAGTTTTGAAAATGAAAACTCGACTGTTGAAAAAAGTTTATGCCTATCTTTAGGTCGCTTGGAAAAAGTTTTGTTCCACCTATAACAATGAGAACGACTGTTGCGTAGTTTTCACATGTTGAAAACACAAGCTGGAAAGTTGCACAAGGAAAACAGAAAACGCATGTTAAAGTTGCCTGCCAAATTTGAAAGTAATATAGAGGACCACTGTTAAAACTAGTGGCTTACGGGTTTAAAAAGATCACGGCTTTCACCTTTCACCTTTCACCTTCCTTGAGGGCGTGGGCGTATACCAGACGTGGGTTTTGTGTACCAAACGCTTGCTTATCATGTCAACGCTTCTTTTTCTTTTACGGTTACCAAACATTTCCACAGTTAGCCTCGTCGATCCAAAAAGCTCAGGTTTTTTTTATCTTCTGCTGCGATCTGCATGTACGTGCGAATGTATGAAGTTTGAAGAAAAGCATTCTTTGTAGATTCGTTTGATTGGTGCGAAGAACATGGCTTCAGCTCACGGAGGTAGGTATTGCACTGAATGTATGAAGTTAAAAGTGATCATAAAGAAGAAGAACTTTGTATCTGTTTTTGAATGGAAATTGATTGGTTGTGGATTGTGTTGCCTTTTCTGTTTTCGTTTTAACAGGGATGGCTGTTGTGATTATGGGTGTCAGTGGTGCTGGGAAATCGTAAGCCTTTATCTCTGCTTTCTTCTTCTTCTTCTCTTTAAATTCTGTGTAACCACCGGGTAGCATTGATGAGTTCATAAGTATTCTAATTTCTGGGTACGAAAACACACTCTTCTAGATATTAATTTCAAGGATCTTATAAAATTAACAATTCTTCTAGTTATGAATATGTCTGAAAATAGGCAAATAAGCCCTAGTCTTTTCTTGAAAGAGTTTCTAGAGCCCTTGATTTGTATGTAATGAAAGCCGCCTCTATATTACTGTCGTTTGATGTCATGACTGGAAATCTCAGCACAAGAATATCTCCAATGGGACTGCTAATTCTTGGAAGCTGATTTCCGTACATGTGATGGTTTCTTCAAATGTCCAGCTTTTTGTGATATTATAAGTAGAATTTCATTAGTTTACTCACTGTTAGCCTAAACAATATCATTTGTTTATTGATAAATCTCTCTTTCCAACCAATTCTAACTTATCATGTCACACTGAGCCAACAAACTCTATATTTCTTGAGGAGTTGCAGAGCCATGTTCAGGAGCACAACTGTGTAAGAAAAATATGGGATTACAATCATGTGTATGTTTCTTCGCGCTTCGGTTTACAACAGCACATTGGATCCTAATGACCTTGTCAAATGCCTTTTATGTGACTGGATTTAGATATCATGGCATAGTTAAGAAAGTTGTAGCTTCTTATATCTGATCTTTCACTTTTGTAGCTTCTGCTTCTCATGCATTTCAATATTTTGTTCAACAGGACGATAGGTGAGATGCTGGCAAAAGAGACGAACTCTAACTTTATTGATGCCGATGATTTCCATCCACAATCAAACAAAGGTACATGCAGCTTTGTATTTGATGTTGGCAACTTCTCTGATTTCTGATTTCATTCCAATATTCTACTATATTTGGATAAAGATGATAAACAATCTTCTATCTTCTGAAATACTCATTTCTTAAATTAGAAAAGATGCGTAAAGGGATCCCCCTTTCAGAGGAAGACCGAATGCCTTGGCTTGAAACACTTCGAAATGCCTTAAGAGAGAAGTTGGTCGATGGAGGAACTGTAATTCTTGGGTGTTCAGCTCTGCAGAAGCGATACAGAGAAGTTCTACGATCTGCCGACCCTAATTATGAACCTGGAAGTCATGTCAGTTTGGTGAAGTTCGTCCTGTTGGATGCTCAGGCAGAGGTGCTGGCTGCTAGATTAGAGAAAAGAATCGCAGAAGGGAAGCATTTCATGTCGCCTGCGCTTTTGCAGTCTCAGTTAGGCTTGCTTCAGATTGATGATTCTGAAGGGATACTGAAAGTCGATGCCACTTTAAGTCCTCAAGACATAGTAAATACCATTCAAAGATTGATTTTCAGCTTAAGATTTAAGATTTAAATTAGGAAGTAGCAGCCTAGCAGGAAAAATTGTAGATTTCTTCCCATTCGTTCGAGAGAATCTACCATCAAACATTGTTCTGAAAACTTTTTGGTGCAGATGAATGCCACTTTATTCGAACAGATTATTTGATCGATCATATTGGATGTGGATGTCGATATTTGCTTCTGCTTAATTTGATGGTGCCCTATCTTAATTTTCTTCCCATTCTAATGCTTCAATGATCAGTTTTAAAAGAGTTTCCAATCCATTGAGCACCCATTGCGTGACGTAGGAAAGGATATACATTAGCATGTTTATATGAAGATATATGATCTAATCCTATCCTGTGTTCTTTTGAATCAAACCAAACACTTCAGCATAAGTATCAAAGGCAGACAAAACACACAAAAGTTACGTGGTTCGGCAATTTGCGCCTACATCCACGGGAAAGTGAGAAATCCACTACTAAAAATAATTACAAGGATTTCCTGTTTGCCTACAACTCTTTATACTTTTATACAGGGAAGTTGTAAAAAGAATTTTGTACTGAGAGGTGCAGTGCACGTGTCTGAGACCTTGATGAAGAGTTGAAACACAACAAATATGTATTTTCTCAATTTAACTTGCGCTTCAAATGAAGAAATACTGATGCAAAAAGGCTCCATATGGATGTACTTCCTCATGTTCTTGATCAGCGGATACGATTCAAATGAGCAAAAGGCTCAGGGTTAGATTTCGGAGCTGGTTTAGCCACCTCAGGGACCCCAAACACATTCCAGAATCTCAGTGTTTCATCACCAGCTGCTGATGCCACTGTGCAACCATCTGGGCTCTGAAGATAATTTGCAACATAAGAGAATTTAGTATTTTGTCTAAGATGAAACTTGATTTATGACGATTATAAAGTTAAGGTTGTTACCTGAGCCATATAAAGAACTCTAGAAGTATGGCCAGTGAGTTCTGCAATTTTAGCCATTGATGGGTACTTCCAAAGAGTAAGCTGATTTTGGGTAAATCCATGTGAACTAAGCAGCTCTCTTTCATTCTTGTTCCACAGCAAAGCACAAACCTGAGAGCCAGTGTCGACTGAGTTCAGGCATGCACCTGTGTGAGTGTTCCAAAACTTTATGCACCGATCACCCCCACCTCCACCAGAAGCTAGTAAGTTGCCCTGGAAAGGACACCAAGCAAGGGCTTTCACAGCAGCTGTATGGTCTTCAAGCCTGTGAAGCCACTGAGTCGGTGAATTTGAAGATGCCACTGACCTGTCCCATATATGGAGGAGGTTATCATTTCCTCCACTAGCTAATTGCTGGCCTGAGGCTGACCATTTAAGCCCACAAACCTCTTGTTCATGTCCTCTGTATGTCTCAACAATGTGTGATCTAACTCTTACATCATTATTAACGATACAGCCATCCATTCCACCGGTTGTAAGAATGTGATTGTTCCATGCCAATGAGCCTACTCGGGATCTGTGGCAACCTCTCAAAGTTCTCAGCTAAAGAAAGAAACATCACAATAACCAAAAAAATGTTAGAAAAATTGGGCAGCAGGTAATATAAAACAGAAAGGGAGGAATACGAAGGTACAAAGATAAAAGACAACAAAAACAAACCAACCTGCTTATTAGCAGTCGAATCCCACAACTGTACTTCAGAATTGTCCAGTCCGATGGCAATGTGGCGTCCATCAGGTGCCCAGCTGACACTGGTAACAGGTCCGACTTCATCCTCAAACGTGGCAAGCTCTGAAGTAGAACCATTGGTAGCATCCCACAAATAAACTGTGTTTGCAAGAGCAATCGCGAGAACATTGCAGCTTCCCCAATCCAACAAATTCAGGTAGTAATCATCCACAAGGTCGGGAGCATCCAATGTCCTCTCTGAAGTCTGCATATATGATCAAATCATAAGTTGTCAGTTAAACACAAAAAATACTTTCAAAATAACCAATTAAGTTCAAGCAAATATAATCCATTCATGAGATCAAAATCAAATATACACGTACTTGAGGAATGTGCCTTCGGGGCTTTGCTGGTTTATCTTGTGGTAAAGAAGAGAACTCGCGTGGGAAGAGCTCTACAGGGGCCGGAGGCTTGTTCTTGAAAGCAAGGATTCGCGTCCGGTTCATGTTCATGGCCTCAGCCAACTGCTTCCGATAGGCCTCTCTAGATGGGGAAGATACCACAGCTGGGTTTTCCTTACCTTTCCTACCTTCAGTAAGCATGAAGTGCGCGAAATCAAAATCCATCGCTGATCTGTTGGGGATGAACCTGTCCAGCTGGTAGTAACATAACACAAGCACATCAGAATATCAGTCTATTAAATATTAAAACCCACATTTTAATCACATTTCTAACTGTTTTTAAAATTCAATTTAACATCAGATCCCAAAATAGATTAACAGAGCACCCTATACACACATGCGGGTAACCAGATTCAGAAATAAAAAGTCCAATGAATAAAGAAAATCCAATTAATAGTAAAACAGAACCCCTAAAATCAGCAATCAAACAGACTGAACACTAATAAAGATAAACGTCATATAAAGAACTTGGTATAGATCGGAAAATCCAATTCAAAGTAAAACAGAAAACCTGATTTCAGTAGTCATATAGATCGAACCCTAATTTTGAGAAAAAAAAACCCCCCACATCAGATCCCAAAATAGATGAACATGAACCCCAAACGCTATACATAGATATAAAAGCGTAAAAAGACTCGGAAATGAAAAGTCCAATCGGTAAAGAAAATCCAATTCACTGTAGAATAAAAACCCTAATTTCCGGTATAAAATGGATTGGACGGTAATAAAGATCGACGTGTAAAATAAAAAAGCTTACATTTTCCCTAGAATTCCTTTTCTGAAGAAACTGTTCTCGAAGAGGGCACCTAGAATCTGACTTCAAGATAGACGAAGAACTCATTGATCCTGCATCCATTATGTCTAATGCGCACAAAAGAATATATGTGTGTATATATGTGAAAAAATGAAAACGGTACGAAATAGCAGAGAAATCAAAAATGAAAATTCCTGCAAAAAGATGAATTAGTGTAAAAAAAACCAGGCCTGCAAAAGAGAGTTAGATTCAAGAATTGTATATCACTACGCAAGAAAAGAAAATTGGAGGCCGCGTTTTTAATCTCTGAGCGTTGCAAAGAATTGCGTATTCAGAGAAGAGGGGAGAGAGAGAGAGAGAGAGAGAGAGAGAGCAAGTGATTATTGATAGGTTGAATTAGTGGGTTTATATAATGATGAGATGAAGGGGATGACTAGGGTTTTCAGGTAGTCTGAATATAATCTTTGGATCTAATTTCAGAAGGAATATTTTGGATTTGGAGAAGACCTGCAACGGCTATATTTACACAGAGCCGTTGTAATTTTGTGTGACGAAAAATGCCCCCCTGCATCGACCCAGGCCATCGAGACGACAGACCATCCACATACAGGGGTACTACAGTAAAAAGACATTTACCACATTGGTCAAATACAGCACACCGCTGAGTTGGAATTCGTATCTAGTAATTTCTTTTTAGTAAAAAAATCCTATAATCTAACTTTTCAAATTTTCCCTTAATTGAAGGAGATTTTTTTCTTTTTATCGAAAAATTGGAGATTTTTTTAAAAATAAAGAATAATTGGAGGGTTAAAACGGTAAGATTGATGTTTTTTACAACAAAAAAAAGAAAAAAAAATTGGCAAGTTTGTTAATGCAATAATGGGGGAAGGAAAAGGAACAAATGAGGTTGGAATGCTCACCACTTTAACCCAAGTATGCTCATTACCCTTCTCAACATTTGACACGTGTCCATAAGCATAACTAGGGTTACAAGAAGGGTGGTGAGCATACCTTGGGTTAAAATGGTAAGCAAAAATATTTCCTGTAATTTTATATGGAACTATCAAACCCTCCCCCACCATTCTGTCAAAATTTCTTGAATTTTTTACAAAATATCTCCATTGGTCCATACATTTCTGCCAAAATCATAACAAAAAATAAAAGATGCTGGATCAAGAGTGGACAAAGTTTGTGAAACCATCGAATTCATCCATGCAATATGCCACAATCAAAAGTTTGGAGAGATTACTACCATGGATGAACCAGAAAGCATTTCCCTTAGGTTTAAATAATCTATTCAGCTCCTATTCAAACACATTCGGTTTCTTGCACAATGTGTGGTATAAACAAAATCAAATACAATCCTAAGGAACTCTAGCGACAAACCGAAACAGGGATTATAGAGCTATGCCACCAACAGATTATACACTGCAAGAAGAAAACTGCCCATTTCCTACAATGGCAACCATTTCTTCTTCAAAAACTGATCATAGGCTCTCTTACCATAAACGTTCAGTGATGCAACAGGAATAACTGAACAAAGATATATACGAATCATGTGAATTGTCGTCTCATGTATGTGTCTTCATGGACGAATACTGGTTCTTGAGTGGTACTCTGTGGAGGGAACTGGGGTTGCCCCATAGCTATTGCCCCTGGATTAGAAGGAGGAGCAGAAGTGCCCCATGGACTGTTACTGTCCTTTACTGAATTTAAGGTGACATAGTAGACAATTCCTAGTACCACACTTGCAAGTGACAAAGCTGCACCTCCAGCAAACACGCCAGGTTTCACAACATAACAGTAGTAGTTGCCAAAGTACATGCTTTCTACATCATGCTGATCATTGAGTGTAGCACCAGTGAGCAGCAGAAGAAACGCTATAACAAACGTGAACCTGCACCAGTGTGGAGTGTGGAGTATGGAGTGAAGCACATCCATTGTTAATCCATTTTAAACAGACAGAAAAATTTCAAAGCCAACTCAACTTACACGGTTAGATGCACCCAAAATAAGATGAGGAAATAAGTATTGGTATTTTCTTTTTAAACTGTACAACATTAAGAAACTGGCAAGATAACCAATCTTGTTTAACCTTTCAGCCTGACAAAGGCCAAACTGTCAAAACTAAGCATGCTTTTGGATTAGCAGCCCAAGTATAATATCATAAATGATTATAATAAAAGTATCAGACGATAAGAAGTGTTCTACCATCGATTCACCATTCACCAAGTTTCAGTTGAGAATTACCAGGAAACAACAAAGCAGAACAAGGCTACTGTCCAGTTAGAGTTGGAAGGCTGGGGGCTCCTCTTGCAACAAATGCAGCCCGTTGAAACATTTATAATTATTTGAGCTACCATAAGAGCCACCGCAGCAGTTACACCAAGACCAAGAGCTGGACTTCGAGGGTATTCACATTGAGTAGTGGAGACAAACTGAACCTGAGAACCCTGTAGGGTTATGAAACAAAGTAACAGATCATTTCCAGCATCGTTTCCACTACATACTGAGTGTCAACAAAAACTGGGGAAAAACTAAACCCAACATCAGGGACAACTTGTTCAAAGGTTTTAAACAATCCCTCCAAAAATGACAACTTGTGAGAATATCTAACAAATTGAGGTCCAACAATAACGGCCAGATGGAGAGGGAAGACATACTCTCTCCCTTAACCTCCATCTTAGATTCTTACACAAACACTGCTCTTTTGGCATTGAAGGTTAAGATGAGTCATTTGTTCAAAAAGAGAAAGATTAAGATGAAAGGATAGCGCGTAGAAGATGACACGAGATTTTTAATCAAGTTGTAAAACATTAAGGCACTTTCAAAACACGTTCTAATGCAGTGAACAACAGGCAAAATTGCATTGGAAAACGAAACTAGCGAGTTTGAGCACCCTCATTTTGGAACCCGCAAAAGTAGAAGCATTGAAAGCGAATAAAAGAGCTGAAGTTTGGAAGTTTATGCAGAGACATTCAAAGTCAACACCAAATATGATATTAATTTCCAGTCTGGCAGTCTTCTAGAAAGGGGTAGGAAGCGTTGAAGTCAGTCAAAGAAGAAGCCATTTTCTTATGAAGCCAAACTAAATAGGAGAGCTGGGTTCGGGTGCCAAATGAAAATATACGAAAAAAAAGGTTTCAGCTTTCGAACAGGAACTACAAGCAGAAGCAGTAGGAACAAGAAAAATAACAATAAAGAGGAAATTAGCGGAAAAGAAAAGAAATCATCCAAATTATTCTCAGTTTGGTCGAAGCAAAGTAAAAATTGAAGCGTCAAGCTTGGGAATTTTCACCCTAAGCTTTCAGTCCACCATGCTAATACAATTTCATGGTCTATTTTGGAATATTACAACAAAACTGAAGATTCCTCTTTCACTTTCCTTATTTCAGAGCAACCAAAACGCAGGGTTAGAAGAGTACATGAGCAGAAAGGAAACAAATTTGAACCAACTCATATGAAAAAAGGACAAGAAGATCTAAGCAAAACCCACTTAATATTTTTCGATTTACCTTGATTCTTGTTTTCTCTGCACCAAAACCTGTTGCAGCTGATAATAGCCCCAAGAGACCCACTGCACAGCAAACCAGCAGTACCTTTCTCTCCATCTCTCTATCTCTCTATCTCAGCTAAAAAGAAGCTCTCTACTCTCTCTCACTCCTTCTCTTTCTTGCTATTTCTATTTGCGTATTTGGGTTGGGCGTAGATTTCGATTGTCTCAACTCTGAAGAAGAGAATACGTAAAGTCGGCGAAGTACTGTGGTGAGTTGCGTGAATTATGATGTCCCAAGATGAGGAGCCCAGAGGGCACTACCGGACTGGAATGGAACAGGTAAAAAAGCGCCAAAAAAGAGAAAAAAAAACAAAGGTTATAACTTTTTGGGTTAATTACTGTAGACGTCCGTGAACTATGGCCCCAGTTGCAATTGGGTTCGTGAACTAATTTTCATGGCAATTACATCCTTTAATTAGACAATTAGTTGCAATTGGGTCCTACCGTCCAATTCTGTCAATTTATCTGTTAAAATAAGGGGTAAAAGCGTCTTTTCGGGGTAAATAAATAATATATAGTTTGTAAAACTGAAAAGAAAAATTAAAAAATCTGGAAAATAATAATAATAATAAAATAAATAAATAAACTTAAAAATAAAAAATCCAAATCCAAATTCCTCTCT
>NW_018921362.1:98178-178830 GCF_002207925.1 Prunus avium
TATGCTGATGCAGGATATCTCTCTGATCCACATCAAGGACGCTCACAAACTGGGTATGTATTTACATGTGGAGGAACTGCAATCTCATGGCGCTCAACAAAGCAAACGTTGGTAGCCACATCTTCCAATCACTCAGAAATACTTGCCCTCCATGAAGCCAGTCGTGAATGCGTTTGGTTAAGATCAATGATTCATTACATTCGAAGCACCTGTGCTTTGCCCTCAGCAACGGACACTCCAACCATTCTAAATGAAGACAATGCAGCTTGTATTGCTCAAATCACAGAAGGGTACATCAAGGGTGACCGGACCAAGCACATATCACCAAAGTTTTTCTACACGCATGAGCTTCAGAAGAATCAAGAAATCAAAGTCAGACAAATCCGTTCAAGCGATAACTTGGCAGATCTCTTCACCAAGTCTTTACCCAAGTGCACATTCCAGAAGCTAGTACATGGCATCGGATTACGACAACTCTGCAAGCAATCAAGTTGGAGCATGCAAAATCAGGGGGAGCATTCAAGAGTCCTCTAACACAGGACATAAGCGCGTTGTACTCTTTTTCCTTCGACTAGGGTTTTTCCCACTGAGTTTTTCCTAGCAAGGTTTTAACGAGGCAACATGTGCGCACTCCACATTACTCTAATGTCCCGAGTAAGGTTGTACTCTTTTTCCTTCGCTTCGGTTTTTTCCCACTGGGTTTTTCCAGGCAAGGTTTTAATGAGGCAACTAATGAAGGGACATGTGGTCTCCAAGGGGGAGTGTTATAAATAATGGAAGTGGAGCCCACATTAAAATTATGAAGTTTGAAAATATGGCAAAGATTTCACTGTACACTCACGGATGAAAGCGATGGTTTGAAATTGAGGCAGAAGATTTGCACTGTACACTCACGAGAAAACTTCAGAAGCGCCTATAAATAGGCTTGCTCATTCATTTGTAACACACACACCATCAGAAGAGAGAAGAAAGAAAAGGAGAGAGAAATTTAAGTATTAGTGAGTGAGTTTCTATTTGAGAGGAATTTCAACTGTGCAAACACCACAAGAAAAGATTTAATTCCACTATCAATTTTCAGTGGTAATTCCATACTCCAATTATTTTATTTTATAACATAATTTAAAATTTCAAGATAGTTATACTGATCCTCGAATCGATCGAGGCCTTGGCTAATGACGCCGACTCAGTCAAAGCACCTTCCTGTTCATGGCTTCCCTTTTTCTTTTTCCTTCTACTATACAGTATTGATATGGTGTTTGTTGGAATTTTTATGAATGGATAGTTTTGTCCACAAAAAAGCAGGCATGGCATTTCAAGTACTTTTAGCCTACAATAAAATTAATGATTCACAAAAGACAGCTTCCTTTAATCCCATCCTAACTGTTGGATTTATCTAAGTAATTACAAGTTATGTGAATCTTTTGCAGAGCGGATGGCTCAAAGGCCACTAGGGCTTCAATTTCAAAACCAGGCCCCGAAGATGCAATCACCAAGAGGACATTCCACCAAAGGTAATCCTTTAAGTTCCTTTCCTCAATTCTATCATAGGAACATGCACATAAAATATGGAAAGAAAGGAACACAAAACATGTGGAAAAATGCATATAGCTTGACAGTTGCATTAAGTTTTCTTGAAAATATTTTTGAGTTATTTTTTCAATTTTTTTATATTTATATAGGTGATATTGGGGAAGGAGAATTTAACTTCTTTTCGATACCGCCAGGCTATACTCAGTACATATAATAAATTTGAATATATTTAAAAGGTATAGCCGCCCGGCTATACACTTGAATTATAATAAATTCGAATATATTTGACGGGTATGCTATACTCATTACATATAATAAATTTGAATATATTTAAAGAGTATCGCCGAGCGGCTATACACTTTAAACATGATAAATTCGAATATTTAAACAGTATAGCCGCGCAGCTATACGCATTACGTATAATAAATTTGAATATATTTAAAGGGTATAGCCGCGCGGCTATACGCATTACGTATAATAAATTCGAATATATTTAAAGGGTATAGCAGTGCGGCTACAGGCATCACGTATAATAAATTCGAATATATTTAAAGGGTATAGCCGTGCGGCTATACGCATCACGTATAATAAATTCGAATATATTTAAAGAGTATAGCCGCACGGCTATACACTTGAATTATAATAAATTCGAATATATTTGAAGGGTATGCAGCGCTATACTCATTACATATAATAAATTTGAATATATTTAAAGAGTATCGCCGTGCGGCTATACACTTTAAATATAATAAATTCGAATATTTAAAGAGTATGACCGCGCGGCTATACGCATTACGTATAATAAAATCGAATATATTTCAAGGGTATAGCCGTGCGGCTAAACGCATCACGTATAAGAAATTCGAATATATTTAAAGGGTATAGCCGTTCGGCTATACGCATTACGTATAATAAATTCGAATATATTTAAAGGGTATAGCCGTGCGGCTAAACGCATCACGTATAAGAAATTCGAATATATTTAAAGGGTATAGCCGTTCGGCTATACGCATTACGTATAATAAATTCGAATATATTTAAAGGGTATAGCCGTGCGGCTATACGCATCACGTTTAATAAATTCGAATATATTTAAAGAGAATTATAATAAATTCGAATATATTTAAAAAGTATATCCGCACGGCGATACGCATTATATATAATAAATTTGAATATATTTAAAGGGTATGCTGTACTCATTACATATAATAAATTTGACTATATTTAAAGAGTATAGCCAAGCAGCGATACACTTTAAATATGATAAATTCGAATATTTAAAGCGTATAGCCGACCGGCTATACTCAGTACATATAATAAATTTGAATATATTTAAAGGGTATAGCCGCACGGCTATACACCTGAATTGTAATAAATTCGAATATATTTAAAGAGTATATCCGCGCGGCTATACGCATTATATATAATAAATTCGAATATATTTAATGGGTATGGCCGTACGGCTATACAATTGAATTATAATAAATTCGAATATATTTCAAGAGTATAGCCGCCCGGCTAACTCAATACATATAATAAATTCGAATATATTTAAGGGTATAGCCGTGCGGCTATATGTATCACGTATAAGAAATTCGAATATATTTAAATGGTATAGCCGCCCGGCTATACACTTGAATTATAAGAAATTCGAATATATTTAAGGAGTATAGCCGCCCGGCTATACGCATTACATATAATAAATTCGAATATATTTAATGGGTATAGCCGCACGGCAACACCCTTTGAATGTAATAAATTCGCAATTAACTGGGTAATTAATTGGGCTCTAGATTGTTGATTTTGCTGATTGAGTGTTTCTATCTTTGATTACTGGAAAATTAGTTATCTCTTTGATCCTCTGATAAAGTTATTGCTTTATGTTTGACTGTGATATTTATATAGTCAATATTTCTGTGGTCATATTCGTACAAGAAATGAGGGACATAGAGGATTTATCAATCCATCAGCTAATTCTTGATGAAACAAAGTTTGAGGAAACATATAAAGGTAACGCTCTGTGTGATTCTGAAATGTATTTTTTTATGAATTGCAATCTCAACTTAAAGTTCGGTTGACGCAGTGATGATTTCACGTTCATCAAGAAAGCAGCCGAGCTGTTTCTCTACGAAACTCTTATCAGTCCAATGGCTGAAGCTATATTAGGCTCAAGTATAGCTCTTGGAAATAATTAGTTGATATGTGATAGCATTTTCTCTTTATCTCATTCGGATGCCACATTTGTAAATGTGAGAATGTAGTTGAAGTGAACCGCAAAACTAGTTTAATGTTGATAAAAACAACTGTCACTGTCTCCCCCTTGCAGGCAAATAAGGGTATTTTTTGAAACAAAGGTCTTACTGGAATTTTCTCCTATTTCTCGAAGAACTTAATTGTAGATGGGACTGAAACTGAATAGTTAGTTTGAAACCATATGTTATGCGAAACTTACAATTTGTCAGGACGCTATGTAATATCCAACTTATCACAAATATATGTGCTAATGTATTATGTAATACACAAAGAGCTTCAGTTGATGGATTCCTCACATAAGTTTAATAGATATCTAACTTATCATAAATATATAACGTTATTGACATTCATGTGGGTCAAACCACATGAGATAAGATGATAATTTTTTTTTTTTTTGAAAGGGAACGATATATTGCATTCATAAATCAAGCACAAAGGCTAAAAGCCATGAAGGCCAGTACAAGATCAGTAACGGTTACACATACCCATATAAGGTTAAGACATACACCAGTCATGGCCACAGAAGGCCAGAGAGGAAGCGGTAGAGACACCGCGAGTAACTCCCAAACAGGGATAGTACAAATGTGGACAGTAGTCCAGAGGGGAAGGACACCGATAACATCGGGAACTCCAGTCATGGCCACAGGAGGCCAGAGAGAAAGCGGTAAAGAACCCGCGAGCCAGGAAAAATCCGGCATAGAACCCATAACCGCCTAAAGCCAAAAGCCTAGGCACTCAAACTACAGATGCAACAAACGTAAACTCTCACAAGTAAAAACCCGAAGAGACAGCACAACTCTCACAAGTAAAATACCCGAAGAGACTGTAACAAGCAGCAACTCAAACGAGTTGAAGCACAAAAAACAACAAGAAACTGCAAATACAAAGAAAACCGCACAGCAAGCTCTTCAGCACCAGGCAGAGCAGACCCAAAACGACCAGGCCGATGGGCAGTCCCCAGGGGCGAAAAGATCGGGGAAGATCGGAGCAGGAGCACCAAAATCAGAGCCGCCACCGTGCAGACCGCCGATGGAACAAACCAGAAAACCACAAACCCACCAAGATCAGCCACAGAAACTGTAGAAAAGAGGGCAAGGGGAGATCTGGACCAAAATCAAACTAGAAATAAAACAAGAGAAAAAGTGCGTGAAAAAAGAAAAAATCCCAACAGAGGGAGAGAGAGAGAGACGAAAGAGAGGAGGGTTAAGAGGAAGGAAAGGGAGGGGAAACGGAAAACGGGATGGAAATAAAAGATGGCCACCAACCCCCAAAGGGGCGGCGGCTGAGCTTTCACAGAGAGAGAGTTTTTCTTTCAGCTAGGGTTTTTTTTTCTCACTGCAAGAGATGCAGTTATATATTGCTTTGTTTGCAGGGAGCATTTTTACTCACCACTTTAACTATAGGTGTACCCTCACCACCATCCTCAATGCTTGACACGTGTCCATAGGTGTAATCATGTTTCCATAAATACAAAGCAAAAGTTAACTATAGTTATGTCTATGGACACGTGTCAAGCATTGAGGATGGTGGTGAGGGTACACCTGTGATTAAAGTGATGAGCAAAAATGCACCATTGTTTGCATTTCTAGGGGCCCACCCACTCTGAACATTAGAAAAATCTAAACCCCCGAAGCATCCAAGTTTGACCTCCAAAACAACCCAATATTGTATCCCTTTCCTTGTTTGGTTCGGTTTTAACAATTACTGTCTGGAGAAAGCCAGCTCCATTAGTCATATTAGTATCCATCATCAGTCCCAATTGGAGAAAACAGGGTGGACATAGGGAAAAGGGAAAAGGAAACAATGCAAATTTGGACTCGTCTAATTTTCCTGCTTTCCTGTTATCTTTCTAATTTATTGACACATATTCCTGCACTTTAACTTCTAACTGTTCTTTTTAATTATTTAAAAGAGAATAAAAAATAACAGCCACGATCATAACCCTTTGGGTGAAGAGATATTAATTTATTCCAAAAGCCTTTGATGAAGATATATTAATTCATTTTGGCAAAAAAGGAAAGAGTATTTAATATTCACTTTGACTAAAAAGAAAATGGGGTTTAATGATTAGGAAAGAAAAAACAATGACATTGTCTCATCTTTTATCCCATCAAATAGGTCTATGTATCATTTATCCCTTACCCTACCTAGGTCTATGCATCATCATTTCATCAAATTAATTTAATTAAAATTAAATAGGACACATACATGCTAACATGCATGTAGCAAAAAATCAAACGGGTTACGGATATTGTAGCAATGTGGATCTTTTCTTTGAATAAATCATTGCACCACTTCATTATTTAGAATTTTTTATTTTTTTAAAATTCCCCCCATCTTCCACCAAAACCGAACAGCCTCAAGAGCCGCCAGGCACTCAACATGTTCCGCAGAACTAGCAAATAGCACACGCTTCGCAAGGGCTGCCAGAAATCTCCCATTTTCATCCCTAATGACAATCCCAACACCCCCCCCAGTCGACCCAATGTGGAAGGACCCGTCGAAGTTGATTTTGATCGTGCCTGAAGGAGGGCAGCTCCAGCAACTTGCACCCAGAGAGGCATGACTACCCGTAGGTTGGTCATTAGCACACCGGAACTCCTCCATATATAGGAGCACAAACTGAACGAGATCATGCGGCTGTCGCTGCGTGCTACGCCATGTAACATCATTCCGGTTAGACCACAAGGCCCACATCACAACCATGGACAAAGCACGAGCATCGGACGTCAACTCACGCCAAGAGATGAAAAGCCAATCTGGTAAGGGTAAGTCAGCGATAAGCACATGTCCTTAGATATGCCTAACTTGGTCTGAGATAAGATGATAATTGTAACTAATTCATTTGGCTACGGTGTACCCCGTACGGCAGCAGCACTAAAAACTGGCTCTCTGAAATGCCATTGTTCCACTCAATGTCTAAAAAATCGTTTTTTTCACCTGCCGACAATCCGGGAACAAACCAAACAATTTCGTCAGAATATCGATATTGTCGCCGAAATTGTCGCCGATATATCGAGCTCGATATTATCGAGCAACTTCAACACAAAACCGTATAAATATCTCGATATTATCGAGAATATCGACGCGATATGTTGACCCGAAAAAACTTGAAAAATGCTGAAGGCGCGGAGAAGGCGTTGCAAGGCGTTGAAAGGCGGAGTGAGGCGGAGCAAGGCGCGCCTGATCTGGACACTCTGAAGCGGAAGAAATTTTGCGACTCTGTAAATTTTGGTGCGGCTCTGCGAAGAAGACGACTTCGCGAGGAGGAAGACGACTCAGTCTTTTTTTTAATTATTAGGTTTATTGTAATGAAACGACGTCGTTTCGATTGAAGTGTTCTAAAAAAAACTTAAAGTGAAACGACGTCGTTTCACTTGGAGGGTTTTAAAAAAATGAAAACACGCTTTGTTGTTTTTTTTTTCCCTTCCCTTTATTGTAATAAACCTAAGGCAATAATTAATATCTTGCCTATTCTATATTAATATATTAGCTTTTCTACTTAGGGCCAGTTTGACATTGCTGTGCTGTAAAAATAATCGCTGTTAGATTTGCTGTGAGAGAAATCAGCTGTGAGAGAACACAGTTTGGCGTTTGGTAAACTTTTTGTTAGAAGTGTTGTTGGTATAGATTCCCGTATAATCAAAAAATAATTGCTGCATAATCATTAAACCCAGCGCCTCTTTGAAACTGATTCATGTATAATCAGAAAATGAAAGCACATTATTAGCTGCTTTCCCAAATAGCTTTCTCTCACAGCAATTTTTAACAATAAGTGATTTTCTCATAGTTTACCAAACGGGTTGGGCTTCCCAAATTTTTTTTTCAAATCACTTATTACCCCAAATAAGCAATACCAAACGGGCACTTACCCTTTTTGAGCATTCATATTAGCTTTTCTACGTTCAATAATTAATAACTTTTTTTTTTCCTTCCCTTAGCTTTTCTACTTACCCTTTTTGTTTTTTTTCCTAAATTAATATATTAACACATGGAATTATATATATTGTATAGTACAACCCTAATTTCTAACATTATTAGATAATCTCCATCAATTTCAAGAATTCTCTTCATCTTTCGACTGCAAGTAAGTTATTTTATTTCTCTCTCTAATTCTTCGCAGCTGTAATTTGAAGTTCCTTATAATTTTTTTTCAATTTTTTTAAAAATATATTAGTTATCTTATTCGTTTATGTGATATAGTAGAAATTCGACGTACATACATCATACTTGTACTTATATTTAAAAGATTGATATGGTTCAATAAGAATTAGTTGTACAATTTAATTGTATTGTATTATTCATGAATTTTTTTTGCAAGAAACAAATTGTTTTGAATTCTTTTGACCATATATCTTACCATGCATTGTATAAAGTGTAAAATATTATACTAATTCATTATTTATAAATGATTATGGTGTATTTAATCTTTTTTCATTAATTACTACATATTTTCTACACTCACAGTGTTTGCCAGCTCGCTATATAATCAACTTAAATAAGTTAAATCCATCATGCAATGCATTTCCTTCCAATTTTTTTTAGGATAAACTAATAGATAATTGACTAAATAAACATCCTGCAAAGTTTCAATAAAAATTTCCAAGTTTTTCTTACAATTTCCGTGGTTTTTATTCAATTTTTATCGATATCGATAATATCCCGATATTTCCATCGAAATTTCCGTGTTTTTGGCCTAGCGATATTTCCGATATCACCGATATTTTAGACCTTGGTTCCACTACATTCGGCTACGGTGTATCATGTATGGAAACACGCCTGTTTGAGTTGCAGCACAAGCTATATCATCAATTTTCTAACATCGTAACAAATGCTGCCCTGCATAGGCAGGCACCAAGTTGATAGCTCACGAAAATGACTCGTGCTTTGAAAGTGAGAGTTTGTGTTGCACTTTCCTGCTCTGTTGTCCATGTTTCCAACTGCTAAACGGGCCTAGTCTTAGCTGTTGTCTTTCCAACATATTACACCAGTTCATCACTGCAACTCTTGCCGCTTTATCAGTTGTGCATTTTAATGTGGCGAAAGTTAACACCCCATCTGGTTTGAAGTGTTTGTAAAAAAGCGGCACAGCCATCACGTAAGACCTGAGATTTGATAAAACATTTTATAACCCACGAACAAGGTCAATCTGATATAAATTCATATGACTAGGAGTCCAGGAGTCCCAAACGTAAAGTGAACAACAAAATTCGCGAGAGAGAGGATTAAAAAAAAAAAAAAACTCACCGTCTTTTGACTGCTGAAAGGATCATAGCCTGTGTCCATACCAGATTGAACAAGCACATTGCATCACAACCCAACCATTCACTACTACTCACAATTCCTCTGTTGAAGGACCATTAAAGCAACTTGTAACATCTGCCTAGCCTTCCTATCTGGAGTGCATCCTGCATGTTCCATTTCCTCGTAAACCTCAGGGACCTGATCAGGAAACCACTTGCATTTGGAGAGATTTAGAATAGAAAACAAGCTTCCTACTCTCTTATTCATCATAGCTCAAATTAAATTTTAAAGTTCATGAAGAATATATAGCACCTTATCAAACTTCCTTGCCCGAATATATGCCTTCATGAGGGTAGTATACGTAACCACATCAGGGCTAAAACCCTTCAGAAACAACAAAACCATCACCATTAGCAACTCAGCAGGCAAGTACCACGAGAGAACTGTATTGGTTGAAGAAATTCAATGTATCTGAAAAAGTTATCACCCGCAACTAGACAAGTTTTATGCAAAAACAAGACTCACACTTTCTTTTATATGGTGATAAATGGATAAAGCCTCGAAATGTCTACCAGCAACACCGAATGCATTCATCAGCACATTCAGCATTATGACATTCAGTTCAATTCCCTCAGCTTCCATGAGCTGAAGTACCTTAACTGTCTGTCCGCATAATCCCTGCATTACAAAAAAAGAATGAGATTATGGGACCAGATGTCCGTGCATTGAGTGAAAACAACTTGGAAGGGGCAGAAAACCTGCTGAGCGTAGGCATTTGCTAAGACGCAAAACATGCTGGCTGAAGGAATAAGACCTTCCGCCTTTAGGGCAGATATACACTCTTCTGCATCCTTAAATTTTCCATATTGCCCATAAATATCAACCAAAGCAGCATAAATGGTCCCACTTTTCTTATGCCCTCGGCTTTTCATATTCTCAAAAGTCTTCTGTATCATATCCCACTTCCCCTGCTCCCCCAGTCGGCTGATAACGGTGACAAAGATCTTTGGATCAGGATATAACCCCTGTTCCTGCATCTCAGTTAACAACTCAAGTGCCTTACTTATATCACCAGCCTTACAATGCCACCGTATCAAGGAATTAAACGTCGTTATATCAGCCTTTACACCTTCTTGTTTCATTTTCTCAAACACTTCCAAAGCTTCATCCACCTCACCATATTTCCCAAATGTATCAATAACGCTGTTGTAAATCTGTTTGTCTAATGCCATCCCCATCTCCCTTATCTCACCCACAATGTCCATTGCTTTCTTCCACATTCCATTATCCCTGTAAAGACCAATAACCTTACTGTACACAAATGAGCTTAGCCGAAACCTCTTCCGCTTCATCTCATTAATCATTGACCAAGTATCTTCCAACCTCCCAGCATTGACATAGTAATCAAGAAGAATCTCATATGTCTCTTGATTTTTCTCGGCCCCCAAATCACCCATTACCGCCATAACTCTAATTGCCAGTCCTAAGAGGCCTTTCTTCAAAAACCCTCTGAGCAAAACATTGTAAAGCTTAATTCTTGGCCTAAACCCAAAAGATATCATTTCCTGAAACAACATATCAGCCTCCAAAGTCCTGCCAGTACTTCCAAGAGCGTCAATCAAATGAGCGTAAGAGATTGAATTAGGTCGAACCCCAAGAGCTTCCATTTCAGCAAGAAGAGCCATGGCCTTGTCAATTTGCCCTGCTCTACAAAAATCACTTATCAAATGGTTGTATGACTCACCAGAGAGTTCCTCACCATTTGGGCAGTTAGTAGTTGCAAGGTTTTGATCAGTTAATGCTATAAATTTGACTTCTTTCACACCCTTTCTGCGCTTTGAGTGAGTGAAAGAACCATGGAACTTGTATGTATCAGAGTATTTGAGACAACTTGAGCACAACAAAGGGAGAGGAGTGAAGGCACCTGTAGATGAAAGTGAAGGTGACTTGCGACCCAAAATGGACTGCATCAGCATCTCTATCTATACAAGGCGCTTCAGGCACTGCTTTTTTGCTTTGTGGAATGACGATGATTATAATTTGACAATTAACGGGAAAAAAAGGTGGAGTTCAGAATTAGAATAAGATGACTGACACTGGAGGCTGACCCAATCAGGCGAGCCCACTTTGCAGGCCAAACTCAAACCCAAGTGTGCTGGCCCAATCACAAGCCCATTTGAAAGCTTCCCAAGTCAAACCCAAGTGTCTAGACGTGCCAATGGTACCATTCGACATGGAATGGAAAGGTGCCAACGGAATTTAGCTCAATGGAAAATTGCATTGATTTACATATTAGTAGTTTCAAGTTCGAACTTTTATGGCATCTTGGCAATGTGTGTATATGAGGACAATACGTTTAGGCTCTGTTTGGTTCATGGGAATGGAAATGAGGCTTGGGGATGAGAAATCAATTGCTTTCCCAGAACACAGGTAACATGTTCTTCTTCTTTTTTCAAGGCTCCACACTCCACAAGAATATCATCACCCTTTTCTGCAAAATCTGTTTTCTTTTTGGTTAGTATATAATTGAAACTTCACTGAAAGACAAAGCTAATACAACCACCAGCAGAAACAAAGGTAGCAAGGAAATTACACCATATAAATAACAATAACTAGAGGGAACCAAGTCTCCCAACAACAAGAACGCACATTCCACTTTAATCCAGCACATACACAAAATCATTATGAAGAAGATCTTAAAGAAGAAGAAAACGTAAGTTATACCCAACCTTGTTGTGCATATTCTTCAAGTAATTTCTTATATAATTTGCTAGTAAAACGAAAACGTAAATAAAATTTTGAGCCATCTTCCTGTGTTGGGCTGGGCCTTAATGGGCCTAAGCTTGGCCAATTGATTTTTAAGATCGAAACTGAGGGAAAGGGCAGGGCCCAAGACTGCAGACCCAATACGAAAAGAGACTCGGGTTTTCTATCAGCCATTATAAAACCCAAGAAACCCTAGCACACACAGTCATTCTTGCAGCCGCGAGAGAGAGAGAGAAAGAGGAGGATTCATCTGCATTTTCCTCGGCGGCGATTTCAGGTTTGGTTTTCCCTCACTATTCTTTCCCCCTGTTTGTTTCTATAGAAGATTTATGACTACTCGGCGTCTCATGTCAATTGCTTCTTTCGTTCCATGAAAGACAAAAAATGATGGCCATAACCGAGCTTCTGAGTTTTAAGCAAGCTTTTGTTTAATGTGTTTTTTGGGTTCTCAAGCGTAGAAATAGATGTTTGAATTAGCTAGTGCTTAGATCTGTAGCGTTTATTATTTCTTAGAAGGTGCAGCTTTTTTCTTTATATCTGTTTGGATATGTCTTGCATTTTCTGCACTGTGGCAGAATATAGACGATGCGTCTATTTTATTATAACTTTTATGAATCTGCTTTTTTGGGTATTTATTTGTTCTTAGCGCTCTCAGAAGAATCTATATTGCATTTTTTGTTCGTTGTATGACTTGTGCACATTGAAGTTAATTCCGACTTATGTGACTAGTTTACAGGTAAGCCATGGTGAAGCACAACAACGTTATCCCTAGCTCCCACTTCAGGAAACATTGGCAGAACTATGTCAAGACCTGGTTTAACCAACCTGCCAGGAAGACCAGGAGAAGAACTGGTGGGTAACAGTGTTTTTTCTATCACCTCTCGTGTTTCGTTGTTTTACATGTAATTTATAAGTTGACTTGAGTATTTCTGAAATGTCATCAGCTCGCCAAAAGAAGGCTGTCAAAATCTTCCCTCGCCCTACTGCTGGACCTCTCCGTCCAATTGTCCATGGACAGACTTTGAAGTATAACATGAAAATTAGGGCTGGTAGGGGCTTTACTTTGGAAGAGTTGAAGGTGAGTTTATTGATTTTACCACAATGCTATGACCTTTGGCGTTTCTGCTATTTCTTATTGATTGCTGATATATTTGATCCAAGGACCATTGAACTTTTGCTCATTGGCTTGCTCTGTGTTTTCCACTTTGAATTTATGAAAAATGTACTGTAGATTTTGTCCAGCTTGTATTTTAGGAGTTTCTTGAAGTTCATTACAGGCTGCTGTGTTATAAAAATAAATAAGTAACCTTGTTTCTCGCTTTTTTGTATGATGTTTTACCAGTCTGCTGGGATACCAAAGAAACTTGCACCAACCATTGGGATTGCAGTTGATCATCGTAGGAAGAATCGTTCTCTTGAGGGTCTTCAAGCTAATGTGCAGCGACTGAAGACATACAAGGCCAAATTAGTTGTCTTCCCAAGACGTGCTGGAAAATTCAAGGTGATGTTAAATGGTTGATTGGATTAGTGTAAGAATGTTTATTTGCTGTCTGCATGATATCTCATCTGATGTGTATTCTTTTTTTGGCTACAGGCTGGTGATTCTGCCCCAGAGGAACTTGCTAATGCCACACAGCTCCAAGGTTCCTACCTGCCAATTGCACGGGAGAAGCCTTCTGTTGAGCTTGTGAAGGTTACTGATGATTTGAAATCATTCAAGGCATATGACAAACTCCGTGTTGAAAGGATGAACCAACGTCATGTAGGTGCCAGGCTTAAGAAGGCAGCAGAGGCTGAGAAGGAAGAGAAGAAGTAGAGAGAGCCTGGACCCTTTGAATGAGCCGTTAAAATTTGGTTTTGTTTTTTAAGGTGTTTCATTTTAGGTTTTGATCTGTTTACTGGACATGACAATTTTAGAGTTTGTAATGTCACTTAAGTTCGTGGAAGTTAAAGATTTTATGGTTATTAAAGCTTCTTATTTGATTAATGCGGATGGTTTTGTAATTTGGTTTATCTTATGTCACTTGGTTTCAATTGTAAGGCTAAAGCATTTGCATTGACCTCATGACTTACGTAAAAGGAAGGTACTTTAATGCTATGCTCGCGTTGGTTGATGGAGTATCCAGAGTTTGTCATCTCAATTTCGCTTTTCAGAATTGCCTGATGCCTTTAGTTGTTTCCGTTACGAAGTTGGGACAAGACTGTTAACCAAAAGAGTCGTCCCCAAGGCTGCGTTTGTCTATAACCGCTCCCAGTTAGATGCAGTTACCATAAAATGAGACGTGAAAGTACATCAGGCAGGACGTTTAGGTTGCTATACGCAGTGGTTTCGTTTCCTTCAAGTATTTGGATCCAAGTCCGCTTCAATTGTTCATTCACATCATCAATGATCAAACGGTGCAATCCCAAATCACATAATCTGTCCGCAAACTCAAAACCCCATTTAATTACAAAGATGGAACAGCAACACTTACGACTAAGTTTAATGTTTCTCTTTCAAAAACTACAAAAGAAAAAAAAAATGGTTGTTTCAAGGTTTCTTCTTCATAGGACTTCCAAATCTAATACCAAACACACCAAGAACCATCAGTTTTACGCTTAAGATGGAGAGGATGGAGAACACGTCCTAACCAAATGCTTTCAGCAATGAAACTTCCAGATTGACAATGTGCAAATAATGCTGCAAATGCTCAGTAGTTAGTATCTCGCTTTTGTTCTGCACTCAATGCTTCAATGCCTGACAAAAAATTTGTTGTTAGCAAGCCGGTTTCAGGATGTTAAATAACTTAAGAAATTAGTTCCCCCCCATATACAATAGTTATCATTGCCAGATACCTTACTGAAACTTGGAAAGGAAGAACATATCAAGCATAATTTAGTTCAGAGTTCAACATCAAATAACTCCCTAGTTCCTGATACATCAGTAGTCCACAAGACATACTGTCATGAATTACTAAGGGTTTGGTTAACTTCAACCACGGGATAGCTGTAAAAATGCAGCTGAGTGTTACCTAAATTTGACATGTTTAGATTCCGGGTGTTTGCGCACTTTGGCCACAAGTATATAAGAAACTTCTAGGCAGATTCTTCTTTTCTTATTTTAACCTAAATTCGTTCGTGATCTAACATATTCAACTGAACATCTTGACTAACAGATTGTAAGGAAAGTTTTCGGAAGTTATACCTGAGAAGCCATAATCCATGTTCTATCTATCCAATCTTGGCGTGGTCTCAAATCAGAGTGCTCAAACAGCAATTCATCTTTTGTACCTTTGAAGTAAACTCTGTACCTTGGCCCACGAAGGACCTTGCGGATCTCACCTTCCCACCATCCATCATTATAGAAAGCATCAACCTCTTCGTTCAGACTAAAACTTTCAACCACAACAGTTTCAGGTGGACAAGGCCTTATGTGCTGTGCATCGACCTCTTCTGTCAAGAACTCTTTACCATCATTTGTTTTTATGCTCATATATCGAATGAGAAATTTGTCCTTACCCATTACTTTGACAATATTTGCAGCAAACCAAGCACCTTGAAATCCATCTTCATCAGTGCAAATCTCAACTTGTGTTCCTTGTACAAAGTCCTCTTTCATCCGAGGCTTTGGTTCCTTGGTATTTGAGACATCCTGCAGTCCAAGTTTTGAGGAATTTGCATTTCAGTTAAAATAAGATAGAGGAAATCCACAAAATAGGAGATAAAACTAGATAATGAAAAAAGTAAATGATCATATCAAATACACTGTACATGTTCAACTATTAAACAAGACATCAGAAACATTTGGTTGCATCTTACAAGGTTTTTGAAATTGACCATTCAACCTTTAAACTCATTTGGAGATAATTCACAACATGTAATAATTGTCTAACCATTGATATAACTTCCTTAATCAAAAGAGAAGGCCAACAAACATTTTCTTTTCACTTGGTTGCATCTGACAAGGTTTATGAAATCGACCTGTTCAACCTTTAAACTCATATGATTCAGACTTCTTTTTTATTTTATTTTTTAAACATGAATAATCAAAGGAAAAAGTAGAAATCTACCACTCTTTCTCAACAGCAAGAGGGCAAAAGACCGGTCTTAAATCTTTCATACATTCTCAGAATCAAGCAATCCAATCTTCTAATCCAACATAAGCTATCTGTCAAGGAAGGAGGAGACTGGCCAACAGATCAAGCAAAATGGGAGGAAATACAAGGTTCGTATACTCTCCCAAAGAACAGCAAAGCAGCTAACGGGGTATTTGGCACTAAACATGGTTTTCAGGAAGTCTGTCATGAATATGCTACCTCTTTCTCTGTCGATCATTCTCGACTAAGATCAAGTTTTCCACAATTCAATAACAATAACATTGGTTTTTCTCCTTATCCCCTGACTATAGTCCCATGAAACTAGTTCAAAGGTCAGCTGATCACTGGTCCTCAGAATCCCAGCTCAAGCCAAATGGAAGAAAAAAAGTAGAAAGGAAAAGAAAAGGCTCTTTACAATATGCGCATATATTATTTTAAAGCAGAACAGAACAGAACAGAACACCCCTAAATTTTCATACTAGGAAAATACATACCCATATTACGAAATAGATAATGGGAAAAGCACGTAATAACAAAAGTTATTCATTCTTCAGGCTTTAAACCAAAACAAAAACCAAATGCTTCTTATATCTCCTATCCGGTAACAAAACAATCATAGAGGGCAAATCATCACAGAAAATCCCAAAATTAATATTATCCCTTGAATTGATTAATGGCACACCAAGAAAAAAATAAAAATAACAAAGGCAATCAAGAAAAAGGCGATTCATTACTTACGCCTTGCTGAAGAGGTGGAAGCCAAGAGCCCTTGACCCACTCCCGGTGAAGCCTGAGCTCCTCCGACTCAAACTCAAACTTCTCCTTGGCAAACCGAAAATAAACCCCAAACGTCGAGTCCTTCATAACATCAGTGATGACTCCCTCCCACCACCCGCCACAGAACAAGGCATCAACGACGTCGCCTAACTTGAAGCAGCAGTACTTATTTTCTTGGGGCGGCAAGGGCCTTATGAGCGCCACGTCCACCTCTTCCTCCACCTCATTGCGCTGCTGGTGCCTCTTCCTCCTGCTGAACTTGCCATCAATCTTGGCCTTCACTTTGTTATATTCAACTTTCAACTTGGTTTTATCTCTCGACTTGCCGATGATTTTTGCCGGGAACAGCGTGCCACGCATATTGTGGATTGGACTAGTCACCTCCACCTCGTCGCCAATCTTAAAATTGGAGCCAACCATTGAAGCTCTCTCTCTCTCTCTCTCTCTCTCTCTCTCTCTATATATCAGGGCACCGCCTTCGCTTTAGGGCTTTTCTCTTATTTTTCTTCTCAACTCAAGGGGTTCGTTCGCATCAAGTACAGTAAAGTAGCAGATAGATACAGGTGGAAGATGAAGCGTTGGGGAGGGTGGGTCCATCAAACCAAAAGCGGGTCTTTTCTTCATTTACACGTAGCTTCTAATTCCAGTTATAAAATAATTTTGTTTTTTTTCTTTCAATACTTGTTATGGTTTTATGATTTTGGATTAAGGCACTATAATATAGACTACACACTGATTGAAGAAATGTGACCCGAAAAGTGAATATCTTTTTGTTTTTGGCCAGAAAATGTTTATGATCAGCTTATCCCGCTCAGAAAAATTAATTCATAAAATGATATAAAAACCAACTTCTTCCCTCTCAGAAAATTGAAATGACCAGATTAATAGAAGGCCAAAACTGGACAAAATTCTCTGTTGCGCGGCATATGTCGGAAACAAAATACACTCAGACAAGAGCTTTCAATGATCAACGTGACATCTAACAATTACTTGAATTACATAATAATAATGTCTTGGATATGCTAGGACCCAGGCTTTCCTCCTGTTGCAAGTCATACGCTCTTCATTATATAACACAGTGCTTTGGTTGGACATTGGCGTTCCCTGCAAGCATGATCGAGTCTTGGATTGCACCATGGCAGCACGGAACACTACTGCCAAACTAAATGCATACAAATTCAATCATATATCTCAATTTAAGATAAGTCAACAAGTTTCTTGCAATTGACTACAATTGAAATACTTACACACAACTGGATAATGCTAGTCTGCAAGCCTTCTTCTTCCTAGAGCTTTTATCGTCTTTCCTCGTGAAGATGACAAATAAGATCCTTGTTTGTATCTTAATAATTAGGCCTCCGCCCAAAAAGTACATAACATTTCTTCCTTTTTTTAAAAAGCACGCAGCAAACAAAACCTTTGGAGTACCATGAAACATTGAGCAACACCAACTCTTCAGATTACCATGGAAGTTAATCAGAAGATTCACTTTCAAGAGCTGGAATTCTGCGGAAACGTGCAAAGTAACGTGAATACGACACATCAATTTTATTTGACGACACTGATCTCTTCCGCCTTGCCAAAAACCCTTTCCCAGAAAGTGAATCGTGCAAATCTCCCAGGTCCATCTCTTTCCTGACCCGACCACTTTCAAGTAGAAACCTGGAAATCAACAACAACAAAATTGTAAACGAATCTAAATTGGATGTCAAATATAACTGAAGAGCAGGATATTAAAATCACAAGACAGAAACTATCGCCTTGTAAAGAGTAAAAGCCTTTTAGTGTCACACAATGAACTCTGGTACATGGAAAACCATACCGCTGGCGAATAATTTTAAAAGCTTCTTTTGTTGCATAAGGTAGCCCTGTCTTTGGATCACGGTACCTGCAACATCAAATGAATTCATTAAGCGGACGTATTATACAAGATGGCCAGCTTAACCTAAATAAATTGTATGTTTCCAACACCATCAATCCTCACTCTCCATGGCCACTCAGAACTGCTCTAACATTTATCATCATTTACCTGGCACCACACATTCATTCATCAAACAGCACGCTCATTAGTGCATTGTTTAAGAGGTGGACAATAGCCGTGACAGACTAACAACTAACAATCAATCTTTTCAATCTCTCTCTCTCTCTCTCTCTCTCTCTCTCTCTCTCTCTCTCTCACACACACACACACACACACATATAAGCACTTACTTGGCAGGTAAACCAGTAACTGCACAAACAGCTTTCTCAGGGTCTGGAAATAAAAAGAAATAAAAATACATAAAAACCATTGTTATGAAAAATAAAACATAAATAATAAATCCCTGAGCAACACATTCATCTAAACTATCACTTACAGGGAGCAGTCGTGGTAGAGATTTCAGACTGAAATGATAATCCTCTACTGAATTCCAGATATGAGCAACCTAAAGAAATGTAGTTTTGAAATTTCTTTATCAGAGAATGATATTGCCACAATGATCAAATTTGTGTATGCTAACAATATATATTTTTCAAAAAAGAAAATGAAAAGATCAGAATATTGTAAAGCTGAAAGCTTACCATCTTTTGAGAAATATCGTACTTGCGGGCCAGTATAGACAGCTTTGTGCACAATTGCTCTTTTCTTAACTTCTTCCTCCCTTGCTAGAACACGCTCCAAATTCCTCAAGTTCATAATTTCTGAAGTTTTGCAGGTAACAATTCAAGTTTAGATACAACCAGCTTCAATTTCAAGTAAATATAAATAAGTACCCAGCAATTCAAATCACATACTAATTACGAATATTGAGGCTTAAAGTACAAACCTGTTTGAGCTGCTTCTAAAAGCATCTCTTCTTGGGTCATCCTCTTCTCTTCGCCTTCCTTTTTTCTCTTTATCGGCTAATGTAAAAGAAAATTTATATTCATTAAAAATAGTATGATATGTTAATCAACGCAATGATCTCACAAACAAATAACAGTGGTCTTTAATCAGAATTTGGAGTACATTCAACATCAAATGCTATTGAAAACTGACCTTCATGGTTGCTTGCAAAGCCGCACGTATTGCATCCCTCTCGGCTTGCCTGATA
The DNA here is from genome assembly GCF_002207925.1 of Prunus avium. The sequence continues at coordinate 117,899 of NW_018921362.1, forward strand.
ATCACTGAAGTTCTTGAAGATTTTCTCACGATTCTCTCTCCTTCTCCTTCCTCAGGAGCATCGTGATGCTGTTCAGGTTGGGAAGATTTCTCATTTTCAACCTTAGATTCTTTCTCTAATTCCGTTAGCACTTTCTTCTTCTTCTTCTTCTTGCTTGATTGCTTTCCCGGAAATATCAACCGCTTCTTTGTCTGAACTCTGTAATTATAATTCATTGAATTTAACTAAATTCTGAGTAAAAGAAATATAAATGTCATTTGGGTAAGCAAAACTCAACCTTTCCTCTGCCTCGTTGTTATCTTCTCCTTCGTCCGGGTCTGGCTCCTACCAACAATTTAAGCAAGTCTAAGCAAGATAGAACTGGTAGGAAACTAACATTTGAAGTGAACAATCCAAGAAAAAAAACTCACATCTTCGTCGAAGTCACTATCAAACTCGTCAGCAACCTCAGGCTCTGCTTCATAGTTACCATCCTCTTCATCCTACCAGAATATAAAATTCATAAAGGTAACTATAAATATTTGACTAAATTCAGACTTTTTTTTGTTCATGCACGAAAGAAGATGTTACAGTAAAACACACCTCTTTAAGAGCCTCCTGATTCCAGAACATCTCGTCCTCTTCGATTTCCTCATCAAGTAATTTGGTCATTCTGAAAATCGTAAAACGAAAAAATGCTTAAACCTCAAATCAATCGAATTCATTAACCCAGTTATTGAACTTTAGTTACCTCTTCCCTCTGGTGGCGCGAGAGGTACGATCAAGAATCAAAGGCGGGTCATTTTTGGGGGTCTCCATGGCAACCCAAGAGAAATTACAAGGACGAAATTGAAAAATCGATTTGATTTGGATCAGCTGAAATATGCCCTAGCACCCCCGCCAAAGTTTCAATCTCACCTCACTGGTAAACCCTCACCCCACAGCCTAATTAGTAATTCATAGGGGAAGAGAAAGAGATAAATAAAAACGATATGTCGTTCTATTTGTGGCTTATTATAAACAAACGGCATGTCGTTATTATAGATTTTCCAGATAGAGTAGAGTGTCGTGTTGTATTTGAGTGAATTTCAGAAGAAGGAAATTGATCGACGTTGTAGGCTTGGAGCTGGCTCAGCCAAACCGTACAAAGACGAAGCTCGCAGTGCAGTTGAAGTAGAAGTTCTTCGAGAGGCTCTTTCTATCTTTCCTCAAACGCAATCTATCATCTCAGAATGGCCACTACTCTTCGGTGCCCTCAAGCAGTAGCACCACTTCCATGGAGGGCGAGAAGGCCCAACAACAGCAGAGGCACAATCCCAATGGGGCCCCGCCAGGTGTCGAACATCCGGGCCTTCGGGCGAAGCGACATCGGAAGCTTCGCGAGGGACGCGTGGCGGAGCGCCAACGACGGATTCGAGCGGTTCCTATTCGAGGCCAAGAAGACGGCGGAGCGCTTGGACCGCCGCTATGCCCTTTCCCGCCGCTTCGACACTATCGCTCGGTCCGCCGCTGCACGCGCCCGTGAAATTGACAGAGACCTCGAGATTGGGACGCGCTGGCGCGCCTTTAGCATGGATTTTAGCAGAAATTGGCCTAGGGTTTGTTCTCTCGCTTTTACTATTTTGGTCTAATATGCATATGCATATGCATCCGACGTGTCGTTGTGTTTACTGAATTCCTTCATGTTTGGTTGGTGTTTGCAATTTGTGCAGTACAGGAAGCAGCTTAATGATTTCCTGGAAACCCCACTGGGGAGAAGTTTTGCGGTAAGTTAACATTTGCTACAATTGTGTGATGGTCTTCAGTTTATGTTCAACTAATTCAACTTCTTTTTATGTTTTGAATGATTTTGAAGACAATCTTCTTCCTGTGGTTTGCATTATCCGGATGGCTTTTTCGGTTATTGATATTCGCTACATGGGTACTGCCGTTTGCTGCTCCTCTGGTCATTGGAGCAGTTGCCAATAACCTTGTTATTAAGGTATTGCTAGCTTCCTGCTGCTACAAGTTGAATATGTTAATGTTTGTGTTAGTGTTACTGGGTATGGCTCATCATTTTTCATAATTATATTAGTTGCAAGCCTGCAACTAAGCTGAGTGAGTTTTATGGCAAGTTTTACTTTGTAATGTAACCAATTTCTTCATAGGACTAATTGTGTTCGTTGCACCAAATTTGGACAGGGGGCTTGTCCAGCTTGTAAGAGGCAATTTGTTGGTTATAAGAACCAAGTAATTCGTTGTGCAAGCTGCGGAAACACTGTGTGGCAGCCAAAAGGGGACTTCTTTTCAAGAGATGGTAGAGGCCCGTCTTCGTCGAAATCAGAGCCGGAGATTATTGATGTTGAGTTTGAAGAGAAATGAGGAGATACCCAAGTTGTGTGGAAGATCACGCCTGGTAGACTTTTAGATTACATACATAGAGAAAATGCAAGAGTTTTTACTTTTCATTTCAGCTGATATAAAGTCTTGTTCTTGGTTTTCATCTTGTTGTAAATTATGCCTCCTGTATTTTGGAAGTAAGAATTGTTCAATCATGCCAATTGTATATCTTTTGCTCTACTATAGGAAGGTTGAGAAACAAAATACAAGGCCTTTTTGCTGATGACAGAAAAAATCTTTATATTGATAGGCAGTTCTTATGGTCTGCAGTGAATCAAGTTAGTATGAGTGATCAGCAAAAGTTTTGGTGCTCCATGTGGCAGCTTTAAGCGAGAAAATTGGTATGTCTTGAGAAAGAAAATTAAAATTACTGTGCTCTTATTACTTCAATTTTCTGTATTATTGGGCAGCAAGGTACTCTTTTCCTTTTGGCCAAGGGTAGCAAAGGTTGTGTAGCATGGATTTAGCTATGTCAATGTTGTTACTCTGTCAGTATCGAGCAACGAAAAGAAACCGGTCAAACACAAATGCAGATATCCAGTGCAGAAAAGCTCATGAAATCTTATACTTGTGTATTTTGAAGTCATGTTTTTAGAAGAGAATCTCGTATCTCTGTTTGTATACTCCAAGAATCTGCCTTTTGTTGCAGTGTATTGTTGTTTATTGCCATTTTGAGCTTGGTATCATTTTTGTTGAGAAGAAGTTATCTCGTGTGATGATTGATCTATAAGACCAATGCACATGAAATCGAGCAAAAAATAAACACCAGCATTATGCACATGAAATTGATGTATATAACAAACACCAGCATTATACATTGACGAGTTTGAATATTAAAAGCTATAAGCCTGTATAGGTTAGGTTTACATAACATCAATTATGCATCTGTAAGAGATTAGAGATGCTTGACGTCCAAACTAAAGACTGAGTTTCATCTTTAAACAAGAGCTTGATATTTCCATTGTTGCTCCTTAGGCTGATTGAAAGTTTGCCCTGACCCTGAGCTTCCTGGGTTCCCTCCATCACGTGCAAAATCTTGTCTGCAAAGCATTAAGTTTTACTTCACAATTCTAATAAATAAAGAAATAAATAAATAAAAGCGTAGTTCAGGGAAAAGAAAAAGGAAAACAAAATCAGAAGCCTTTGATCTTACATTCCTTTCTTGTGGCTAAGAATCCCAGATGCTTCTTTTGGAGGCTAAGCATGAGCTGACTATGCTTTGAATATATGCAGGCCCACCCGTATGTTCTGCTTCCTGCTTGCACAAACAAGAATCTCTCTTTATTTTTTCATATAACAGCAAAAGCAAAGGTGTTAAATTGAAAAAATCTGTCCTTGCATTTTCTTTTACCAGAAGGAGTGACAACTGATAGCTCGGCTTTTACTTTAAGCAAATTTTGGCTTCTTGGAAAGTAGGCATTGCCCATAGCTCTTGCTTTGAGCGCTGCAACTCCTCTTAAACCTGGCAACTTATCATCGAGTTAGTTAACGTGTGTCATTTATGGGAGAAAAAAAGAAGAAGAGGAGGGCTCATCCGAAGATTATGGTGAAGGAAACATTGATCAAAACATTACATGTTGCAGCAGCAGCTGTAAGTGTGATCATGTCGTCAGTTGTTTGGATAGCCAAGCCGGAGTTGATGGCAGAAGAAACATGAGTTTTCTGTGCACCCAATGACTCTGCGGCTTCAGCACATACCGTGGTAACCAGAGCTGCGGCAGAAGCAACGATGTCACCTATAATGGGGTCGACGTCTTCCGCTGATTCTATGCTGCTGTTCTTGGAGTTGGAAGCAACGCTGGCAATAGCTGCAGCCAAGCGTGTGACAGAAAGGGCTGCATGAACTCTAGCTGTGTGAAGTCGAATATCATCTTTCTTCTTCACTCTCTGCAGTCCGAATATGCTTATTAAGGATTTGCCTCCTAACCATCCCTTTGTGTGCTTGGAGTTCATCTGAGAGAGAGAGAGAGAGATATATATATATATATATATATATATATAGAGAGCTAATTACCCATATCGTGTCATCCACCCTACTGATCATAGGGCTTCTAGTACTAGTTTGGGATGACAACTCATCTATGACTTGTATCTCCAGTTTCTCTTCTGGTTCCCCTGAATTGAACTTGTCTTCCTGTTTCCCTGAGGTCCAGTTGTCATGTGAACCAAACAAGTCCTGTAAAAATTAACGTCATATTTATATGAACTTGAAGACAAGATATACATGATACATGCAAAGTGCCAAGAATTTGAAGACTCTCTCACACTTGATGTAAACATCTGCTGAAAGTTATAGGCTGATGGGCTCCATGAGCGACATAAAAACTCCATGGCATGGACGGGGCTCTGTGGAATCTCCGAAGAGCTGCAGAAAGAAGAAGAAGAAGAAGAAGAAGAAGATGACAACGTTTTTTGTTTTCTCTGTAAGCATTGCTCTGTTCTGTGCCAAGACTCCAGCTTTCCATTCTAATCAACAGTATAATTGGGAAGTCAATTTCTCTTGTTTGTTATTTAAACTTGTCAAGATAAAAGTCTATATGCTGGCTTTAGACTCACTGTGTTAGTTGATTGGTGCTGGGTTTTAAAGGAGACTGATCTGCCTGGCCTAACTGTCCCTGGTAGTTCCTCCATGAGAACTCAAGTCTTTAATCAATGCTACCTGTACAAGAAAATTATATATATAGATATAAGCAAGCCATTTTCGACCAACATTTGATGATTTATATGCATGGGGTTTATGTTTATCTCTTGCATTGCATTAGTAGATTTTTATTCTACAAAACAAAGAAGAGGAATCCGAATGTGAAACAAAAAGGTCAGAGAAGAAGAAGATGAACATAACACAAAGTCACAGTAAAGGTGGCTTCTCTTCTCTCTGTAATACAAAAGAAGGAAGAGTTACTTACTGCTCAGAATAACACAAAAGAAGGAAGAGTTACTTCAATAGGAAAGCTAATGAGAACGCCAGTTTACTTTTTTTTTACTACTTGAGGAAGGTGGCAACTGAGAAACTTGCCCAAATAAGCTTAAGTTATTACTATAAGTAATAAAGCTCCTGGATTTGTGCAATCTGTTTATAACTAGGAACTGGGGTATTTCCAAAAATAATATTCTCTTGATAGGTTGTGAGATTCCATCTCTTTGCATACTCATATTATATGCGGTTCTTGTGCGCATGAGACAACTTTTATTATAAGTACTCTTCTCTTTCGTCTTTTTTGTATTGTCGAATCGAATTGATATCTTAATTTTGCGTTGGATTGTATAAACAACGCCTCGGAAAGCTTAAGCAACACTTAAAGATGGGGGAAAATAATGGTTAATGGTTAAAATAACGACATTCACATCCCAATTGCAATGCCTATTCTCGGGATATGTCAATAAGGCATAGTTACTTATCTCTAGACTAGACTAAAGAGGGAGCGAAGTTTAATTATTGGTAAAAATAGGCATCATCATCCTATTTTAGGTTAATGGGGGTCCTTGGGATCACGTGGGAGCCAAGAAAGATGACCAATTGTGTCTTCTTTGTTCATTTCTCTCTCGTGCCAATTTAGTTTTGCCCAATCGTTCTAATACTACATGCAATGATGCAAAGATTAAGGCAGCTGCACATGCAATAGATATATAGGGATCCATGCGCTCCGCCCCTTATGCCATATCCCCATCATTAATCTACAATTTTGATGCACTTAACAATGTGGTCCTTCAGCCTACTACTTCTACCACTGCTAATATCATATTAATGGAGCGCTAATCCAAAATGCAAACCAGTTTGCACGTATTGTTTCAAGGTTCAAATGTACGTTTAATTTTTAGAAATTTCAAATTACGGTTTTAATGTGATATGTTTTCACTGGAAGTCAAATTGCAAACAGGATCTCTCCCATTGGGGAAAGAATTTTCACTCAAGCCTGCAAAAATTGCATACCAAGGCCAAATGTACAACCTGATTAAAGAAAAGAAAAGAAAAGAAAAGAAAAGATATACAAATTGAAAAATTAGCTTCGTCACGTCAACTGTACGTATATAATGGATGACTTAATGAGACATAAATTCAAAAATAAAACATTCAATGACAAAAATCTCGTTGATCCCACACCCTATATCTGTTCTGTTCAGCAATACATGTGTTTCTGTAGTAGTAAACTTGTTTGCTGGTCGTGACATCATCATGTAACCAAACCAAATGATGGTTGGTTGCAAAGGCAAAAACGACGCAATGACCTGAACCTATACAAGAAAGACACCATAACTGGTATTCCCACGATAAGAACATGTGTTCATGCAGCATGCAGCTTTGAATTATAAACTTCACATTTTTCAACTTCCTATCCCACCTTACAACACGTATTTATGGATGGGGGCTACAACCTTTCTATCTTGTAATCTACCGCAGAAAAGCTTAGCCTGCACACATCAAAATAATGATACAATCTTTCTCGTTTGCTGCGTAGGACCTTGACATGACAGCAAGACAGGCGAGTTCCAACAAGTCCATCATTCATTTCGGATGGAATAATACTTGTCCGAGAGTGTTGGAGATTTTGAGATTTCATTCATAAGGTTCTTGAACTTAAGGCTGCAATCTCCACCACTGCAGGATAAACAAATATAACAAAGCAGTAGAAGATTCATCAATGTCAAAACAAACACATGCACGCAAAGGAAAGCAAAATACTGGAGAAAGGAGGTCTGATTAATCCAAAGACCTAATTCAATCCAACCTCTTTACCACCTAGCCAAGGACCACAGTTATTTCTGATTTACTTAATCACTCCAGTCTATAGAGGACGAACAAATGCACACAAGAATTTCATGCAGAACCTACATCAGGACATAGATAAAAGGCAAAGGGTGAAACCTTATACGATGCAAGGATGCAATTGCTCTAAGAGCGCTGCGAATCATATCTTCATTGCGATCTACTTCTTGCTTGACAGCATCTTGCTTTGGCTTAAAGTTAATAGTTTTTTGGAGAGGATCCACCAATGAGTCCAGCACTGAAGGACAGAAAATTTTACATTACTTAATAAACTGCAGAAGATCTGAACATTAGGGGGGGGGGGAGGGAATCAGTAAATTAACTGACCAGCCAGAACGGCAGATGGACACTTGTCCGCAAGCTTTGAGAGGATAAGATGGCAAGGCATCTTAACATCATAATGATCTGGAAAAGAAAAATCCAATTCAGTTAGGAAGGTAATAAATTTAACAAGCACCACATGTTAACCATACATCTTCAAATTTGCATAAACCAAAACTAAACTCACCGTCCAAACCAGATCTAAGATAAGGAACAATAAAAGATGAAGGGTTCACTTGATCAAGACAACTGTCCAGCAATGTGTCCACACATTCAAATGCAGCCTTCCTTAACTCAAGCCCATCATCCACAATGTGCTTAAAAGGACCAAGATCAACTGTCCTGATCAATTCTTTCTGCATCCAGAATTTTCACGTTAAATAAGATAACTCAAGACTAACACAGGAAACAAATTAACGAATGATAGAAGGTGGTGTTGCGTAAAACATAGAGCACAGCAGTATTAATACCATGAATGTCCTATCTTCTGTAAAGGCACTCTATATCATAACATCAACTGCATAACAAAGAGATAAACTTCAAAACACTCAACCAACCTTGATGACAGTTTGGTCATAAAGAAGTGGCAACAGCTCAGGAAGAAGCCCCTTAATCAGGTTTGGCTTATTGTGGGCAAATGTACTTAAAGCCAACACAGCCGCACGCCTAACATGCTGCATGGAGTCATAGCAAATCAGTCACCACACAGTCAACCAACCTAGAACATAAAACAATACTGAAAAGAGAAACAATCAAGAGGGGAAAAAACAAAAAGATGGCATAAACCCAAACACTTAGTTTATCAAGCACTAGAAATCTGAGACTTACCCGGTCATCATCCTTAATAAGCATCAGGAATGATGAGATTTCAGGATATAAAATCTCATCTATCTTCTCTGGCCTCTCAACTACTGAATATTTAACTGCAATGACAACAGTAGCTCTTGTGAAAGCAGCTGGGCTGGTTGTTCGCACCTACAGGGAATTAGGATTAGAAACATAGATATGCAACCCAACAAATACTCTTTACTCATAATCTTATGGAGAAGGCACAGGGTCATCTGACCAGATACCTTAAGTGCAGGAACAAGTTTTGCGGGTTCAATAAGTGCAATTTTACCCAGACACTCAGCTACTACATTGCGAACACCCTCTTCCTCACTTTCACAGTGATTAAAAAGTAAATTAAGTATCTTCTCAACACTCGAATCCTGAAACTCTGCTTTATCTACAGACTGCCTTACTATGACCTGAAAAATGGTTGAAAATAAACTTAAACCCAACAGAATAAAACATTTCAGGAAACAAAATCAGGCTCTTAAAGTTCAGAAGAATGCACCTCCTTCAGAGAATGAAGCAAGAGATACTGTTTTTTCTGTTGATTGTCAATCTGGTCCAAAATAAAAGGCAAATACTTGAGCAGGTTACCAACAGCAATATTGCCAAGAGCGTAGGAGGCTGCAGATTTGATCTCTTCAAAAGGAGATTGAAAGGACTCAATGACAATATTCTCTATATGGTCATGGGAGCTTAGATCTTTCCTCCTTCCAATCTCCCCGAGACACAGCAATGCAAGGTGCTGCTTAGCCTATATCATATGAAGAAAGCAATTATACTGGGCTCAAATAAAAGTTATATAATAATAAAAAAACAATAAATCAACTAGATTCAATCAATCTACCCCAAATTTATAATGAGAGTTTGCCTACCACCAAATTGCCTTCATTTTTTAAGATTACCAAATAATAATAAATCGTGAAAAGTTAATTAGTCTATCCCTATTTGCTTACAAAAACCAAAACACTGTCATCTGTGAAGATAACCCTAACTGAGTTGTTTTCTTTTGGGAGGGGGACTTACTGAATTTGTACTGCTGTCATCTTTGAGAATTTCAGTTAGCATGTTCACGGTAGATGAACATTGCTGATCACCAGCAGCAAGGCAAAGAACAGCCACACATTGAGCTATTGAATACAAAGCTTGTTTTGCAACCCCACCTGACTGGGGAGATGGTTTAGCACTTGATAGCAGAGAGTCTAGTAAGGTATCGAAACTTGTGTTTGCAGAATACACCAATGAAGCAAAAAAGTTTTGCAAAGCCTGCAACATCCAACAAAGAATGTTCTCAAACATGCGCAAAGTTTCTAGATCAAGACAAAACACCAGTTAGATAGGTAAAATTACCAAAAGGGCTTGCCCCTGCAGCAATGAGCTCTTAATTAACGTTAGTGCTTGTGGAAGAACTTTGTTTCTAACAGCCAAACCAACAACCGGGCTTGACCTGTCTGCCATCAAGGTGCAGCAGAGTTCCAGGGCGAGGGCCGTCATATGCAAGTCCGAATCACTGGAAATGGGTATTAGATAGACACTAGGGTTCAGAAACTAAACCACCCAGCCACCAATCACACAAAAATTTGAAAAGAACAAAATAAAATTGGTGGAAGTAGCAAGAGAAACCTTATCAGTGTGGCAAGTTCTACAATAATAACTTCATAAGCAGATGAGCCAATTTTATCTCCATAAGCAACAATGAGGGAATTCAGGGTCCCCAATGTTGCCTGTCTTAGAGGCCGATTAGCCTGATTTCCACAAAGGCAAAGAATATTAGGATTAATTTCATAGGTCTTTGAGTGATTCTAAGAAAAAATCTCATAAAACATTTTGTAAAAAAGATTATGAATTCAACAACAAATTAAGTAAATTTCCATACCTTCCTTAAGAATGCAGTCAACTCTGCAATCACTTGCTCCAACACACATGATAGATCTATTTTCAGTGGAGAAGCAGCAATGACAGCAAATGCCTGGATGCAAAACACTTAAGGTCTTAGAAACTTAACACATGTACATAATAATACGGAGTCCCAAATGTATATCTTCAGAAAAGAAAGGCCAAAAAATAGACATCAGCATACAGATCGCAAACGAACAGTCACAGCCAGTCACAAAAGTGAGCAAAAGAATTACCTTCACAGCAGTAAGTCGAGTGATTTCATTTCCCATCCGATCGACCAATACAGGAAGGCATACAGGTAGTTCAACATCAAGGTTATCACCAAATGTTGACACAACTAGACCCATGCAAGATATAGCACATTCCTTTACCTCCTGCATAAGAATAGGCATGAGCCACAATACAGACAAAAACAATTAAGAAGTACATATAAAGTAAAATTTCTTAAATTTTACTGACCTGATCTTGATCTTGGTTTGTCAAGCGTGACATTATGGCATTATATATTGGATGAACATAAGGTTTGAAATCAAAACCATCCCCCTACATGGAACCAAATCATATAAGTAGAGAATGGTTTAATTGGACACAAGACTAAGAGTGCCAACTAATTTACCTCAATATTCGGGCGAACGACACGGACAAGTTCCCCACACACCCTTAATGCCTCAGCTGTGACTTTGTAATAACGCTCTCCCACAGCAGATAAAACAGGACTAGAAAGAGCCTGCAAGAATATGAGTTTATATTTTATAACGTCCCCACACCGAATGCAACTTGTGGTCTACTTCACTTTTAAAAAAAAATAAGAAACTTGTGGTCTATTTCTCGATATCATATCACCATATTCATAACATACCATATTCGTACGAGTTACTGCACTTACCTCAATATAAGGATGGAAAACAGAAGGAGAATGAGAAGCCAGCACCAATCGTGCAAATATAAGAGCTTCAATCTTCAAATTGGAGGTAGAAGACTTATCCTAGAAAAAATTACAAGGAATCCCCAAAAAAAGGAAAGGGAACAAATGTTGGCATCAGAAAAAAAAATTATATTAGTTCAAAATACACTTCCAATTTGAGACAATTTTACTTACACTTAATGCCTTTTCAATTCCTGGAATGAGTGAACCAATGTGATCAGCCAGGCAATCTGGCAAGACCACCACAAGCTCTTTCAAAACAGAAAACGTGCCAACCTGAAAATAGATAAATGTTATAGTTCATAACATTCCCACAACGGACAATCCAAAAGATACTTAAAAAATCCTACCTTTGTCTTGATAGATTTCTCACGTAGCTGCCTATTTATAGATCTGACAATCTTTGGCACTTCTTGCTTCAATAACCATCTTGGACTGCAAAACATGCCAATAATTTAGCAAAGGCATCTAATAACTCAGAACTAGGACAAATTAAATTCCCTAGTTAAGAATCTAAGATTTAAAAAACCACACTTAACCGGGCAAATGCTAGAGGCAAAAGAGAAAACAAACTGCATGTACTTTGACACTCAGATAACATTACAAGTTTACAACTAAGTTACCTCTGTTCATTTATCTCAATCTGTCCTTTTGTAACATTTCCAGTCTGCTGCAACAGTTCAATGAATGTATTGAAAACATCCATCTGCAACAAAATAATATCAGATAATTAATCCTGTGAATCTTAATGAGAAGATCCACTGACATTCATTCTGGTTTACCTTGACATTTTCCTCCCTCTCTTTAAACCTGTCAATTAATTTTGGACAAGCCTGCGGAAAAGCAGAAAGTGTTTAATGATTTCATTGAAGGACTATCTGAGAATTGAAGGAAATTAAACATCAAATTTCAAGTTGACGAGAGGTCCATACCAAGTAAAATGGAAAATCATAATGTTACAAATATATCAAAAACACGAGAGCACACAAAAACATAATGAGAAATTTCAAGAGAAATTGCAAAGATACCTCCTCATACAGCTTTGAAAGCATCTCAGGACGGGAAACGATTAATGCTGCTAAGCATTTAGCTGCTGCTCTTCGGACTTTCCAGCTTACATCTTCATCATCCGTATATTCAGTCGCACTCTCACTACAACATAATAAAGCCAGAATGTTTAGAAATCATATAGTGCACATGTGACTCTGAATCAAACATAACCTCAAACAGATTGAAAACATACTCATCTTCTTCCTCCTCGTGAGTTTCATCATCAGTATCCTCCTCCATGTTATCAGTGAAGTTCGGGTCATAACTTAGATATTCCAAATTAAGATGAAGAATTTCATCACAATAGGAAGAAATATCCCTGGGGCACCTAAGCAGAAAACTTTCTAATGCCTGCAGTCAAAATAAAGCATATATGAACAAAACCAATATATATGTATAAAAAAAATTGGTTTAGACATAACATACCTTTCACATAATCCAGGAAATCTTATGAAAAATACCAACACAACAAAGAAAAACATACATACAGTACCTGCAAGCTGTATTCACGAAGCTCCTCATCATTCTCTGATGCACTTGTGCAGTAATTAATTAGCACTGGGACCGTGTCAGAAAGATGGGGTCCAAAACGATATCCAACAGCACGACTGCACACCATAATATCAAACTAGTTACCAAAAGTAAGTTAACTGTAGACCATAAGCACATTACACGGTATCTAAGACTAAAGTCAGATACTTGTAATCCGTGGGAAACTACGTTGACAGTGAAGTCATGCGTTCCAGTCTTTTTTGCCCATGTATGCCCCCACTTGAAAGTCAAGCAAATCAGCACAAGAATGCATACCATAAAGCTCACCTTAAAGCACCAATCATCTGAATATTTGTACGAGTCATTTCTGATTTTGAGCTTTTATTTCTCAAGTTCTGAACAACTTCAACTGTTGCCTTTGCTAACAAATCATCTGACAAGCTCGAAGCAAGAGAAGCTAAAGGCAAAACAATTTGTCAAGTTCAATCTACCATTCAATTTATGAAACAAAACAAGGAAAATCTACATCTAATTTCTCAATACCAATTTCCACAAGTATGAACAATAGTAGTATGCTAGAGCCAAATCAAAGAGGTTTCTACGTACATGGTAATTTATGCCTATTTCTTCATAAAATTTGGTTAGTCACAAGCCTCAGAAACTATTAGAATTCAGAAATAAGTACACCACTAAGAACCCAAACCAGAACCCTTAGTTCTGAATGGTAAACAAAAACCCAAAATTGTTATTAAAAAAAAAAAAGACTAAATGTGAGTGGCAACAGTCAATCCAAACGGCCTTCAGATCTTCGAAAAAACTAATACATGTTTGAGGTAAGCATAAGTGACTGCAAGGAATCCAGTGAATCTTACCAATGCATGACACAGTTTTCTTCCTGACACCGGCTTGAGTGGAACTCAACTGAGACAAGAGAGCACCTAATAGCAGCTCATGGTCGGTTGCCATTAGATTGCCAAACTTATGAAGAACATCACATAAGATATCAAGACTTTCACATTTTATCTCTTGGCTCATTCCCTGGGATAAATTAGAGCACAACAGATTAGCAAGAAAAACCAAAAGTTGGCATCTAGAAATAGCAATGCAATGGAATAAATGAATGAATTAGATGGAGAAACAGATGATAGCAGAGGAAATGAAAGATAGTATAAATTGATTCTGACTAATCTCCAGTTTTTTCATTGAATTTAATCACTAGTTAATAAGCCCTTGATTTGATTCTAAAACTCAAGAATCAATGGAGAAGGAGAGAGTCACTGATCCATTCAACCAAGGGACATGAATAACTCATTTTCACTAATTTTAATTCTGGTGTTCCAGTCCTTTATAAACATGGCCTATAAACCAGTTTTCCTTCTAAATCAAGTTGGTTTAAGCATCAAACAAAATTGAAACAAATACAAAAAGAGAAAGCACAAATGTCCACATGGAACAAAAACAAAACCAACTTATGCACATCAGTTCTTTGTGCTCGTAAATTTGTAATTTCTAAAGCCTTTTCAATGTTTATACAGCCTTAGTACTTTCCAAAGTGTGATAATTTACAAATTAGAAGCATCTCTAAGGTCATCATAGATATAATTTTCTAGACTACATATGCTAATCATCAATCTTGTTAGGTGCTTCATCTCCAAGTTAGTAGCATCCAACATATCTTATTAAATGATAAAGGGAGTCTTGACTGAAAAAGGAAAAAAAGTCTATAATAAAGTGACAAAAGATAAGAGTTACTAACTCACTGGGCCAGTAATTCCATTAATCAACTGTGGCAAAATAGACAGAAGAATAGACTGTGCAAGAGATTGAGTAGAAATTTCAGCAATAATAGTCTTCAAAGCTATGCTTGCAATGTCACGATGCTGATCCTTCTCCTTTAGCAATTTCTCACAAAGTTTATTTGTCATCTCCACAACTCGTTGCTCGCTGACCTTCTTAACTAATGGAGCAAGACTGTGGTATGACATAAAAACAACAAATAAATAATCAAACTAAAAGTTGTATCAATTTGATACTATAGCATCTGTATCACATAACTTTTTCTCTTTTCCCACTCATTTTATCATTGATACACCGAGAGAACATAAGGCATCGACAGCATGTCATGCCTACTTTTGATTTGTAAACCACTTCAAATTTCAGGGACATGGTACTTGAAATCGCCCATGCCTGAAATTTGCTGGGAGACTTCCATAACATTCTACTAATTTACCTACAATCTGCGTCAATATGTCTATAGAAACTTATACAAGGTTACTTTACATGCAAAGAAGTACCAAAGCATTATGAGTTTGTATGCTTGTTCATTACAATTCACCAAGAGTTACATAGCAATCGCCCAGAACACTGGCCAGAATATTTGTACAACTACAACCACAATAATGAATGCTGAATAGAATTAAACCAGATACATATTCCATACCATTTCACAGCCAATCCAGATACATCACCCGCAACATCATCAAGTTGCTGAATTATAATATTTGACAACTTTATCTCTAGATCACCATCAGCTTTAAAATTTTCTTTGTTTAATTCACTCAACAAATCAGATGTTGCCATATATCTGAAATCCTTATCTTTGCCGGTCATCTGAAAAACAAACTCGAACAAGTCAAAACGTATCACACATGCAGCACAGCTGAAAGACGCAACCAGTAAACACACATTCATCTTCCTTTAGCCAGAAAACACCTAAGAGGATCACACCTTTTCCAGTATACCGGTCATTGCTAGGTTCGCCATCTTGGCGATACTATATGAAGGGTACTGTGTGCAGCGAACTGAAGAAAAAAATTGATGCTCGCCTATATCAAAATCTGACAAGAAATAAAAAGAAAATTCAAGTATTAGATAATCAGAGATTATGAAACCCAGTACACATACTACATGTACATAAAAGAAAAATAACCCAACACGAAAAAGAAACCCCAGCGGCCTAATCAATAATAGCAACAAGTTTATAACTACGAAAAACACCAATTACACAAAATCGGAAAACTAACCCTAGCGACATTGTCAAACTTAAAGCTAGCGATAAGCAAAGCTATAAAGTATATATAGATTGTATCGGGTAACAATGTATGGCAAACTTCAATGTATTGAGATACACCATCAGACGCATTCGGCAGAAAGCCTCCCAAATAGTCTATCAAAAATAAATGGTGAAAGAAGGAAAAAACGAGAAGAATAAATTAAATAGAGAGCGGATGGGCAAAAGGGGGAAGATGAAAAAAAGTTGAATCGGTGAAAAGAAAAGTAGAAGAAGAGAGAGAAGCTAACCGGCGGTTTGCGACGACCGGCAACTACCGGCGACGAGGTCTCAGTGAGTCACAGTGGGAGGTTGGTTTGGTTCGGAGTTCATTTAGCGTAGGGCATGGTGGAGAGAGTGTTAGGAAGGAACGCCCTTTTATATACGTGGACAATCAAAGCACTGGACTTGTATCCCAAGATCCGCAATATCATCCCTCCACCCCAAACCACGCGCCCAACTAAACATTTTTCTTTTTCTTTCTTTCTATTTCTTTACATTTTGTGGGTTTCTTTTTCATTTTTTTCTTCTTCAAATTGGTCATGACATTTCCCAAAATCCTGAATCCTGATTTTCATATCTTTCTTTAAAGATGATCAAATATCATTCTCACAAAATAAGTGTCATTACTTACCATCCAATTTCATTAAAAATAGTGACGTGTAATTATGTTAAATACAACGACGAGACATATTATTTGAAAGACATACAAGTGTAACTTGACACGTGTATATCTCTTTCAAGTTTTAGTATAACTTGAAATATGAAGGAAGGTGGACTAAGTTGAGTATAAGGTAAGAAATTAGCAATTGAGTTTAAGGGTTGAGAAGTTGTGTATTTCTCTTTTTGGTGACTCATCCAAATTGCGATAAAGTAGTTGAGCCCATTATTGTTTGTTTGATGTGCTGGCCTTGGTCCATTGTGAAATTGGAAGATGTGCTTTCAGAAAAAAACAAACGAAACCGAAAAGGAGAAAAAAGGAGCGGTGGTCTCAAAATAACTTCTTACAGCAAAGATAAACATTTTTTTTATTTATATTACAATTTGGACGATACAACAAACACTCAAAAATATCAATATTCCGTAAGAATATATATGCTTGTAATTAAGTGACACTGAATATTACTACATGAGAAAATAATACAAATTTTTATGTCACCATCTTATAAATCCACATACGTACTAATACTTATCCAGATTTCCTTTACTTTAATTTGATCAGAGATTCCAATAAATCATTTCAATTGCTCTGTATATATCTCATAATCAAATGGATTTGAAAATGAAATTGTTGTTAATGAATGCACGGAAATCATTAAACAATGATTTGGATTGTATATAGGGTTTAACTTATATACAAATCAGTCCCTGCCTTCTTGGCATGGCAGCCACCATGCATATTCTTGTGCACGTATTTTGAACACCAAGATGCAGCCAAGAGAATAAACCATTCTAGGAGGACCCTTTTTTTTTTCCTTGATTTTGCCAAGGTGTATAAGGAGATATTCGTTTGGTGCATCTGAATATGCTTATTGTTTTCATAAATTTTGTATATTAAATTAAAAGGCGATAGCCACCCTTTTAATTTAATAAGTGCATGTACATTATCATTCAAGTGTTTGTCAATGTATAAGTAGATGCTGCATGCGATGGAAAAGTAGTCACGCAGATCGGAGAGAAGAAAGAAATGGTGGAGGACGAGAAGTCGAAGGAGGAGATGACGAGAGTCGAAACTCTGGGATTTAATAAACTGCTGAGCTATGCAGACGCATTGGATTGGAGCCTGATGGTTTTGGGGACGTTGGGTTCCATTGTGCATGGTATGGCTTTTCCAGTCGGATATCTGTTGCTTGGCAAAGCTCTCGATGCCTTTGGGAGCAACATCAACGACACTGATGCCATGGTTAAATCCCTCAAAAAGGTAGTGTATGAAAATTAAGTTTAAAAAGCATGCAGGCCTAGGCTTGCTTCACATCTCATGAGCTTTCTTGTTGTTTGTAAATTAGGTTATTCCATATGTGTGGTACATGGCCTTCGCCACATTCCCAGCTGGAATACTTGGTATATATATTTCATTTCCAACTAATATTATTGAATGTCCATGTTAGTAAGATAATAAACGTCTAATCATCGCATTAATTAATTACTTACTTATATATATCCTGCTCTGCTGCTTGCTTGGAGTGGAGTTTTGCAGAAATTGGATGCTGGATGTATTCAAGTCAAAGACAAGTGGCACGTCTAAGATTAGCATATCTAAGAGCAGTGCTTAGCCAGGAGATTGGAGCTTTTGATACAGATTTAACAAGTGGCAAAATCATTACTGGAATTAGTAACCACATGAGTATCATACAGGATGCAATTGGAGAGAAGGTTTAATTCCTAGCTACTCTTGCTCATGAGTCATGACAATTAATAATTAATATTAATATCACTCGCATGCGGCATGCAGTTGGGTCATTTTCTGTCAAGCCTTGCAACTTTCTTTTCTGGAATTTTGATTGCTGCCATATGCTGCTGGGAAGTGACACTGCTTACCTTTTTGGTTGTCCCATTGATTCTTATAATTGGAACCACCTACACAAAGAAAATGAACGCCATCTCCGCCGCAAGAATGCTTTACCAGTCAGAAGCTACGTCTATGGTAGAACAGGTAACAGCTAGCTAGCTACACCCTGCCAGTGCCAAACAGCAAATATACATATTACTATCTAACTGATTTCTACATGCATCATCATCACAGACAATATCTCAGATAAAAACAGTGTATGCATTTGTTGGAGAAAAGTCTGCAATCAAGTGTTTCTCAGAGTGCATGGGAAAACAGTATTTGCTAAGCA
This sequence comes from Prunus avium, assembly GCF_002207925.1. The sequence goes on from NW_018921362.1 coordinate 136,432, forward strand.
AAGGAGAGGCTCTAATAAAGGGAGTTGGAACAGGAATGCTTCAATCTGTGTCTTTTGGTTCTTGGGCTCTCATCATATGGGTTGGTGCTGTTGTAGTCACTGCCAAGAGGGCAAGCGGTGGAGATATTATAGCTGCTGTCATGAGCATTCTCTTTGGAGCTATGTAAGCAAGGAAGCAAGCAAGCAAATTTCTATATATGATTGACAGTTCAATAATTAACCTCACTTAATTTATTTCTATTGAATTTCAGATCACTCACTTATGCTGCACCAGACATGCAAATCTTCAATCAGGCAAAGGCTGCAGGAACTGAGGTTTTCAAAGTGTTAAACAGAGAGCCAGTTATAAGTTATGATTCAAAAGGGAAGACACTTGATAAGATTTATGGCAACATTGACATACATGAAGTGCACTTTTCCTACCCGTCCCGGCCGGAGAGAGTCATCCTTCAAGGATTTTCATTGTCAATCCCAGCTGGAAAGACAGTAGCCTTTGTGGGCAGCAGTGGGTGTGGGAAGAGCACTATCATCTCCCTTGTCGCAAGATTCTATGATCCCTCAAAAGGTCTGTTGTTACCTCCTTGATTTTCAACTCCTTAACCACACAACTAAGTAGGCAGGTTTTTCTTTGAGTTTCCTTGTTGCACAGAGTTCTTCTTATTGGTACATGAAATTGATAAATGTACGTACGGATGGATATTCAGGGGAGATTTTGATTGACAACCACAATGTCAAGGACCTTGATTTGAAGTTCCTGAGGAAAAACATAGGAGCAGTTTCGCAAGAGCCATCACTGTTCGGAGGGACCATCAAAGACAACATGAAAGTTGGTAAGATGGATGCAGAAGATGAAGAGATCCAGAAAGCAGCAGTTATGGCAAATGCACACTCTTTTATATCCCAACTTCCAGATGACTACTCAACAGAGGTCAGCAACTCAGCTCAACTCATTAAGAGTATAGTATATTAAGACATTAAGATGATAACTTGTGCATTTTGGATGAAATGGGGGTCCAGGTGGGGCAAAGGGGTGTCCAGTTATCAGGAGGACAAAAGCAGAGAATCGCCATAGCTAGAGCCATTCTAAAAAACCCTCCAATTCTTCTGCTTGACGAGGCAACAAGTGCTCTTGATTCAGAGTCAGAGAAGGTGGTTCAAGACGCCCTTGACAAGGCCATGCAGGGAAGGACAGTCATCTTGATCGCACACAGACTCTCAACTGTCATTAATGCGGATATGATTGCTGTTGTTGAAAATGGCCAAGTTACAGAAACAGGGACGCATCGTAACTTGCTTGACAGCAGCAAATTCTACAATAACTTGTTTGCTATGCAGAACCTCAACCCCGTTCATGAGTCAAGGTTAGTAATATTAATTCACACTTGAAAATCTCCCTTGCTTAATGCTTACATACGTAACGTAATAGCAATAAACCATAACAACCTAACTAACCGTTATACAATGCTGACTGAAAAACAGAGACACGCGTTCCTCTCAAGAACCTGCCAACACCCAACAGATTTCGCCCGAAGAGATAGAACAAGCCAAGGAACCTAGGGAGCCTGACAGCCAGCTTAAGGAGTCTCCAAAGCATGAAGAACAGGAAAGAGGAAAAGCAGCTATATTCTTCAGAATCTGGTTTGACTTGAACAAGCGAGACTTCGGAAAGATTGCTCTTGGTTCCTTTGCAGCAGCTTTCTCTGGCATATCAAAGCCTATCTTTGGGTATTACATTATAAGAATTGGAGTAGCATACTACGAGAACAATGCTAAGAGGGAGGTCGAAAAATTTTCAATCGTCTTTTCTGTAATAGGATTTCTTTCAGTATTCTCTCACACCGTGCAGCATTACTTCTTTGGAATGGTTGGAGAGAAGGCCATGACAAACCTGAGACGAGCTCTCTATTCAGGTATCATACAGTCCTGCCCGTAACAATCATCTTATATTTTCAATTCTGCTTCAAGAAGGTAATACAAAACTACAAATTAACACCCATCCATTATAATCTTGCAGGTGTACTACGCAATGAAATCGCATGGTTTGAGAAACCTGAGAACAACATTGGTCCGCTTACTTCACGGATCATCAATGACACCTCAATGGTTAAAACCATCATTGCTGATCGTATGTCTGTTATTGTTCAGTGCATCTCCTCCATACTGATTGCAACAATTGTGAGCATGGTTGTTAACTGGAGAATGGGCTTGGTAGCTTGGGCTGTAATGCCTTGCCACTTCATTGGTGGTCTGATTCAAGCCAAGTCTGCTAAAGGATTTTCAGGTGACGCAGCTGCTGCACATTCTGAACTTGTTACTCTTGCTTCTGAGTCTGCAACCAACATAAGAACCGTCGCATCCTTCTGTCATGAAGATCATATACTCAGAAAAGCCAAAATATCTCTGGAAAACCCCAGGAGAAAGTGCAGGAGAGAAAGTATTAAGTACGGCATAATTCAGGGTGTTTCCCTTTGCTTATGGAACATCGCACATGCTGTTGCGTTGTGGTATACAACAGTGTTGGTTGATAGACATCAAGCAAGCTTTAAAAATAGCATAAGATCATACCAGATTTTTTCTCTTACAGTACCTTCAATCACAGAATTATGGACACTGATTCCCACTGTCATCTCTGCCATCAGTGTACTAACTCCCGCATTCCAGACCCTTGACCGCAAAACTGAAATAGAACCAGCTATACCAGAAGATTCAAATCTTGACAGAATCAAAGGGAGCATCGAATTTCAAAATATCAAGTTCAATTACCCTTTAAGACCAGAAGTAACGGTCCTGAACAACTTCAGTTTGCAAATTGAAGCTGGAAGAAAGGTGGCCTTTGTTGGCCCAAGTGGAGCTGGGAAATCTTCTGTATTGGCCCTTCTGCTCAGATTTTATGATCCTATGGAAGGAAGAATACTCATTGACAGAAAGGAGATAAGGGAATATAACTTGAGATGGTTGAGAAGACAAATAGGGTTAGTTCAACAAGAGCCTCTTCTTTTTAGCTCCTCAATCAAAGCCAATATTTGCTACGGGACCGACGGGGCTTCTGAGACTGAGATTGTGGAGGTGTCTAGGGAAGCAAACATAGATGAATTCATAAGTAATTTGCCTGACGGATATGAAACAGTTGTTGGGGAGAAGGGTTGTCAACTTTCAGGAGGACAAAAGCAAAGAATAGCCATAGCTAGAACACTGCTAAAGAGGCCTGCAATTTTGCTCCTGGACGAAGCAACAAGTGCCCTTGATGCTGAATCTGAGAAATCTGTTGTGAGTGCACTGGCTGCGATAAATTTGAGAAACAATGGGGGCATACTGTCAAAAACCACACAAATTACAGTCGCACATAGGCTTTCGACAATAATAAACTCAGATACCATTATCGTCATGGATAAAGGCGAGATTGTGGAGATAGGTTCCCACTCAGCCCTGATAACAGCATCTGAGGGAGTTTATTCAAGATTATATCAGCTACAGAGCTTGGCAGGAGAGTAACATATTACATACAGCTGCCTTGGATAGAGAAGCAGGGCACTTTAAAAATCCTTAGGACTATATATTTTTCTTTAGGAGCTTAAAGTAATATTGTTGTAGCAATTTCGTATTAAAAAGGGGTGGGACGAGGTTAATGACACAATGAATTGTTGAATAGAGAAGCACAGAAGTTGCAACATATATTCCTATTTATTGATAAATGAATAAATTTGTTCTCAAGTTCAACGGATGATGCCATATGGACTAATGTATACAAGAGAATACACTCCCGGATGGAATCAACAAAACTTAAGAAAATATTATACAAACAGGTAGTCATTCGCTCCATCAACATCAACTAAGAATATAAGAGTGTTCCCTTGAGCTCCAGCAGGCTTTATTCCTCACCCTCAAAAGTAAGTACACCCCAGAAAGCAAGCATAAGGGAGTCACTTTTCGTGCTGTGTCTCCTGCCAAATCTTCCAGGCAGCTAAAAGGCAACTCAAATTGATCATAATGATAACCAAGATAGCCTAGATGAAGAGCTTGTAAAACATCACAGCATCCTAGCATCTGAAGAGTAAGAAGATCTGAATCCCTGACTCTCTGGCCATCTTGCACATATGAAATCCACTAACAGTAACACATTTCCTCAAAATCAATCCATCATTAGTCAGGATCATTTGTAGAGAAGAGGTCAACACAGAAACTGCAGCCGGAATTTCGTCAGAAATCAAATTGTCTTTCTAAGGGTGGGGGAAAGCCTTAAAACAGTGAATATCAAATCATTCTCTTTTAGGCTGCGTTAATTTCAAACATATCTTATCTTTCCCTGTCCTGTCAACATTCACTGCATATAAGTGAACACTAATATAGCCACTTGTTCCTCTGTTCATATATATTCAGAAGGACTGGAATCCAGATCGCAAATGTTCAACAGGTTCCTCTAGAACTCCAGAAAAACACTTTCTATTGTCTTGAGCAACTCCACTTCCTCCCGATTTGCTATTCCAGTATCAATATAACACAACTGAGATAAAATTATTGCATCAAGTCCAGTCCTAATGAGTAGTCAAACCAAAGGCAAATGTTATATTTAAATAATCATTACCTGGTACTGTGGCTTTTTCAGTGTGTGAACCCCTCTTTTGATGAACTTCTGCCATCCGACCTTTTGTTTCAGTGATCTTTCCAGATCTGCTGTTCTCTGTAATTATGTGTCACAAGAGTGAAAAGACAATTGTATTCAATAATAAATTGCAAAATACATATGTTAAACCTAAGATGCACCACAGATTCCTACGAATTGATGGAACATTACATGGCCAGGGTCCAAAATTAAGAGATTGTGCTGCTGTATCCCATTATGTTGATGTTTCACTTGAATCCCAACAACCGTTCTCGAATGTCCATCGTGTTGGAAGTACAAGGGTCTGCTCAAAGAACCTCTCTACAAATTAGAACAAAATATAAAAATAAAGCGTGCACTCTTGGTACTATAGCTACTAACTGAGATAGAAACTTACGTTTTGTCACTGACAACAACCTGACAATTGCCAGATTTGGTAAATTTTTTATCAGAAAAGTAGTTCCAGATCCAATCAATGAGAACCTGATGACCCTTGCTATTCCTTGTAAACTTATTTCCCAAATTCTCATTACTTATGCTACCCAACGAGTCACCACCAAGAGGAATACTAGAACATCCAGACTTTTCATCCCCACTGGAACTTGCTTGGGAAACATCATGATTCCTTGCCAATAGATACCTATCCATCGGGCCACAAACCTGAATTGCTTTCCTCTTTCCGCCATTATGTATTCTCTTTACTTCTTTCCCAAGACTTGAACCAGGAAGCAAAGGATAAAATGATTCAAGTTCCTTGGGACCAAAATCTACTATTCTTGCTCGAAGCCCAAAAGAGCGGAAAAGGGCAGCACATTCAGTAGTTCCAATCCATTTTTTTGAGCCATAAATATTATTAGCAAAATGATCAGAGCCAAGTTCATCAAATCCCTTTTCCCAAGCAATCTCAAGCCACCTTTGGAGAGATGGAATATCAGGAACAAATCCCGAACCACCAAATAAAACCTCCCGAGCTTTGTGCCTTTGCATAAGCAAGTGGGAGCTAAGCATTTGGATGTTACGCCACCCACAACCCCACCCAACGTCCTCAGATGGAATGCTCTGAAAATGATCAATATAACCGGACACAATACTGGTTGTATTTCCACGTTCTGACTCCAAACAGTCTCTCAGCAAGGCCATCAAGCCATGTTCAATTTCGTAGAAAGTGGTCCTAGTCTGTAAAGCAATCAAGGAAGAGACTTTTTCCTCCATGCTTATTTGTGCATCACATCTAGAAATCGGCAAGTCACTGATTGCTTGACTATTCTGCGGGCGTATCCAGTACGAAACTAAGAAGTTAGTAGACTGAGCTTCAGATTACAACTTAAAAGAAGACTAAAGAAGAAGAAGAAAACAAAGTTGCTGTCCAACCATTTGTTAACAAAGACGTTTCTCTTTTCCCTGAGAAAAACGAATAAAAATCCTTTCTTTCTTATAAAAACCCAAGAAACTTTTGTTTTCATATATGATTTGAATGGGCAAGCCATAAGAAGAGAAAGTAAACGAGAAAGTAAAAGAGTACCATGGATGATGATGATGGAGGTGAAGAAGGGGCAAGAGCAAGTTGTTGGGCAAATTCCAAGTCCCTTGCCAGTTGTTCATCTTCATCCTCGACCTCAAAGTGGCTGTTGGCATGCCTGCAACAATTCATTTTATTTACAAATCACATACATAACCACAATCCAGAAATTTTAAATTTAAAAAAAAAAAAAAAGGATTAAATTTCTTTGCTTTGCTGCAAATACTTATGCAGCTATTATGTGTGTATGAGTTGCGTATTATAATACCACTCAAGTTCTGAGGATGGAACTTCCAAATGACAGAATGGGCAAGACGACGGATCCATGAAATAAATTTTCTCCGAATTGAGCCAAACAGCGGGAAGAAGAAGAAGAAGAACAAATGAAAGAAAATTGTAAGCTCTCCTAGTTTGAATTGCGTGGGCGTTCGTTCATCTTTCTTTCCCGGATCAAGCCAACCCGACTCTGCTAAAAGGATCGGACTTCGGATTCGGGACGGGGCTGTAATGGGCCTGACTGTGTGCTACAGCCTGTTACAAATATAGTGGAATTGGGCCCATAATGTTATATGATTTTTTTTTTTTGGGATAATTATTTCTATTTTGTTTTCAAAAATTAATAATAATTATTAGTTTAAGCATTTCCCCATCTCCTTTTTCAAGTCAAGTTCGGTTCTGTAGGAGATTGAAATTTGAATATATGTTGATTAAAATTTAGTTGCTTTCAAAATTATTATTTAAATAAAAGGTGATTAACTGCGATTATTCCATTATCAAGGTGGCAAATTCCAAGTTTTTCTGAGAGAGAGAGAGAGAGAGAGAGAGAGAGATAGAGTAATGAATGATCAATAAAATTCAGTAAACTACTTCAATGATGGTAAACTAGTTATCAGTCATGATATTTACAGTCAGTTAGTCCTTCATTCAGGGCATTCACAGGAAAATGCATGTTCTTTTCACAGCGTGGCAATGGTTGCTCCAGTTATACACACAGCAATCTTTTTAACTGGGGAGCTCAAGCTGCTCAAGCTTCCCTCTAACACAAGAAATACAAGTAACCCACCAATGACCAAAGCTGCAGTATCATTATGCTTCTTCTTTAGCAAGCACCCTCATTCCACTCTTTGATAGTAGAAGGTCTTTCATTTCTTTATAACTTCTGAGCTCCTCCAGCGCATCAGATGTCTTCCGAGGCATAAAGAAACCAGAAGCTGTAGCAACTCCTCCCTCGTGTTCAGGTTTCACAGACTGGGATGAGTAACAACTTGAATCTTGGCGCAGAGGTGGAGCTGTCCTCAGCATCTGAACCAGAACGCCAACCGCAGCATCATGTGATTTTCTGCCTATTGGCAATGACTGTGATGTATACTCAGAAGCTTTTCTGCCATCGAGATTTTGACTGCACCAAAAACACGAATAGAGAAACATAAGTAAGATACTAAGCAAGTAAGCTACGCATATTTGCAACAAGCAACATACTAAATGTAACCTCAGATCAAGTGCATAAGATAAGGCTAGAAAACAAATGCATGGCATATCAATTCAAGTCAATAATAGTAAATAACCCATCGTAAATAGCAAACATCTTATCCGTTTCATCCATTTCAATATACTTGAATTCTTAGTTTTATATTTTGAATAAGTAATATAAAAGCATGCATAAGTTCTCGATGCACACAAGTAACGGTAGAATACCCAGTCAACTGTCTTTTGAAAATTTGACAGTTGCTTATCTCCAATTGAGCCAGCACTAGGAAAGCAACTGTCATTTCAATATCAGATTTTGGTGGCATTTCTTGCAGCCAAAGTGAATCCCTACACGAGCTGAACCAGGAAAATGATAGATCATGATGGGTAATCATGATCATGCAAATAAAATGCACTGTTTTTTCTATTTGTATCACAGGGATTCAGGTATTGCGAAACAGATCCAACCATGTTCTGTTTTTTGCTGCTTCTTTTCTCCGTCATAAAAGTCACCATTCAAGAGGCCCGGAACAAATAACCGTTAAGAGTGAGAAACAGAAAAAAGATGCATCCAGAAAAGTAGCCACAGCAATTGTGAAGGAAAAAACTTCAATATAAATAATACCATTACTCAAATACAAATTTCCTTAGGCCAAAAATGGGCCATGACTGCGTACATAGATTTTAACCATAAAGATTAATTGAAGTACCTGACTTGAGAATCTGATGTATCAACATCGTCCACGTCGAAAGGACATGAGAACTCAAAACCGTCCAAATCATCCTGGAAAGATAATCTACTGGAGCTTCTAGAAAATCCAACACGTGGTGAGCCACTAGAAGACAACAATCCTGAGAACCGCCCTGAATCATCTTTACTGTCTTTCATCACCTACGAAACAATAATTAATGGTCTTACTAGAAAGAATGAAACAAACAGTTAACTTCAAGACTATAAATGTGGAGCGAAAAAGCTGCTAAACCAGAAAACAGGGACTACCTTCTGACCAACCATATGATTTGATGTTCCAGGGTGCATCTCACCGGCCCTTGAAGCCTCTAATTTTCTAAATGCTCTGATTACTGATGGAGACTCTTGAGAGGAAGCGTCATTCCTTATGCTTCTGGGTGATAATGGAGGAAGAGAATTTCTACTTGGATCAGAAAAATTGGGGGACAAGTATCTAGGGCTTCTGCTCCCCATTGGAAGAGGGATACTAACAGGGGCAGTTCCTGAACGAATTCGAGTTTGCATAGGATTTAAATTTCCACTGGACAAGTATGTTGGGGGAGATGGGGATGGAGATGGCGAAAATGGAGGTGAAAGCTGATACTCATCATAACTCGTATTTCTCTGATGACCACCTAGAGGTCTATAGTTTTGAACTCTGTTAGCAAATGTATCAATAGGAGGAGATCCAACGTCATGTGACATTGGAGGTGCACGATATGCAGGTGGAGATCCGACTAGGGGTTTATTGTGATTAAAAGGAGGTGGCCTGTAGAAGCCACTTGTCCAGGTGTGTGGGCGTTGAAGTGGCACAGTATATGGCGGTGGTATTCCTCCTCGCGGAAAGGAAGTTGCACTAACACCCTTCTCTGATGAGGGGAAAGACCTCAGGGGGTCAGTGGCAGGACTACCAACATAATCTGTAATTATCCTAGGTGGCATTGGTGCTGCAGGCTCAAGATTGAAATCAGATAGTGTTGAACGGTAAGTCACGGATAAAGAAAGGCGGCCAGGATGAGCCTCTACAGGAGCAAAACTGTACTCCTCCATTAGTTCCTCCTCCGCCCTTGAGAATGGATCTCTAAGTGAAGACACCTTGTAAATAATATCAAAATTATAAGTCTGACTAGATGTACTTAGCTGTCTAAAGATCCTATAAGCTGGAAGAAGCCTCATATATGAATAAAGAGTACGTAAAAGTATGATTGACTTCTTGTATGTCTTCTTATAAGAGGCCGAAGTGTCACCAGTTTGGGGAGCCACAACCCGCGGAGTTTCATACTGGACAACCCACCTCTCTATAATCGTCTCAACAGATGTCCCCTCCACAGAATTCACATATAGATTGTCAACAGAAGAAGAACTAGGCCCTCCACGAACAAGTATTATGTCAATTATCATTGGATCCATTACATTTCTGTGCCAAAAATTCAAATTTTCAAGAGCTGCAGGGCGGTCCCCTAGTATTAAGTTGAACCACTTGTCTCTCTTTCTCACTTGAGGAACGGATGACAGGTCACCACTGCGATCATGTGGGTGAAGAGAAGGGATCCTAGAGTCCAAAACAATATGCAAGCTCTTCAGCAGAAACCGGGAAACTATCTGTTCCAATTTCCCTGATTCGAGCTGAAAATTATTCTGAAAATCCATAATTCTTAAAACTAAGTCTCTAACTAGACTCCAAGTCCCCCTTATACAGCATTTCAGTCAGAAGCAATCGATACCACAAAAACCACTCCTTGCCCAAATCACTTAAACACGAAAACCTGAATTCTGGTAAAGTCTTGCACTTGCATTGAACTATACAACTGTTTGATGTGTACCAGTGTATTCTCTGATTAAACGAAGAGACATAAGCAGAGAAAATGAAATACCCTCTTCAAGGAAGCTTTATGAACCGTAGATGCGTACCTCATAAGTGCCAGAGAAGTAAGAAATTCAACAATTGACCTTGATGACGATGCAAGAAGCAACCAGGCAGCTACTCTGTGTAAAGAGATTGAGCAAAATCAAATGACCCATATAAACGAAAATCTAAAATTGAACATATAAAGCATTCAATCACCCATGAGCACCGGAAAGTAACGGATCAAGCATATGGGTCTTCGGATGATCCAAGAACATCAATAAATTAGCAACAATCATACCAGGTATCAATTAGATGACATGAAAAATCAGAGATCTCGAAAAAGAAAACCCAAGATGATATTGGAAACGTAGTAGAATAATATAATAATAAAAACATGCATATCAAATGAAAAACTTACTGAAAGAAAAGAGCGAAGGTAATTGATGTTCTTCTTCTACAATGCAAGAGACAGCAACGTCAAGGATTGCGTAGAGCACAAAGAGCCCACGCAGTGTGTCTTCCCTTCCTCAGTTTGTTGAAGTAAACATTTCAAATTGGGTTGAATAAAAAAATCTCTCAATCATTTGTCTTGCTTTAAGTTATGTCATTGCAATAGACTGGCCGGAGGGGATAAACTTAAAAGGACGATCAATTTATTATTATTATTATTAAAACTAAAATCTTTTTATTTATTTTAATTTGGGGTAAACTTAAATAATTAGATTGAAATATAAATGGAAATCCCTGAGTTGATTATGTGTTTTTTTTTCCTTTCAAGTTATCATTTATTTTTAACATTTTTATGAAGAATAAAAACAAAATTCTTGCAATCTAAAATAAACAAGACATTAGCAAATAAATGGCTTTTTTGTTTTTGGTTTTCTTTTATGTGAATGGGTAATAAAAAGAGTGTACAAGAACCCTAAGCCCATCACATAAAATCTAAAAACTGAGCCCAGTCCATTATCGTCTTTTCATACTGAAGCCCATTATATTTAAATTTGGTAGTTGCCCACCATCTATGAAGTTTTCTTGGGAGGACGGAACTTGGGCCAATGGATTTTCCCAAAAGCAAGAGAGAGTTGACAAATGCATGGTAATTTTAGTGGGGAAGGGGCCCCACCCTCCAATAATTATCCCATAAATAGAAATTTGCACCGGAATGATGAATTCTCATTCTAAAGCGGAGCGTAATCCTACCGACATCAATCAAGTGAAGCTCACGATTGATTCACCATTATTTTATTTAATAATAATAATCATATGATATAATGCAATGCATGCTCACCACCACCAAGTCATAGTCCATGCCTCAGCAGTGTACACTGTCCATTCCACCAGTTCATTTTCAACCAAATACCACTTATGTCTCAATTAAAAGATTAATAATAATACTACAGAGTCTCCAGGGCCACGCAGTTGAGATAATTGAAAAGGAAAATGGTCATCGTTTGAAACAGGTACTATAGTTTGTTTATGATTTTACGTTCACATACAATTTATATAGATGGTTTGTATTTGCTAAAGTTGTTTAAGCTTAAGAAATTGGTTTTGTCAACGGAGTCTAGTTCAGTGAAAAAGGAACTTAACTTGCAAATAAGAGGTCTCATATTCAAATCCTCACGACATCATAGTGTGTGTGTGTTTGTGTTTGTGAAAAATTCCCCTCTTATGTAATGTAATATGTAGTTTAAACTATCACTTATACTTTAAAAAATAAAAAAAAAGAAGTTTGAACTCTTAATGTACTTTATAATGTGTGACCCAACCTTTGGGAGATTAGGAGGGCCCACCCACTTGTGCGTCTTCAGTGACTCGATAGGCCACGATCCTTTGTCCAATAATTACCCACTACAAGGATCCATTTCACATAGTATTGTTTTGTTTTGTTTTGTTAGTTACCACCACACATCTTGTCGGGCATTTGCTTTATTGATTTTAATGATTTGCCTTTAATTTTCTCCTAGGTTAATTAAAGCCCAACCCAAACAACCTCAAAACTTTTCTTGATTGGGTCATTGGTCAATAACAATGCGATGTGTGTGTGAAAACAACGAGAATTTGGTCACCTGCATTGACATCAACGAACTGAATATTTGAATTTTTTAATACAACGCGCAGCCTGCATTAGATCAGCAATTTATTTGTAGAAATGAAAAGCGGCCTCATCTCAATCCCGTAATTAATAGCGATGATGAAAGTTTAAAAAAATACAATTAAGGAAACCATTTTAATTTAATCTGTATTCTTAATATTATTGTCAATACTTGACACGTGTATATGAGTATAATCATAATTAACTATTTGTTTTGTATTTGTTCAATCATAGGACACGTGTTAAGAGTTAAGAAATATAGTAAATGTACGATTTGAGTTAAAATGGGGAGTAAAAATGTTCTCTCTAATTAAACGAGGCGGGAAATGATTAGTTGTGTAATGCCGAGTTAAATGAAGGAAGATGCCAAGTAAAAAACAATAAGGGGAAAAGAGTTATCAAATATCAACAAACGAGTTAAATGACAGACGCAAGGGCGTAAGCAGAATCACAAATTCAAGAGCAAGCCACATACATTGAACCTGGACACAGTAGTTTTGGCCTTTATAAACCCCACCACCAAACATACTCTGCAACAACACACAGCAGTTTCAGGTTTGTTTGTATATTTTGTGTTAGTTGTTGTAAGCTTTCCGATTCCAAAGAAAGAAACAAAAAATGGCGGTAACAAAGCAAGTGCCGGAGGTTGAAGAAGAGAAACTGCTGAGAAAGAGGAACGAGGAGCTGGAGAGAGAGCTGAGAAAGAGCCAGGAGAGAGAGGAGCGCATGAAGGCTGAGCTGCAGAAGGCCCGCGAGAGGCTCAGAGTGGCCGAGGAGGCAGAGGAGCGGCTCTGCTCACAGCTCGGTGAGCTCGAAGCGGAGGCCGTCGATCAGGCTCGTACAGATCACGCTCGGATTCTGGCCCTCATGAACCAGCTCTCTCAGGCCCAACGCCTTCTCCAGGCTTCATCCGTTGCGCAGCCTTTGGGACTCGCTTCCAAATGACAACGTACAATAAGCTCAGTTACTAACCGTTTCGTCTTCTTCGATTTTTTTTCTTCCTTTTTTTATTGGCTGAACAAACAAAAAAAAATTGCAATTTGGTTGTTGTTGTAATTTTGAGTCGGGATTGGTCCATTGTAGTTGTTGGTTGTAATTGTGTGTTGTGTAGAAAGTAGTTTGATGATGTGAATCATTTGATTTTGATCCATCTTCTCTTTCAAGCAAATAAAACAAATAGATGTGCATATACAGAAGAAGAAGAAGAAGAAATATAAAGTTTGTTACTTTGATCTGATTAATTTCTCAGAGCAACAAGGTTATCTTTGTTCTGTTCCACTTCCTCTCCGATCCTTGAAAGTCTGTTGTTGTTTTTGGGTTTGTAATTTCCGTCCGGCCACGAAAGTTGTAATCTTGGAGGAGGTGGATCTCAAAAGAATGCATAAGCAAAATAGTGTCTGATTAGTGATTAATTAATTTGAATGAAGATTGAAGTGGAATCATGGTGTGAATGTTGAAAAGTTGTTTTGTGGACAAGTTGTGACTTTTTCTCCACCGAGCGAATACGTGGAAGAAAGTGTTGAAACCAATTGTGTCCCACATCGGAGAGAGTGAAGGAGAAAGAGTACTTTAAATAGAATTATCCCATTCCAACTAATACCGAGGTCTTTTGTGATAAAACCCCACACCTGAGGATTGTGCAGGTGGTAAAGTGGGGACAGTATCGGTGTTGTTGGAGTGGACTCTCGGCCCGTTAACCTGAAAAATTTGACAGAAAGGTCCACTCGTATTAAGGGAATTGATGCAAAATATTGTTGAGTGGAATTGATGATTAATTATTTTATTCCAAGTAATTATCTTCCGCCCCGGAACAGGTTCGTTGGTTGTTACTTGTACGCAACATGTTTGAATTGAAAAATATTGTGATTTCAAAGTTTTCTTAGCGTGTTTGTGGTGGTCATGGTCATGGTCATTGATTTTAGGCAGATTATGTAGCCCGCATTACTGTAATTCATCTGTTTCATTTTCCGAGCTATCTCTCTATCTATGCTTCCTCTTGATTTGGACGGTTCTACAGCCAGGGCAGGGTAGGCAGCTGCCTACCCCAATTTTTTTCACTTAAAAAAAAACCTATATATAAACAAGGTTATTTCTAGCCATCACATGTGATAGTGTAAACCTTTGCCTGCCCAGCCCATGTAAAACTACCCACATGTGTTATAGCCCATTCAAACTTTAAAAAAAAAAAAGGGAAACAATTTTTACCAGCCCACACTCTTGTGTTATGGGATGGCCCAGTCAAACTTTAAAAAAAGAGGGAACACAACTTATAAGCAGCCAAATAGCTTTTGATTGTGCAATTCCGGACAATTTCGTTGAAGTTTTTGATAATTTCCTCTGAAAAGCAATTCACTCGTACCGTCGAGTTTTTAAGGTAAATTTCGCCTACCTGACTTTTGAATCCTGGATCCGCCACTGATTTGGATATAAAGTTAAGTCTTTTTTAAGCACTACAGTACAATCTTACGTAATTCTTGCCTAACTGATGAGTTTAATTTGACCTTTAAATATATATAATAAAAAATAATAAAAAGTGATGTGAATGTGACTGGAGAAAGAAAATGGCAGCTAAAGAATGCAGTATCAAATCTATTGCTTTTATCCCAAATATGAAAACTTGAAAGCAAAAAGAAGAAAGAAAAGGTATAGAATAGGTCCTTCGTCAAGGCGCTTGACAAATAGAAAGGCAATCCGTAGAGACGTGCTCTCACAATTCACAGCAAAAGGGTCTTCATTATTGTCAAGACTCAAGATCAAACGGTCCATCACAGGACGACTAACATTACTGCTGAAAATGAAAGGCGAAGAAGACGAAGACAAGGGCTGGCTGGCAATGGCATAAAGACAAATGCGTAGCAAATATACCACGGGAGATGGCACGGTGACACCATCACATAGCGTTAATAAGTTGTTATAATATGGATGAACCACACAATTAATTAATTATTATGAACTTATGATATAGCATTAATACATATTATAATATGGATACAATTCAATTCAATTTATAACACAACGCGGGAGGTGACGTTCACATCAAAGAAGAATTTATCCGCATTTCCAACTTCGTACTATTCGCCAAGGAAGGCCACTGCACAGGACAAGGGCAACGTGAAGGTGAAGCTACACTGCAATCACATTTGCAAGATTACAATACAAACAAGAATGGGTGCCATGTGAAGCTACTATCTGTCCATTCCAAAGTCCATGTCTAATGTAAGGTCCGCTCGCATCATGCATCCAAGATACACAACTACGGGTGTTCTCGTGCATACGATACAAATCTGGCAATTGATCACGGGGTTGCCTTTTCGGAACAAACAAATCCCCACTCTTGATTTATCTTCATAATCTTGGTCTCTTTCTTTTTGGTTTTTACTTTTATGAATTGTTACTTGTGCAATCATGTTGGCATGCTTGAAGAAGGAGAGTTCCTATAGATCTTCACGATTGCAAATAAATGAATTTCCATAAATACCAAAATCATGCCATCATTATTTTATCTAGCAAATTGTAGCGGTTGAATATTAAGAACACAGTTGACAGCAAAATGACATTATCTCAACTGAAAACATATCTCCCTTAAGAGTCTACTGAGGTTTTAACTGGAGAAAGAAGGGGTTCTTCAGGAAGGCCAAGCAGACTGAATCGACAATAGGCAGTTCACTTCAACTACTAAATCCTCGCCTCTCTTTTATCTCCGGGTCCCTGAAACCAAAAATTAAACATAAGTGAGATAAACTCAGAAGTTCAGGGGGGGCAAGATAACTATTTATGGAGCAGGTGTAAGACCTCTGAATGTGATCAAGAATGAGAAGCCTTGGTCCAGGAGGTATTTTCACGTCTCTCAGTGCACTGAAATGGCATCACAAATGGAATGGAAGGACATCAAAACATATACAAAGTGACTTTACGAGAGTATGGGAGTGAAAGAATTTGAAAAGCCTGTTACTTGCCTGTCGTTGAGCAGAGGCAAAGTATTGTCTGATAATAACCCTTTCTTGAAATTCTTCTCATAATTCTGGAGGCCAAGGTTACTCAACATGCTCCTTGTTTTAGAGTAATAAATATCTTCAGTTGGTGGTTGAGAAAATTTTTGCCCCAACTGCATCAACCATGTGAAAGTGCTTTCAGCGCAGATAAGTAACCAACACCAAATCAGTGACTCAGAGTACTAGCACGAGACCCCATAAAGATTCATTTATGGTTGGGTATTTTTGAAAAATGTTAGTTCCAAATTTTCAGCTGTTTCCTTGTCTTAAAAAGCACTTGTTCGCTTTGATGTCTCCTCAAAGCTTGCAGTGCAATCATGTACAGCTACGGACTAGAAAAACAACTTTACCTACTATCAAAATGATAAATTAGATCTTGTTGAGGCTCACCTTGAAAAGTCCACCTTGAACTAGTGCGAAGAAAAGTCCAGAAGTGGCTGCATTTGCTGCTTGATTGGGGCCGCCCATGCCACTCACCAGTGAAAACAGGGCTCCCGAACCAAAAGCAGCCACCATGCTGCAGTACATGGGAATAACAATAAGGTTGTGGTAAAACCAAAAAAACAAGCCTATCAATATTAAAAATAAATGAAATCTATACTACTTGCGCATTGCAAGTATGATATTATGAAGAACAATTTGATATATGATCTGCCTACAGATACAGAAAGACACTTTTCTATGTAAAAGAAAAATGTGGGGGGAGGGGGGGCATACACAAATAGATGGAAGATTTCCCTGAGAACTTATAAAAGCAGGAAGAAAAGGGAGAGATCCAAATCTAACGCTCATAGAATGAAACAAATAGCAAAATGGCTCTGGTACCAAAAAAAAAAAAGCATCTTCAGTTTCAGGGAGTACCTCAGAAATTCTGCCTTAGAACTATGATCTCTATGAAACACAGGGAGCCAATAAGTTTCCCTTTTCCATAAGTGGACCAAAGGAACAAATTCACTAAAGTCTGTTTCTTACTCCTCAAATGACCTATACACAGACATAAAGGCATCGAGGCGATGTCTAAATATGACAGGTGATAGGATAAATTTCAAAAGATGGGTTAACCTAATATCGTTTCACAACTTATAATTTTAGGTGAATCTCAGAAGATCGAACGTGAAAAAATTGTGCTAATTTCTACCTAGAATGATTCACTGAAGCAAACAAAATTAACAGCCAGACTCAGTTCAACCATAACACTAATTGATTGCGATTGGGATATCATAAGCAATACCGAGGAAAGAATAGGCTCACCTAGATTGAACATCCTCCTTGCCTCTCAATCTTTTCATGACACAGGATATGCCAGCATTGACACCAGTCATAACAGCAAAGTTGCGAGCTTGTACCAAGGGACCCCCAGCAAGGGCCTATAATCAAAGTAAACATTGCATATATCAACAGAACTGCTCCACCAAGTAACCGCGAAAACTAATTCAAACACTACCCATGTTTCAAATTAATCTGAGATCATAGTGAGGGAACACGTTTTCTGTTTAATTAGGTTACAATTAAAGCATGGGATAGGTTTCCTTAACTACAAACTTTAGAGTTCATAATAACGTAAATGATGAAAAGAAAAAACTGTGCCTTCGACAAATCCTTAAAACATAAGAACTTTTCAAAGCTTAAACAACACAAGAAATTAAAACTAAAAAATGTGAAAAGTAATCAAATTGGAGTTTAAAGTCAACAAGAGGAGGGAAAAGTTCTAAACTTCGAGCTGATTAATTGCATCATTTTTTGCTTACTAATTGTATACTTCAATCCTATCTGAAAACCACACATTTGAAGAATTCTAGGTTTCAACCCAGCCAAGATTTTCCAGCACTGAAAGTAATCATGGTAAGCTACGTCAAAGAACAAAAGAACAATTTATTCCCGTGAAATAAACTTTGCTAGTGTTTGATTACCGAAAATTGATAGAAACAAGAATGAAATATTGGGATTATAATGTAATCCAAATGCCAAATGGGGCTGAAGGGGTTATGATAAAGATTCAACTTTTCTCCAAACTTTCCCTATAGAAATCCAATCCAATCCAATCATAGGTAATTTGTAATACAGACGAAAAAGAAAAAACTATAATATGAGAAGGAGACCTGAGCTTGCTTGAAAGAGGCCATGGCTTGAGGGTTGAGGCTGGCCTGAGGAGGAGGGGTGGGAAGAGAGGAAGAAACGTCGTTGGTGAGAGTACCCATGAAGGCACCGATGGCAGCACCCTGTGCGCCGCTTGTGAGTGTGACGACGGCTGCCTCCACAGGCAAAGACTGCTTGGCCAACCAACCCTTGAACCCACTCTCTAGCTCCTTGAACCGAGCCTGCAACTGCTCTATTGGGTTTTGGTTCTGCTGAGGTATCACCATAACTCCCTGTTTCCCTTGTTGCATTTCTTTTCACTTCCCAATTCAATTTGCTTCTTCCTCTTCTTCTCTTCTGTTCTCTAGCACTATTTGGAGCGCGTACTACTAGGGTGTGTGAATCTAATGGATAACGAGGTTTCTTTCTTTTCTTCCCTCTTTATATTTTATTCAACCTCCTAATTTCTTGACCTATTTGATAAACATATTTTTATAATTTACAAATTCAGCAACAATATATTATACTCGCAATTTTAATTAAAATAAAAATCTAAAATATTACCCATGACATTTTATGGAAGCAAATCAATCCACAATTATGTCATAAAGTACCTAGAATAAGCTAAATTGGAGTTATATATATATTTGAATGATCGTCCTTTTTCTTCAGTTTTTTGTTTTGTTTTGATTTGATTTAAATGATATTATACTTGAATCTAATATAAACTACGGAGAGGGGGATTCGAACTCGGTGCAAAATAGAGAGCACATCCGTTCTAACAAACTTGACTAAGCCCATATATGCATCAATTTTCTCTAGTTGAGAGATGAATTTTGTCGCAAATATTTCTTATTTTTCCCTTTTTTTTTTTTATAATTGTTTTGTTTTTGGTTATAGGTATGAAGGCTCAAGGCCCAAAACACACAAAATTAACAGAATATGAGCCTTATGCCATGCAACGGCAGCCCAGATTGAGGCCCAATAATTTTGTGCGTGTCATAAGCAGGACCGAAGCAGGCAGCGGCACACGCAATTCCGCAGCGGAACAGTGTAGGTTCGCAATAAACATCAGCCGATCGAAGAAAAGAGACTATTTATTTAGTTTTGTAAGTCCCGCGTTTTTCTTTTCTTTGGCTGTACGGTGGTTAATTGTTATATTTGGCGCAAATCACACTCAGTTTAATTTCATAGTCAGGCACTTGTTGTAGGAGGCTAGCAGCCGTCCAACTCGTTCTTGCGCAGTCGGCCTCTCATATTGTGGTACCTTCTTCGTTATACTTGACAGAAACTTGTATTTTGCTTGAGAGTGTGAAATGTTCGATATCAGATCTGCAATTCTAGTTTCTGCTCTAAGTCTCTCTCTGATTTGTGGGTTTGGCATTTTTACAAACATCTTAAGAGCATAGCTGCTGATTCTTTCTTCTGTATGATAATCATTTGAAATGCATTAAAATTTGTCATGCGAGAAGGGGTAAGACGAGGAAGGACGTATTTGGGCAACCCAGACTCGGTCTTGCAATCAAATTAAGTAATATATTACTTTCGAGCAGCCAGCAGGAATGAGCACCTCAAGGGAGGAGTCTCCAGATTGGCTGCGCTCTTTCCAGGTACTTTGAAGGAGAATAATTTCATTTATCTTTTGCTGGGCTATATATTCCATGGTCTGATCTGATGGTTAGGTCTTGATGCATTTCAATGGTTAAAATTACTTTGAAGCCTTGTGTTTTCCTTCAACTTTATTTATTTATTTTGGATGCTAAGTGCAAGGTTTTCTTTGTTTTCAGGTACCATCAACTCATTCAACGGTGTCATTATCGTCAGATTCCGAGTCTTCACTGAATGGTGTTCCTTCAGGGGAGGATCAATCTGATTGCCACGTACTGTCTCCACCTAAATTTTCTAAAATTCCTGATGAAGATGAGAGTTTAGATAAAACTCTTACGAAATCTGTTTCAGAGTCTCCATCAAAAAAGAGATTAAAAAGCAACTCTCCGAAACAAGGGAAAAACGTAGAAGATCAAATATCCCTGAAAAAGAAGAAACTAGACAAACCCAAGGAAGAAGGTAACACAGAAGCTTTGGTTGAAAATTTTGGTTTCCCTGATCATGATGTTTAGAGACTTTTTTAAGAGAGAAATTTGGTTCAGGAAATTGTGGTGATGTGGAAGTTGCAGACGAAGAAGCATCCGACAAGCCTGTTGAGCCTCATGTAAGAGTAATCTATAGAAGCAATGATGATTGCCTATATAATCTTTTCCATAATGAGTTGCTTTGGTTATATGTACTTTGCAGGTATCCTCAAAGTTGCCCTTGGTGCTCTCTGAAAAAGTCCAACGTTCAAAGGTACAACAACAAATTGCTTGGTTGTAGCTTGTATCTATAGTTATCAAGATCTTGTTCTTAACAGAAGAAAAAAATTAAGTTGAAAAGATATTGTTCAATAGCTTGGTGTTTTAACTGACCAGTTCTTGTCCCTTGAAAAAAAGGGGGGGAAACCTGTGATTAAACAAATGATTTGCTTTTTGTGCAGGCACTTGTTGAGTGTGAAGGAAATTCAATAGATTTGAGCGGTGATATGGGTGCTGTAGGACGGGTAATAATTTCAGATTCTAAATCAGCAAATCGGGAAATGTACCTTGATTTGAAAGGCATGTCTTGTTCATATCTCTTTATCATGTAGACAAATGTGCTGGTTGTTTAGCTTTGCCAGTACAACTTGTTGTGCTGCGTGTTTCCTTTATGCTGCCTCCATCTGATTGGTTTGCTTTCTTTTGTTTAACATTACAGGTACCGTATACAAAACAACAATAGTTCCTTCCAGGACATTTTGTGTTGTAAGTTATATGTCTCCATTTACAATTTTAACATCGGGGATTATGGCCTTAATTATGTAATTAGCACTTTGTAGGAATCAGATATCTTCTCCTCTATTACTAATGAAATTACATTTTAATTAATAAGGATTTGACATGACACAAATTTTTTCTTGTCCAGGTTAGCTTCGGTCAATCAGAGGCAAAGGTTAGTTAATCATTTAGTTAGATTAGCAGAAAAAATGCAGGATTTTATGAAGAAAAAAGAAATGTTAACTAAACTTTGGATTTTATATTCTTTGAGCAGATTGAAGCTATCATGAATGACTTTATTCAGCTGAAACCACAATCAAATGTTTATGAAGCTGAAACAATGGTTGAAGGTTAGAGAATTTTCCAAAGGGATTTTGTTGTGATGGCAGTTTCTTTATTTTTATTTTTGTATGTTTCTTAAAAACAACTCGTCATTTTGATTGTGTAGGAACCCTAGATGGTTTCTCATTTGATTCAGAAGATGAAACTGACAAACTTCCTAAAGCCATTCCGCATCAAACTAATCAAAACGAGGAAGATGGTGAAGAACAAACTAAGGGGAAAACCAAGGGGAAAGCTGAGAAAGCATTGGTACGTTTATGAACCTTAAATTTCCTTTACAATTTTTGTTGGCGTAAATTAATCTTCAATGATTTCACGTTTTTTGTCTAAAGACTGTTGTAAGGAAGAGGGGTAAAACTGCTGGAGAGAAGCCACAGCCAACGAAGAAAGCAAGAAAGAAAACTCAAGTTTCCAAGAAAGCCAAGAGCAAAAAATGAGACGTACAATTGTGTTTATCATTTGTTGTTACTGCAACAAATCATAAATCAGTAACTAGATATTAGTTCTCATATTGACGAAAGTAGAGTTGATTGAGGATGATTTAGTGACAGATTATTGTATAATGATGGCCATTGGTGGCCAATATTTTGAAATTTTAACCTACACAGATTCGTGGTTACATACAATATGGATTGCCTACAATTAACTGAGCCAGGATCTTTATGGTTATATCTTCATGAATCATAAAACGTCATGCTTAGAACCATGTCGTCGACCCTTGTTTTGTAACTCCTTTCGCATACTAAAGGCTTCGGATTCCTTTCATATTTCAAAAGTCAATTGATCCCCAACATTTCAATGCACTTTGGCGTGCCTGAATGAATTATCTAATGCATTCTTAATTCCTCTTCGAAATAAAAATTCAAATTCTTTGTTTCTTCAACCCTTCTGTTCCCATGTACTTAATTTCATACGTTCAAGAGAGTATGTAGAAGAAGATGAGAAGAAGGATTAGTGACGGAATCGGTAAGAGCATGTTTGAAGAAGAAACCAGCTGCTGCACAACCTTCTTCTCACTGCCAGGCACTTGATATGTTGGAGGAGCTAACGAATCATCTGGTTGTCTCGTCCTGTATCAAAAATATATTTCATTGCCGTTAGGGCAGAAAAGGGTTTTATGGTGGCTTCATATAAAAATTAGAGTTGAATTTGTTTGAGTGATGATGGGATGAAAAGTGTACCCGTTGCCTTTAGGGCAGAAAACAATGGCATATTCAAAGGCTTTGCATGTAAAAGTGCTTGTGCCATCATCAAAAGCATAACTGTATGCTCTTGGACAAGCCCGCTTGAAAATGGTTGAATAAAAGGAAGGTTGGCATGTTGTTGGGTTAGCAAACAGTCCACTGCAGCAGTATTGGTCCAAACCAAATGCCTCGCAGGCACTCTTGCACCCAACCACACTTCCTTCGTTTACACCTCCCACCACCTGAAGCTCTTTTGGGCAACCTGCAACAGTTTGTTTCGTTTCAATTTTAAAAATTTGAAGCATCTGGTGACCAACTTGGTTCAGCATATAACAAAATGTGTCCTGCAAATCGAAGACTTGTGTATGTATGTTGGAGCATGATCAGATTCGAAGCCTTACCTATGTTGATATCTGAAGCACAGCCAGTAGCATTGCAGGCACCATACACGCCACGTGGAGAAGCGATAAGGGGTAGATTGTAGCCGTCTACAATGCTGACATCGTAAAAATCTTTGTCATTGCCATTGCCAAGGGTTATCTCAAAGAGTGAGGCAGGTGGAGTGGCACCGTTGCCATTACATTCCAGTCTTCCTCCACAGTCGCCTGTTTGACACGTGCCCGCTCCCAACTCATCAAATGTGCAACCTGTTCTTGCCCATATACGTCCTGACCATCCGGGAGTAGAAGGAATTCTCGCACTTTGCCCAGAGTCCAACCGGAATCCAGTTGTCGGGAGTTGAGGCCTGCCCGAACCCGCTAGAGTACCTGGCCAGATGGTATCCGGGCAGTTGTTTGTTATAGTGAATGTGCATGAGCAGGATAAAGAGAAGAAAAGGGGAAAGAGGATGAAAAGGAAACAAGGGAAAGTTTGAGGTGTCATTGTGTAGGTGATAGGTTTGGCTTTTTTAGCCTTTCCTTTTTCAGGTGGAATGGATATATTTATGCAATTTGTTGAGAATAACAGGAAACGACCAATCTAAGCATATTTGTTGTATTTTGAAGAATCTGTGAGGGAAAGGGATTGTGTGCCGTGCGTGACAATACAAATCCAAGGGGTTACGTTGCTGTGATGAAATTCTCAGCCGCAAGATGACATTTTTGGGTTTAGCATTTCTTCTTTTATCTTGAGATGACATTTTTGGGTTTAGCATTTCTTCTTTTATCTTGGATGGCCTGCCTCCTGCCTCCTGCCTCTTTAAGAAGCGATTCCTTTCTTTTGCAATTGCATGGCACACGACGGATTTATTAGTAGTACACATTACACAATGGAAGCTAAATGCTCATCTCTCTCCCTCTCCAATCCTTTTAAACATGTACGAGGAGAAGTTGCAGAGAGGCAGAATCAGTGAGGTTAACGTAACCTAAAACATGAGCGTGGCGTAGGTATCACCGCACAATAGCATTTGCTAAAGAGTAAATGCTGCATCATCATTTAAATACAGCTTTGTGTTGTGTGGATACCATAATATGAAATCAAAGTAAAGAACAAGCAACAGGAAACACAAGCATTTTGACTAATTAATTATCCAATGGATGGATGGAAAATTAAGAGGAAATTACTACTCATAAAACTGAGTCAATTATAATGTACACAAACGGATGATGCCAAAGTAATCAAAATATCTTGGCATCACTAAAAAATTTACAACAGAAGGGGGCTTTCACCATATTAAGAGATTCGAAAATCCTCTAGAATAAGAAGGGTTTGAATTTAACACTACGTATAACTAAATTAACTGAACTAATATAGTAATACGGAATATCCTAGTTACAACTTTCAATGCACTTTCTACCTTATCAGCCAAATTTGGTCCTAATTGCTTGCTTAGCCCAGTGACTTTCAGACATGCCGGCTCAAAAGGATTTGCCTTCCATGGAAAATATTAACGAACCAAATAGGCCATGGGCAGGACAACTCAAACACAACTTATTTGGACCTGCCACAGAAAAAGGAGGGCACCAACCACCAGCATAAGATCAGATGAACATAGTGTGAGCTCAAAGGCAACTGAATATTCGAGCAACTTTTGTTGATGGCTGAGCAGAAATTGCTCTGTTTTCCCCACCAATAAGGCAAACATAAAGGATCGATGAATCACCGTATTGTCGAAGTTGTATCATATTGTGCACGTAGCTAGCACAGGTAAATTTGAACTTGAATTCGAAAGCTTGACTGACCTAACATGTTTCTCTGATGTGCAATCATTTCTACATGACATATTTAGGACAGCCAGGTAAACTCGTCAGCATCACCAGGTGTAGTAGCTTTCTTCGCCAATAAGTGATGCAATTACCTACATGAGAAAACGAAAGACAAAATAAATAAGAAGCCATACCAGAAATTTCTAAATATAAGACATTGTTCATTATTAACAAGCATATTTAATGTCTCCTCGATAGCACATGCTTCAAGCCCTGCAAAATTGACATTAACTTCAGATCCATACTCCCAAATAACCAAAGCAAAAATAAATAAATAAATAACAAGGTACGATGATGAAAATAAATCAAAGGTGTGAAAACCAGATCATTCCTGTGTAACCTGTACCAAACTAGGCAGAGTAACTCAACAACAACCTATGCTGCGTGCACCGGCAGTAAACAAAAATGAAAGATAGTACAGATCCAAATAAAGAAGTAACTAAGGGAACCACTTATTATTACATATAATTAATTACATTTCTGCCGTACAACCATCATGTAATGCAAATCAATAGGAAGTGCTCCTAGTAAGGCAAAATAATTAATGGGATAAGATAACAAAGTCACAGCTAAATCATGACACAAGTCGTACAAACGACCTGAGAGCACCCTGTACTGAATATAGCTCATATTTGAAGCAGTAAGGTTAGCAAGAAGAAACATAAATCCAAGATTCATAAGCAGTTAAACAACCCCTGACCAACCCCCGAATTGACATTCCTTGTTTAAGTCAAGCTAATGGTTGAGTTAAATTGCAGTAAACAGGACTACAAATATAGATTGTTCCTACAGACGGGTAGGACACATTAGGTCCGCCACTTAATTACTCATCAAGTTCATCATCCATGTCCGTTCGACGAATGAAAAATAAGGAAAGGTTTCAAAGGAACAAGATAAAGATAAGCAATAAAAGTCTTTCATTTATCTTATAACTCTAGCTCGTATCCATGCCATCTCCAACTTTGCTGCAGATCAGACTGACTGTAGAGAAGGATCTCTCAAAAGGAGAAGGATGGAACTGGGCATCCCGTCTGCGCTTAGAAGAACAACTGTCCGCAGAAGAGTTCTCTGACTCAAGCTTCCTCCGGACCCCTCTCACGGCCTGTTCCTCTGCTGGTGTAAGGGGGAAAATCTTTCCGCTTGCTCGACAAAGGGAGCTATGGTTATCATACAGGATCCTCTGGTCACAGTTTTTGTCACAGATGTGAGTGAGTCCAGTTAGCTTGCAGCAATACATATTCGCGCAGACATGCTCGTTCTGGCATTTCCAGTCACATTTGTGAACAGAAGTTGACCCATCTCGGCCCAAAATAGTCGACAGAAAAATAACATTCGTAGGTCCTGCTACCACAGATTTGCCATCCACCTCCATTGCAACTGCGAATTGATGAGCTAATAAAGTCAATTGAACAGATTCCACTCTCGGAGGCCTTTGCCTCTAAAGGTTCTACAGATGCCAACACAACGTAGAAATCCGTTCCCCAGACTTCATATGGAATCTGTTTAATAACTAAATGCTTGCATGAAATTTCTACAAAGTCCTGACTGTTCAACTTCAGGAACACTCTCTGTTTATACATATATACCGGATCTCTAACCAAATTGCACGCATATATTTTCACATCACATCAAATCCTCACATTTAAATTATTTTAAAAAAATACTGCTTAATAACGTTTCCTGACAAACATGGTCCCACAGACATCTTATTTATATTTCTTTTGTCTTTTAGAACCAAGCTGCTCAAAAGAAAATACTTTTATTTGGAGAAAAGAGCATTGTTAGCATCCCCAAGATCACAGCAACACTTATCATGGCCCATATGAAGCCAACAAATAACTTTCTTCATTAGATCTGATACATGTATGAATGTGGGATATAAAATTATACAATTTTATTCCTCTAAAATCAAGAAACAACGTTTATATTTTCATTTACATGATCATTCCTAACACATGCAAAGAACTATCTGAAACAACACTAACAAAATTAAATTTAGAAAGACAAATAGGAGAAAAGAAAGAACAAGAAGGAGAAGAGAACGACTTACTTGTGCTTCAAAAAGTTAAAAACAACAACACGCGTTGGGTTTTCACGCAACCAGCAACAGCGCCACCTACTCCTCACCCTCCCTCTCTCTCTCTCTCTCTCTCAAAGACTCAAACTTTCTCTCGTTTTCCAAAATGCCTAGCAAGCTAACAAAGAAAACGTGAGAGGAGGGGTGGGTATTTATAGATAGATAGTGAGAGAGAGAGGGAGAGAGAGAGAGAGAGAAAGTGGGATAAGGGTAAGGGGGTAGTTGACGTTGAACTGAGAGAGAGGAGATTGTAGTTACAGTGTTTGGATACAAAAATCCAAAAGCCCAACCCAACCCAGACCCAAACTCACAAAGCGCCAAAATGCCAAATGAAATACGAGTGAAATTTCGGGTAAATTGCGGGTGAAATTCGTCCCCCCACATTTTTTCCCTGTTAAAAAAAAGACCCGATTCCCGAGTGGACTTGACTTTTTAAAGGGTTCACCTACAAATGTGGATAATCCAAGTAAATTTTCTATTTTTCTATTTCTCTTTCATAATTAAAAATTAAAAAAGTAAAAATGTGAACCCCGAGGTCGGAGAGAGAGTGTGACTCGGACTGTCATGTGCCCCGGTCCCCACCCCCAACGGTCTCTCTCTCTTAACGATTCAAACACTCTCCCTCTCTCTCTCTCTCTCTCTCTCTCTCTCCTCTCTCTCTCTATGACTTTTTAAACGTACCACCATTTGCCACGTCGCCGTCATTTTCGCTGAGCCTATGACTTCTCAGGCCCAAATTGGCATTTCGAGTCTCGGTTTGACCCGGAACCACTTTCTCAACCCGACTTGCTTCCATTGCTCTTTGCTCTTCAGTCCTCCCTGTTTGCTAGGGTTAGGGTTTTCAAATCCACGCGCGTAATTCATCTATGCTCTCAACTCTCAGTCTCAGACTCAACTACTAGGTCTGATCATATCTTTTTCTGCTTCAAATTATTTACTTTTTGTTGCAAGTCGCGAACTTTGTAAAAATCTGCTCTGTCAATGATTGTGTTTTATTTCCGTCTTTGTAATGGATCTTTGATATAATTCAATCCAATTCTTGTCAATTTTTTTAGGGTTGCTCGAATTGAGAAACATATTTTACTCTAATTGTTGTTGTAGATGCTTCATATGTATTACTGTGTAATAATCTGATTGATGCTATATGATGTATAGTGTGTAATTTTGTTTAGCTATAGCCTGCCTATATGCTCTATATGTATTATCAGGATTTTCAATAACTTTTGATCATAAATTTGGATTTGTTCTTTTAAAAGTCTGCCCCGTGTTTTTTCAGGATTCTTGACAAAATCTGAACTTTATTTTTTTATGTAAGTTTTGGATTTTGTTGACTTATCATTCCGTATTAGTTTTTCTAGTACCTGTGTGTTTTCAGGATTCTGAACGAAATCAGTACTTCCTATTTTTTTTATATAATAATTTTTGGATTTTGTTGATTTCTCAATCCTTATTCCTTATTGGGTTCTAGTGCCTCTTTTCACCTTAAATTTCCTTGTTTGTTGAATTTGAGTTTCAAAACACAGTTTAGGTTGCTTCTCATACAATATTTTCCTCTGGAATTCATAATATTTGATAGATCCAATGTTGTGCTGTAAACAGGTAAAGGATCATGGTGGGATTTAAGAATAGGTATATGGTATTGGAGGTTATCTTGGATCCTAATAGAGAGCTGGTGAGAAAAGATCCTGTTATAATTACCTCATATAATGTTACAAACGCTATCAAAGACAGCATTCTTGAAAATTTTGGGAAGTGTGGTCTGGCTTCATCGTTTGGATCATTCCTAGGTAAGTCATGGTTCTAAATAATTATTGTTTCCTTCGTTGTTTATATGGACGTTTGCAACTAATTTTCAGTAGAATGGCCTGTCTAAATTTTGTTGAGCCAATTTTTGTGCAGTGAAGTATGTAAACGACATTACAAGGCTGTGTATCATTAGAGCTTCAAGGGAGGAATATCAAAAAGTATGGTCTGCAGTTACCATGGTCAGGAGTATTGCAGGTTGCCCAGTGCTATTTAATTTGTTGGACCTAAGTGGTGAGTTAAAGAATTGCAACAGAGTAACTCGTATGCTGATGACGCCTTTATTTTCCTCCAACAAGCCATGTATAGTTTTAAGAAAAAGTATATTAAAGCAGAGGTTATTCATCTTTTTTGGCGATTTAGATGTAAGAAGGTTTCATCTTTAAATGTGGAAGTTTTTGACTCTTTTGTTTTCGTTATTTAATCATTGTGCTTGATTATTGGCTGAAAGAGAAATATCGTGCTTAACTTTTATGGTGATTGTCGAATTACTATTTCCTTAGAAGGAAGCACAATTCTTATTTCAAAAATTGTTTGAGACATCTTAAGAGGTCACATTTGTTTTACATCGTAATGTGCATTTCTTTATAGAATATCATCATTATCATTGCAAAAGACTCAAGCTACTCTGATGTTACTGTCAAAACAAAGACACATCGTTATTGTCTTCCGAGTTTTTCATCTGTCAAAGAAAAGTCATTTAATTTCCCTTTTCTTTTACTTTGTATCAGGAAGCATCAAAGCTTGTAAAAAAGCAGCCTTGAAGTGTGATGAACTAAAATTTGAGCAGCACAAGATTGCGGTTGGATCTAATCTTTCAGCTCAAGATACTCAAAAAATGCAGAACTATCTTGACAAGATCAAAGGCCTGGAGCACTAAAGTTCTACTGCATTTGGTGTGACATACTTATTCAGATGGCAAGTCCTGTTCCTATATCTTATTATTATTATTTTTAATATATGGGCTATCATGGAAAAAGTATATATTGGTTGTTAAATGGAGCCTTGTTATTGCCCAGTAATAACGAGCTTCTGGTGTTATAGATCACAATCAGCAGTCAGTAATGGCTGTTGGGATTTTGAGTTGATAAAATTATCTGTTCATTCATATTTCATAGAGGGGGGGTTTTACTGTGTGTCTGCAAAGGAGTGGAACTCTTTAAAATGAAGGAGTTGATCTGTAGCATTTTCAGTAAGGCATAAACTCCTTTTTATATAAAACCTGAACTCATTCTTGTTCAACATGTTGCAGGGATTTGGTGAGCCTTCCTTCCCCGTCTCCATGCCCTGGCTCCATTGGTGTTTGGTGTCTATTATCCAGCCAAATCTGTGGCTTGTGTGGTATCCTGAAAAGTTGGGAAAGCTGAAAGGAGAGGAAGCTTGCAGGAACATCAAATTTGCTTCTAAATAGGTGTGAAAGGTGTGGATGTAAATTCAAGTAGTGGACTAGGCAGAGGAAGTATTTGATTTGGCTATATATCTATCTAGTTTCTTGGGGAATATGTGTTTGTGCCCTCGGGTTTGTGTTATTTACTAGTGGAGGGGACAAGTACGTGTATTGCACATACTCTGTTGTGATGACGATCAAGCAATTAGCAAAATTCATTTTGTATAACTATCCAACAAGCGAAAACTTATTTTAATTTTATATATACAGCAAGTAAGAACAGTTTTATGCTTATATTATCTCTGTGCAAGAAATGCCTATAAGTAAGTATTGTTAGGTTACAAGGGCACTATGTGAGCACTAATGATGGTATATGGTGGAATGTTTTAAGTAGCAACCTTTAGAATCTATTTTGTGTGAATGATTGATACCTTTATAATCTTTTCATTCCGAAGAATTAATTGATGTTATTGGGACCTACTACATAGGATAATGTCACCTCGCCTCTCCCATGGTGAAGCTTAGCGAGATGATCCTCGGAGAAGCCGAATAATATAGAATGGTTTTATCAGCCATGTGGATTTGGCACTTGATGACAATTAATTTAACTGTGTACATTAGTTATAAATGACATAAGTTAGGGCCTAATTGGATGTTAGATATCATATCACGTCTTGGCCAGTTGGCCCTGCCTCGTGAAGCTTGGGATTCTCAAGTGCTTTGTTTATTAGGCTTGTGTGCGTATTTGCGTGACATGAGAGCAAACTCAAAGTTCCCTACGGCTCTGTAATTTTCTTCAAATATACATATGTATATTCACATGCTCAAACTCGAAGTGGGTTGGTGGTGATCAATGTTTTCTAGGTAATGAAATAGATAGCATAGCATAGCACATATTCATGGAATGTATGTTTTGTGAATTTTCGCATGAAAGTTCTTGCCCCATACCATTTTCTTTATGCAGCCAAAGTCTGCACTCTGCAATGTGGGAGGAAGATACTAGTAGTGCCCTGTTCCTTTAATAATGATGAGAAAACAGACACAGGTTGTTTTCCATTAAGCATTGATGTTGTTGAAGGTGGGCGGCAAACGGCAGAAAGCCAGAAAGGCAGTTTGCTTTGTGAATTGTATTTGCTGAGCCTGATTAAATTCAAAGGCCAACAGGTAAAATGGCAATTAATAAAAAAAGAAAGAAAGAGAGAGTAGTCTGTCTGAGGTGAGTTTAGTGGTGGTGGGCGTGGCTCAACCCTTTGCGTCTTAAATTCTACATTTCCACGTATGAATCGCATTTTAAGCGCTCCATCTCCTCCATGTCATGTGTAGCTAGCTGGCTTGCTGTTAAGAAGATACATACATACATACATACATACATAGCCTTATAAAAACCCACCTCATTTTTCTCATTTTTATTCACCCAAATCACTCACTCCACACAACATAACACAAAAACCACACCCGTATTACACTTGGACTCTCCCTCTTTTTCTTACCTTGCTCTTTGAACCTCCCTTGAAGAAGGAGAAGAAGAAGAAGAAAACTAAAAGAGGGCTTTCTTTTTTCTGTTTCTTTTAATTATTAAAAATGCAGGAAAGAGTTCTTGATTACATTTTGGTACCGGCAGGCCTCCTAGTTATGGTGGCATACCACCTTTGGCTTCTCTATCGAATTATAATGCAACCAAATAATACCATCATCGGCATCAATTCCATCAACCGCCGCTTCTGGGTCCACGCTATGATGGAGGTAAAACCCAACCCAACCTAACACACACCATCACTTCACTTCTTTTAATATATATATATGTGTGTGTGTGTGTGTGTGTTCCTTCCTGTTCATATTTTTATTGTATGTATGAATGATCTATCTATCGATCCCTCTTGATGATTCAAAATGATGCCTCTTATTTACCTATCATTAATCTTTGAAATGTTTTAAAAGAACCAACACGAATGATTGATTGATTGATATAAGGACTAAATCTTTATTGACCAATTTGCTTCTGGGCATGCATGAAATGCAGGATGCGCCAAAGAATGGTGTTCTTGCGGTGCAGACACTGCGAAACAACATAATGGCATCGACCCTATTGGCCTCGACGGCCATTATGCTCAGTTCTCTCATTGCGGTGTTGATGACAAGTGGCAGCAAGGATCGAAAGGCGTTTTTCGTCTTCGGAAACAGAAGCGAGCTCGCGTTTTCCATCAAGTTCTTTGCCATATTGGTCTGTTTCTTGGTGGCTTTCCTGTTCAATGTGCAGTCCATAAGATACTACAGCCACGCAAGCATTCTCATCAACGCCCCCTTCAAAAAGATGTCACCGCATCACAAGCATCATTATCTCACAACAGAGTATGTTGCCAACACTGTCAACAGAGGCAGCTATTTCTGGTCCTTGGGCCTCCGTGCCTTCTACTTCTCTTTCCCTCTGTTTCTGTGGATCTTTGGGCCCATTCCCATGTTCGTGTCCTGCTTTGTTTTGGTCATCATGCTCTATTTCCTTGATGTCACCTTTCAGTTTGGATGGGTTGTTGGGGTTGTCGATGAGGAGGAGCACAACAGCCTTAACAAGGACGAGGAACAAGGCACGTGATTACGACATCATTAGCAGAGAAAAGAATAGTAACAAAACTGCCTATAAGTATTGAACCAAAGAGCGGTTCAGATTCAATACAAGTTGAATTGAATTGCCCAATAAGTTGATGTAACAACACAATAAGTTGAAATAAAAGTACCATTAGGGAACGCTATGCTCTGCTGGTCTGTTATTGTTATAATCTTTAGAGACAGAGACAGAGACAGATGAATCTGTTGCTGCCTACCAGTCTTTTATTCTAGTAAGGAATCCTGGGCCGATGCAGTGAGATCATTTGGTCTAAATAAGGCATTTGTTCCTACACATTTCCAAAGAGCAGGAAGCAAAGTTTGGCCATGTCCCATGGGAATCAATATCATGCTGAGTTGAGGTAGATTTATTTATTCTTGAAATATCGTAGTCACTCAAAAAAAATGCACCAATCACATGGAAGTTTCTGAGCAGGCTTCATGGTTGATATTACTAATAAATCAACACAGACAAAAAGGCTTTTGTTCTTTCCCCTTTCCTTTCCTTTTCGATGGAAGAAACAAAAGTTAAAGCACAAAATTAATACTTCGGATAAGCGTTACTCGTGAAGCACGTAACATGTGACATTGACAAGGTGGTTGTGAAAGGTTCGTGAATCATATACCCCCATTAGCCAAAAAACAAAAAACAAAAAACAAAAAAACAAAAGATTTGTGATTCTTTTAGTTCATAGATTGATAAGAAGCAAAGTCAACATGATGTATAGTGGCGTCATCCAGACGCTACCTAAAACTAAAGGGAAGAAACATAAAGCAAAGGCGGGCAACATGCTCTGGATGCAACACAGTTATACAGATGCCTCACAAAATCCCCTTTACAAGAAAGTTTATTTTCCTCACAAAGAGATCTTTCAGTTTCATGTCTCATCCATGATCCATTCGATCATGAAATTTAAAAGTTGGGCCATGTTTCAACGAATTGAGTTCCAAGAGAATTGTGATCTCCCTGTCCCTCTGTCTTGGTTGTCTTTAACCTCTGATTTGACCCGCGAAAGTACATTAAACAAACACCGAATGTAGCCCGTGTGCTTAGTTTCTTTTCCTTTCTTTTTTTCTTCTCAAAGAGCATTTCATCTTCAGCCATCCTGCCAGCGACAAGGAGTCCTAGTAGCTTCTCCAGCTAATGGAGACTTCAAGTGCTAGTGATAATAAATATTCTCATGATAACATAACAGCAGAAGAGGATAGAATCATGTATAATCAAAAGAAGCAATTATATTTCATATTACTCAGGATGCTGTTTACATAATCTGTCATTCGATGAAACAATAAAGTAAAAGATGTATCTCCCACCGTTACTTCATATCTTCAAGATGTTTGCATGTTCAACTTATTACAGTGCGCCTAATTAGCATGCTTGATTAGAGTGATGAGCTGTCCAAATATTTTCATGAAGCTTTGCATTTCAATACCCGAAGATGTGTTTCAGCCCTCAATCTTGTTCATTGTTAAGTTCGTTCGACGGAATGCACTGCAGGTAATGGTATTCAACATAATGCTACCTGAGAGAGAGAAAGAGACAAGAGTTTCTATGGAAACAAATCATGCTTGATATGAATTAAACAAAAATACGAATGCTTACTCATTAATGTGCAAGCAAAAATCCTTTCTGTTGACATCGTGGATGGCATTCACATGCAACTATTCTTGACAGTCACGTCTTAATGTCGTCTAGTTTCAATTTCAACTTCATGTTTCCAGCTTGAACCACGATTTCTTCTTTAGAAGGCTCCACTTTTAAAACTGTCGCTTTCTTACCAAGGGAAGAAACAAACACCAGATTGCCAACCTTGGGAAGCTCAAACTTCTCTGAAATATAAGAGGTGAAAGACATTCTTAGTTGAAAACTCAGCCAGATTGTCAAAGAGATTTGAGAGTCTCAAAAGTTTTCATTGGTTTTTCAATACCTGATGATGATAAAAAGGATGCACTCCTTTTTTCCATTTGATGTTTATCATCAGTTGTGCGTTGACTGTTAGTTTCCAATTTGTGCTGGCGTTTATGCGTTAAAGTAGGCTGCAAAGGTTGAACCAGAGATGCACGGTGCTGTCTTACTTTTTTGTGAAGGATAGAACGAGCCATTGCAGCAGCCTCAGATATTTCTCTCATTTTCCTAAGTCTTTGATCATTACTATGTTCCATAATCTTCCTTTTGGCAACCAACAGTTTCTCATACGACTCTCTTGAGAGCCTACAAGACAAACATGAGCAGATATAGAGGCACCATCTGTAGCCATACATTTATCTATGCAGCATGACTTGACTTTGTTAACAGCTAACATTGATTATTACCAAAACCTCTGCATGGATTTTATTTTATCAACTTGGATGCCCTAAAATTGAAGTTATGACATCCCTCATTTTCATGTTATTTTCTGTTTTTAACAAATTTCTTCCTTTGTTGAAGATTTTAAGAGTAAGTTCACATCAGAATTATCTAAAATGGGCAGAAAAATCTCACATCAGATGATGCTGTCCTTCATATAAAAGCTTTTGAAAGCCCTGCTTTAACCGTTCCATATCAATTATGACCTGCCATTGGAATAAACAGATGCATTTTTATGCATGACTAAGTACACCCATCCAAAGAACGTCTATAATATATGTTCATATATATATATATATATATATATATATATATATATTAATATAACAGGATATTTATAAAAATACCCAATCCTAGACATGTATTTATAAAAATACCCAAGCACTATTTAAACATAGAAACATACCCAAAATGGGTTTTGGGTATGTGTGTAATGATGGGTTTTGGGTATGTTTATAAATGGGTTTTGAATGTGTGTAATGATGAGTTTTGGGTATGTTTATAAAGTGTTTTGGGTGTTGGGTATTTTTATAATTTCAGCCCCCATTTTGGGTATTTTAGTGAAACTCCCTAATAAAATCTATGCATGTTACCTCATCTATCCCTGCACTAGCTGCACCATATAGTTCGCGGGCATTATCTACCACTTTACCAGGTAGTCCTAACCTTTCAGCTATATTGATTGCATTTGAACGCCCTGCAGCATAAATATCACTCCTTTAGTCATTATGCAGGAATATAATTATATAATGTAACAACAGATCGGAAGACCAAATGACTACTAGTTGCTTGAGAAAAAGTGTTTTAAACAAATTTTTACACACTAGTAAACTACAATACGTACTAACAGAAAAGAGACCAGTTACTCAATTGCATATGGAGATGCATAAATTATGGATCGTCCCTTCCTCTCTCTTCAGGAGAAAAGATTTAAAAAGGAAAAAAGCAAACAAAAGTTAAAGTCGTTTGTCAGAATGAAGACCTGGTACTCCCCAGAGAATCCTGTAAGTTGGCTTTAACTTCACATCATCAAACTCCATACATGCATTTTCAAAGGCGTCATTGCTGTCAAAGGAACAACCTCATCAACACAAAACAAGACTTAATGGCAGGGTAGATATTCTATGGGCTCATATAGATTTCAAATAGGAAGATGGGGCAAACTTGGCTTCAATAAACCACATGCAGAACAACTTTGACTAAATGTCTGACAGCCACCACTTATTTTTCCAGACTCGATGAATTAAACAATTGAACTGTAGTAATTCATTAGTTGCATCTTTAACTTGTATGCCAAATACCTGTATTTCAGGGTTTTGAGTTCCCCATGATGTGTTGTAGCAATTGTCAACAAAGCACCAGTTTCAGCAAAAGATTCCAATAGAGACATCCCCAGTGCTGCTCCTTCGTGGGGATTTGTTCCTGCACCAACCTACCAAAAACAAAAGGAGTTGATACCTGTATTCATTTGCATTTCCTTATATTTTCTAGTAACAATTTGTTACATATCATATTCCAGAAAAGGCAATTTGACCACACCTCATCCAGTAGCACGAGTGAATGACTTGTTGACTGTGACTGGATGTCCTGCAATATGCAGTAAAGATACTGGTTGAATGTTTCATATCATAAAAGTACACGTTAAAGATTTTCACCAAATTCTTGTAGTCAATCAAGTTTTTAACTGTTCTATATTTGTACTTGGTCATGTTTATACAAACTTTATTAAAACCAAAGTAGAAACAAACACTTTCCAAAATAACTCTTTTTCTTACACTTATATGTTTTAAGTGGCCGGAAAAGGTGGAAAGCGATTGGGTCAGGGATTGTTCATCGCCAATGTCAGCAAAAACTGAATCAAACCAAGGGATTTGTACTGATTCAGAACACAAAACATGAAGGCCTGCGATATTTAGAAAAAGGGGGTCACAAGCCACGCAACTTGATGAATTACATTTGTGATTAATTCTTCAGTCCCTGAATATTCTCTACCCTCTTGTAGAGCAAGCTGAGAGGAAGTGTATGTGCTAAGAACCTCATATTGATAAGAAAAATTATGAGAATTACATTACATGAGTGCTTCATATCCAAATAAGGATACCAATAAAATAGAATAATTAAATTACATCAGAAACATATGTATGCTTGTAAGACTACTGGTAAAACTCCACGAGCTTAAAGGATGATTGAAAGAATTGAGAGATATCAGATAAACCTGATTTTGCCATCATAGCTGTCAATCCTACGGTCTTTAGGCAAATGGTTTTACCCCCCGTATTAGGGCCAGTGATAACCAAAACTCGAGTATTTTGAGCTATGAAAAAATCAACTGGAATTGGTTTAACCTGTTCCAGTTCTATAGCCTGCCAAACAGAGGTAAAATAACCTTAAAAACAGAATAGTTGTATAACAAAAAATAGAATGTCTGAATACTAAGAGATAAGAATTTATTATCACCTGATAATATGTATAATCAACCTATTCAAAAAAATTACCTTCAACTCTAAGGATGAAATATCTATATTTTTTCCTGCTTTCTGTGTAACATACTCTCCTTGCAGATTTCTTTTGATTTCCTAATAAGAAAAAGGAAAAGAACCAAAAGATAAGTAACCAAAGAACTGTATATAAATAAATTTGTCAAGAGGTAAGCTATATGTGCAACGATTCATATTTGAGAAGAAAACAATGACTGTCGACAAATGGCAATCACCTCAATGCAATTCCTCCTGTGCAAGGAGTAGATGACCACTCTATTAAAAGAATAAAGTAAAATAACGTCGATTTAAATTAATTATATATCCTGAACCATTATTCAGGAACTGGAATAAGACAAAAACTAATAATAAAAAAGTGGCACCAGGTTATGGATATTGCATAAGTACCTTAGTGGCAATTTTTAAATCTTTCCTGGCCTTCTGTAAATTTTGTCTATGCTGGTGAAGTAGTAGAGGATGATAAGCCTTCGGCAGATACAACACCCATTCATTCTTTGAGGGATCGGATTGTTGTGGATGTTTGTTCCCTGATACGTAGGTATCAGAAGTGAAAGAGCCAAGTCCTCCTGGTAGAAATAGATTGGGACATGTTCCTCCAAATGCTAGACCATAAGTTGCTCGGGCATTGACCTACAAGTTAACAGCCCAAGCTAAGGAATTGCCAACTAAAACAAGCAGACAAAGTAGCACCACAAGGGCATTCAGAAAGCAATTCCATAAGTCCCATTGAAGAATAAGATGTGTGTGTGTGTGTGTGTGTGTGTGTGTGTGTGAGAGAGAGAGAGAGAGAGAGAGAGAGAGAGAGTATGAGAAGATATCATTAAATGGTGGCAGCAACCTACCACATCCAGTTGGATTATACTGTTTGATAGTTGTTCAATGTTATCAAGATCCATTTGCATCTGTACAGTAAACCACAACATAAATGTTATTTTTTTTATTCAAAAAAGGAAAAGATTATATAGCCAGAATAAAAAGAGTTATAACCACATAAAGCCACAAACCTTTTCTGTTAACGTTAAGAGAACTTCTGCCTCAGCTTCTGATACTAGAGCCCTTGTCCGTTGCAACTCATCATTTAGAGGGATAGCAGATAATGGCTCAACGATGTTTCCTATGCCTGAACTACTATAACATTATATCACTTTCAGGATTGAAATAATCAACAACTGAGATGAGATGAGTGAGAGAGAGAGCCACACCAATTGGTTAAGACCTATAAAAAATAAATAAAGAGTTCTTTGCATGCTCAGAGGTGATAAACGTTATACAACAAACTTAACAGACCTGGGCAATAGGAGACCCTTAAAACTTGTCAGTTCGCTCGCACCGGATTTTATACACCACCTGCCATCAACATTACTCACTTCCTGAACGAATGACAGTATAATAATTAGGAAATCATCTTGAA
The DNA here is from genome assembly GCF_002207925.1 of Prunus avium. Next base: position 175,463 of record NW_018921362.1, read on the forward strand.
GATTCTACGAAATACATCTCTGAACTTGAGCTTCTTACCATAGAGGGTGTTTCACTGTCATCCCTAATTAGGCTGTTCATTAACTGATTTATCTGAACAGGAGGAGCAAGCGGTTGTAAGAATAAGTTGTGAATGAGAATGAAGAGAAATGATAATTTCAAAATCATAGCCTATTTGAAAGCTATCACTTTACGTTTTAAATAAGCATAAGAGTACATGTTAGAAAAACATTTACAGTGTGTTTGGGTGAGGTACTTTAAAGTACCAAAGAACTAATAAAGTGATAGGATTTAGAACATGCTTCTCTAACATGTAAAACCCATTAAGAAGGCACACAACTCAAACCCACTAAGTATAGGGTCACTATATTACCAAGCAATTCATGGTCTATTTAAATGTACATAGGACGTGATCATAAACAAAATAAAAAGTAGGAATTTACCTTTCCCTCAAGTGTCCGAACTTGATTGCGTAATCGTTTCAGAGTAGGACTCTAAAACAGGGAATACAAGTTTTGAGTGAGACAAGAATCCAGGGAAAACAGATAGAACATTTATAAATAAATAAAATCAATCAGATAACGTTAACTAAAGACTTCTATTGAAGCACAAAGAAGAAACGCAAAGATTTATTAGAAAGGGGAAGAAAACAATAAATATAGACTAGCTCAGTCAGAAACAAACCGCAGAGTCTTTAACACTGCCATCTTCCTCTATAACTTGCTGTATCTGCTTAACGAGTGATCGGTTAATGACAAATCCCATTATCTGCATAAAATAGTTAAAGTAGATTCAAATGCATTTAAATTGTATGCTAACAAATAACAATTGGTAGTAGTTTATTCAAATTTCAATGTTGTGTTTACCACTGGTGAAAGAGGCATAAAACGTGTGTACCAATCTGCATCTTCCTTGATTGCAACTTTAAGATTACTCTGTAAAACCTCTGCGCACTGTAGCAGCGCCGCAACAGCCAACGCTTCGTTCCCATCCAGTGGTGAACTCCTCCGAGCATGTTGTATGGCAGATTGCACCTTCAAACACAACAAAGCAAAAGGTTATGTGGGCAGTGGGCAAAGTCATCATATTTTCATGAAAGGAATGATATTAACTTAGATGATTACCAAAACGACATTGAGGCCGCTAAAATCCAGAGAGCAAGCACCGTGCTTGCGCATTTCTACGGCCGCATTGGTTTCGTCCAAAAGTCTGAGGCTTTCTTCGTATGTCTGATTCAAATACCATAGCTGTGCCTATGTATTGCAGTATTACACCAGCAGCAGCAGAACCAATGTCAATATAAAACAAATGAAGAAGAAAGAAGAAAGAGGATGAAGAGCTTGTTGGAGGAGTACCTTAGTGGCTTCGCGGCCTAAGGAAGTACGAGCAAAAGAGGCAACGGAATCGCAGAGCTTGTCCCATTCCAAAACCCTAAGACTGTCGTAGTGGGCCTGTGATATTTTGTGGGACTGGTAATTAGCCGAGGAGATTGAGGAGGGTTTGAGGAAATTAGCACGGTTGCTGAACTTTGTAAGAGTAAGAGTAGCAAGAGGAGTGGGAAAGAGGGAGACGATGGGGTTGCCAACTCCAATTGGTGCGCAAGAAAGCATTTCTCTCAGTCTATGGGTTCCGTTACCAACGGTCACAACTGGCGGGTACAATTTCTCGGCGTTTATCCTCAGGCCGCCATGATGCTGATAATGACGACCAGGCAACGTGTGGCGTAGCTGCCGACTAGCCGTATTTTAGATTATGGGCCGACTGGTCTTATAGTGGGCTCCAAATAACTTAACGGCCCGGTTCAAATGTTAGAACTGGGCTTATAGTTATAGAGGGATGGGTACCCTGATACGGAAATGCTAGAATGAGGAGGTTGAGTGATGAGGTTATTTGAGGAGGTGAAATCTCACCATCAACAATAAAAAACAAAGCACATGGGGGGGTGCATTGGGGGGTCCACACCCCTTTTGATGGTGAGATGGGCCTCCTCAAATAAACTCCTCAAATAGCATCCTCATTATAGAAGCTCCCACCTTGATATGCAAGTAAATTTCAGGCTCCCCGTCAAAGCCAGATCCGCTTGATTTTTATTTATCGGGTCAAACCGAAGCCTTGATGTGCAAGTAAAAAGAACAAATAGGAAAAGCAGTCTTGATTGTATAAAAAAGCAGCCTTGGTTGTCAAGGTTTTTCTCCACTACCTCTTGAGGTACAAGCCTCTGTAAATATTGGTTTGCCATAAAGTTGGATAAAGTTGAATGCTTAAGATGGACGTAGGAGAGGCTCTCACGATTTTAATGGTTGTGGTAGTTCGCTTAGAGATAGCAGCGGAGTTTGGATTTCTGATTGTGTTGCCATTCTGGGTTATAGGAATCTTCTAACTGTCGAGATGATTAGACGCTGACCATCAAGTTTCATCCTCTTGGTTCTCTACTTGTGGAATTGTTGGGCTCTTTTTGGGCTTGTGATTTGATACACTTGTAGATAGAGAAGCAATATGCTGCTGCTGGCCTTGTTAACTCCGGGTCTCTTTGCTCTGTTCTCTTTACAATTGTAAGTAGTTCTTAATTAATGATTTGGTCTTGTTTTAGTTTTAGTTTTGTCTTTATAACCTCAATCACGCTAACAGATATATATATATACACGCAAATGCCGCACAGCACAAAATCTCAATTATAAAATCGAAAAGGAAGAATCATGTGGAGGCTGTTTGTATTACAAAGAGACAAAGACTATGTTTGTTTTGTGACAAAAACAAAAACACAAAGACAAATTTTAAAAAAACTAGCCGTTAATTTTGTTTTTCTTTTGTTGCATGTACATGAAAACGCACAAACGCCTGTCTGTCCTCCTCTATTACTTACTACTGGTCATGACAGCGGTCAGTAAGAGAGGGTGTTACCATACAACGATAACCTAACGAAAAAAAGATGACAAAAAGATATCAAGTCTTTCTTGCACAAACGCCTGTTGCTGTTGTTGTTGTAACCCATTGGCGGCTTGGCTAGATTACAAAAAAAAATTAGAGCTTTCCAACAAAATCAATTCAAATGAATCATCAGTCCAGACCCATAATTCAGAAAAGTCCGAACAAAACCGAGAAGCCGAGGACGATCAGCCACACAATGTGAACCAAAAGCAGGGCTTGAGCGGAGAGAGGGGCAGAACCCCCATTACCCACCTCACAAAACCCTAGCTTGGCCACTTTCACCCCAGCACATTGAGCCTCCTGGCACCCGCACCAGTAGGTCACACCGTCCACGCCGCAAACCGGGTCGGGTCTAAAGCAATTTACAGGGCACATGGGGTGGGACGAGGGTGACGACGACGACGACAAAGGAGACGACGGAGTCCCGCCACATCGATCGGC